>OU015498.1:164299553-164347053 GCA_907164885.2 Dolomedes plantarius | reverse complement strand
TAAGATCTGAGAAATGTAACGCTGGCTGTTCAGATTACCGATGATGCAAACAAGAGGTGATCGTGTACCCAATGGCTGCCCATACCATCACACGAGGTGCAGGGCCCGTATGACGATATCGAATGCAAGCAGGCTACGTGCGTTCTCCTCGATGCCCTAAGACACGGATATGTCCATCATGAGGCTCAATGCAGAACCGGGACTCGATTGAAAAGATGAGTGGGGCCACCCCTGTATCCAGTTTTGTCGTTGGGCGCACCACTGTTGCTGCGCGCCTCTATGCTGCAGTGTCAATGGAAGCCGCATTACTGGTCGCCGTGCAGACAGTCAGTGCTGCTCCAGACGTCGTCGCTCTGTCCGTACGGATACTTGTGCTGCAAACAAGCCCATTTCTTGACTCAAGGTCCGTGATGTGGCTGTACGATCCTGCAAGGCCGACTTGACAACATGTCTGTCTTCTCGGGCGTTAGTGGCGGGAGGCCGTTGAGATCCTGCATGGTGTTCAGTATGACCCTCCTGAACCCATCGATACTACATTCAAATGACAGTCGTTGGATTCCGACCAATGCCAGTAGCAATATCGCGGAACAATGAACCGCAATCTCCCCGTTCCTGCCACCATCGAATTCCGACACGTGCTGGTAGCCGTTTCTCCTTCTTATAGAGGCCGAACACGATCTTCTCACAAACAATCAACATTCAACTGCGATTTCCGAATGAGAAACCCGCTGTGTAACTTTGCTTTTATACAGAGTTTCAGATGCCTTTTCTCCCTCCTGCATCCTTCGATTGTGATTAAATGCTAATCCTTTGTATATCCTAGTATCTTCTTCCTTTCATGCTAATTTAACGTTTGTATGATCCCTCCTTCATGATGTCGCAATTTTAATGGCCAGCAGTGTATATCTGAGCAAGAAAAGAACTCACCCATTTCATTAGAATCTTCATTTTCCCTGTCTTCGTACTCAAATTCCTCACCCCTGTCCCCCGGAAAACCCTCCTTTGCAAAAGAAATTGATATGCTTTTTCTCCCAACTCTCTCACATGATGATGAAATCATGTGAAGATATTCTAGAACGTTTATCGATTATTTCCTGCCTCTAGATCCTATACTAAGAAGAGATTTTTTCAAAAGTTGTTTTCTATAGTTTACTTTGAACGATCGTATGATCCCCAAATCACAAGGTTGAACTTTGCTTGTACAATTGGTAGGAAAAAATTCCATTCACACATTTTGTAACTTTAAATATACAGCATGGGCTGTACATTGATCAACAGACAAAAGAATCTTACCTTTCGGTAAGCACATTTGTCTGTCCAATTTGCGAAGAAAAATTTTCAAAAATTGTTCCTGTCATCCAATGTTTTTTTTTGTTTGAGTCATATTTAGTAGGAAAGGTCTTTACATTCTTGAAACATCTCGGTTTTTTAGATTTTCCAACAACTAATAGTGTTATTTTTACATTCCTGTCTGAATTCGTACATAGCAAAACAGCAAGTCGTAGTTTGGATAGTTTCCCACCATGGCTGATTTTCTCTTTTACTACAAAATACTTATCAGGAAGAAGATTGTTAAACAATCCTGTTTCGTCAGCATTGAAAATGCCCTTACGAGAATATTCTTGTATCAAAGACGGCTCCATCCATTCTTGGACAATCGCAGATTCGACTTTAGCAGAATCTCCACAAATAGACATAGAGGATAAATTGCGCCTCTTTTTAAAGCTGTCTATTTAACCATTTGAAGCTGTGAATCCTTGAATTCCAAGTTTAGAAGATATTTCTACTGCTTTCTCTTTCAAAGCGGAGCTATTTATAGGAATGTTTATTGTACGAACTGCGTTGAACCATTGAAAAAGGAAATTTTCCAATAACTCAAACGATGACGATTTCACATTTTTTTCCATCTTTTCCAAATTTTGCTCCATTAAATCTACTTGCTTTAAAATTGTTTGCAAAGCTGAATGTGCAATTTCAATTAAATTATCAAAATCAGATTTACTGCCATTCTAATCTTTGGCTTTCCTAATGATTTCCGCTTTTTCCAACCAACACACACACACACACACACACAAAAAAAAAAAATAAATAAATAAATTTAAAAAAAAAATTAAAAAAAATCGCTTTCTATTTGAGGCCATATTTTTGCCGTCTAAAGCTAACGAAATTTCTCTAATGAATGCTATCTATTCCGTTCTACTACAAAAATCGTAGAGGATGTAACATCCAATCAGATAAAAATGTATTTGTTAGTAGAATTCTACGAATCTCCCGAATCTGCCCTTTGTCTTGGTGGTATTCCTGTTTTTTATACAAAGAGAGGAGGAATTTAGAATATCGCCCCTGCAGTTGGTAAGAAAGGACAAACAGAGGGGAGATTCCAAGCATTGCACGTATAGATAAGAGAGATTTCATCACAATTTCTGACTATTTTATCAAAATGATAACATTAAATCAGGAAATCTTTAACATTATAAGTACAGTGGTACCTCGACTTACGAGTTTAATTCGTTCCATGACTTAGCTCGTAACTCGAAACACTCGTATCTCGAATAAATTTTCCCCATTGAAATGAATGGAAATGCCATTAATTCGTTCCGGGCTCCCCAAAAACACCGCAATTTTTTTGTTACATGTTTTTAAATAAGAAAAACGTGCTTATAAACGACGAACATTGTATAAAAACGCAATACAATAGAAGGTACTGCAATAAATTTGTTTTATTAAGTGTAGTATTAAGTATATATATTTATTTTATTAATTACAACATTTACCTTGGAGAACAGACTTGAAGATGCTGATGGAAGAGGAGGAGAAAGGTTGAACTGAAAAATTAAATCTTATTTGTTGATTTTTGATTTTTTCACCCCGCTTTCCTGACTTTCGCTTTTATTACCAGCTACGCTCTTAAAATGAACGAGTGAGACACGGAAGCTGGGCGATTGTTGCATCGTTCACTGCGGATGTAATGTCCAGATTCTTCTTTCTGAGAATCTAAAGAACGTTTTCTCAGAATCCAATCTCTCGGTTTAAGACTGGATAGTAGTCTCAGAATAATATTATACAATTGTATAATAATTGTACATAAAGATTGCAAATATTATATGCTTCTTGTGTTCTCATTTGATGAGCACGTAACATGGCATTCGCTGCTCAAACAAGCGGTGGGATATCTGAAGTTTGCTCGTAACCCGAATTTTAGCTCGTAACTCGAAGCAAAAAATCTACCGAGAGAATGTTCGTATCTCGAAAAACTCGTAAGTCGAGACACTCGTAAGTTGAGGTACCACTGTATAGGAAATTAATTGGGACTAATAAAAAATGACGTTATATGCGGAAATAGTTAAATACGGGTTACGTTAAATCGGGGTTTCACTATGTGTGTGTGTCACTGTATATATATATATATAGTGTGTGTGTGTGTGTGTGTGTGTGTATGTCGTGTTGTAAACACGTATAGTTCATTCTCGAAGGGTGCAGTAGCCGAGTGAAAACAAGTCTTTTAATCACTTAATTAATATTTATTTCAATCACAAAGGTCTCCAGCTCCATTTATTTAATGCTGCCAATTTGCTAATCATCTCACATCGGGGCACACGTCTCTCCTGTATCGTTTACTCCACCGCTCTCTTTTGTTCTTTTGTTCGGACGTTCAGAAAGAGACGCCAGAATGGAAATCCATCAGGATCTGTTTACGTCAGTAAACAGATCCTGATGCAATCCTAACTCATAGTTGCGAGAGATTAAATTGAAAGACTGCCAAGTGCTGCCCTCTATCGACTTTTATGCTCACTAATTTTAAATTCTTGCTTTAACTTAATTTTCCTAATTTAACCTACCCTTACTATTAAATCGTGAGATATATATATATATATATATATATATATATATATATATATATATATATATATATATATATATATATATATATATATATATATATATATATATATATATATATAATCACTTTTATTATCCAAAGAAACAGTTTGAAAGAAAACAGCGCAAACTAATAGTTTTTACTTTAGTGAAAAAAATTTAAATTAAAAGGTTATTTGGCAGTTAAATAAAGGGTGTGGTCGCCCCTGGTTGCCACGTATGCTGCACTATGATTACCCATATGTGCTATGAGAGTGTGGATGAGTTGTGGCCTCAAAGAGTTCCAAGCATTGAAGAGAGCTCTTTTCAGTTCTGTTACGGAGTTTGGTGGTTGCGGAAGGAGTGCAATTGGTCTCCCGAGCATATCCCACACATGCTCAATAGGATTAAGATCAGGAGAGTGAGCAGGCCACTGCATCCACTGGATATTTTCACTTTCAAGGAAGTTATCGACCAGGATCGCAAGGTGACAAGGTGCGTTATCATCCATGAATATGAATCCAGGACCGACAGCACCTCGAAACAGGCGAACATAAGGCTCAAGGGCTTCGTCTCTGTACATTTCATCAGTAACAGACCCCGTGTCAAAGACGTGGAGGTCTGTGTGGCCATCCAGCATTATGCCTGCCCACACCATGACTCCCTTTGAAGAAAAATGATGTCTTTCCGTTATGTGTCTTGAGTGAAAACGAGTTCCACGTTCTCTCCATATCGTTATCCGACGAGAATCAGTCTTCACAGCATATATATATACACTGCTAGCCACTGTAAATGCAACACCCTGAAGGAAACATGCAAATAACATGAAATTTACAACATGCATTAGCGGAGGTGAGATATGCAAATGATTAGAATTTCAGCGCAGACGCACATCACGCGTGCCTGTGGCGCCACTTCAAAGCGCTATTTAAGGCTTGGAGATTTCGACGATTTCAAGTTCGGCAATTGTGTTTTACTTGTGGTTTTTAAAAAAAAACGATCAATTATGCCTCGTCGAAAACAGCGATCATCTTTTGATCAAGTATTCGAGCTCGACAGAGGAAGGATAGTGGCCTACCGAGATTGTGGATTATCTTTCAGGGAAATCAGTAGTCGTGTTGGACGAAACCAAACAACTGTAATGCGGATATGTGATCGTTGGATGCAGGAGGGTACGACTGACCGGCTTGTTCGATCGCATCCACCTCAGTGCACCACTTCACGTGATGACAGGCAAATTGTGCGCATGGCAGTGACGGATCACTCAGTCACATCACGAACCATAGCACAGCACATGCAGTCTGTATCGCATCATCCAGTGTCTGCGCGTACCATTCGACGCCGTTTACAGCAGAGTGGTCTGTCCGCAAGACGTCCATTGTTTTGTCTACCCTTGAAGCAGAACCACAGACGTCTCCGCCGCCAATGGTGCGAGGACAGAAGGATGTGGATGGCAGAATGGAATAAAATTGTCTTTACTGACGAGTCACGCTTCTGTCAGCAACACCACGATGGTCGCATTCGAGTCTGGAGACACCGTGAAGAGAGGATGCTGAACAGCTGCGTTATGCACCGCCACACTGGTCCTGCACCGGGTATTATGGTATGGGGCGGTATTGGATATCACTCTCGCACACCTCTAGTACGCATTGCCGGTACTTTAAACAGCCAGCGCTACATCTCCGAGGTGTTGGAGCTAGTTGTCCTTCCTTACCTTCAGGGCTTACCCACAGCCATATTTCAACAGGATAATGCGCGACCACACGTGGCACGCATTATCCAACGGTTCTTCGTCAATCGCCAGATTGAATTGCTTCCCTGGCCGCTTCGCTCTCCGGATCTTTCGCCGATAGAAAACATGTGGTCCATGGTTGCTCTACGATTGACCCAGATTCCATCCCCAGCTGCCACAGCAGATCAACTTTGGCAACGTGTGGAAGCTGCTTGGTCTGCTGTACCCCAAGAACTCATCCAAAGTCTCTTTGAATCAATGCCGAGGCGTGTGGCAGCGGTGATCTCCAACAATGGCGGCTACTGTGGCTACTGATTTTGGCAGGAACCACACTTCACAGAAGTCTATAAATTTAATCATTTGATACTTGGTCAACATGTTATCTACAAAATAAATTTTGTTGTGATATCTCTTGTCTTTCTTGGTGTTGCAATTTGGGTGGCCAGCAGTGTATATATATATATATATATATATATATATATATATATATATATATATATATATATATACACTTCACAGTAAGGTGACAAGGTTTACTTCACAGTAAACCAGGACTAGCCACTGAACATCACATTGGCCCACTGTTGCAAACTCTAGTACTGATGTTTCAAACTCCAGTTTAGACGAGCGCGTTTATGCGCAGGCCTGAGAGGAATTCAAACGGCTGGTCGCCTGGCATACAGACCAGCATGATTGAGTCTCCTATTAAACAGTTCGCCTTAAAACTCGCACTCCTGTGGCAGCTGTGAGCGCTGAACCGAGTTATCTGGCACAACTGTCCCTCTGACGTCGCGCAGTTATTGCCAAATATCGGTCTTGACGAACGGTTGTTACTCTTCGTCGACCTTGTATTGGTCATCGGGCAACATCTCCCGTACTTTGAAACCTCTGCCTAGTCTTGAGATCACACACTGAGGCACATTCAGAATTTGAGACACTTCGGTTTGAGATCGTCCGTATTCCAGCATTACAATAATTCTTCCTTTAAAAAACATGTCCATTTGGCGTCTTTGTGCCATCCTTTGGCCTTTTTGATCGTTTAACTCGCTCCTCGGCACAGCAATTGCACATAACCTGACTGATCTCCGTATGCACGCGAACCGGTTTTATACTCGTTCTGACGTGCGCACATGTTTTGCGCATGCCGACGTCGACTGAAATCTGTTGAATATGCACACTATTTCACCAACAAACAGTAATTCTCCACAAGTGATTCTGAACAATTTGACCAATATTTACTCACGTTCTTCCACATTTTACGAATTATGCTTAACTTTTGGACACCAGTGTATATATATATATATATATATATATATATATATATATATATATATATATATAATAAATTGGAAAAGAAAATTTTTAATTTAAAACTAGAACAATTTATTAAGAATTCCGAGTTTTTTTATTATTTCTAATGCAGAAACCAATGGACAAAGTCCTTAGGTATACGGAATAAAAGGGGGATATATAAAACTGCAAGGGAGAACAAACAAGAAAATGCATAAAGAAGAAAATCAAATAAGATAAAATCCTCATGCAATTCCCCCCCCCCCCCGATAACATCTGTACAGAGAACGCCCAGTTAAGGAAGCCAGGACATGATGTGCTTACTGTTCGGTTTAATATAAATGCTTGTATAGTAAGGTTCAAATTGCGGCACATCTCTATGTAACAAGAAATTTTTTTTAAAAATTGACACAGAAAACCAAAACAAGAAAACTAGAATTCCATGATAACATGTCTTTCTGAACAGTCCCGACGTTATCATTAACTCCAAAGGACAGAAGATTCGAGTTACGAGTAAGCTTCCCACCCAATCAAGTGGAACAGAAGGTGAGGCCACAGTTGAGAAAACGTGCTAATGAGATGAAACAGAGTATAGTTCAAAATTTTCAACAACATACCTTAGATATACAATAGTTTAAAAATCAATTTATATTATCTAAAAAGACAAAACATATTTAACTTTAAAAATCTAGGGAAAATATTAGTTTAAGTTTAAAATAATACTAGTTAGTACCCGTCAAAACATGACGGCTGAATAGTAAATAAATGTACTAATACACAAATTATACTCAACATATCATTGTCAAAGAAAATCATAATATTAAGAATAGAGAAATACACTTAAAAAAATTACTAGTGACCCCAATAAAAAGTAATAGAGTTACTCAACAGCAAGAAATAAAATATTTCCGCCAGGTTCAATTCTATATCGAACAAACATAATTTTTTTAAATATGGCAGAGACAGAGCTAGAGAGATTTCTCGGAATAAACAAATTGACGTGTTTATGCGGCCTCGTACCTAGTAAGTACCTAAAGTCAGATTTAGATATGTCACTGAGCATGCGCAGAAAGCAATTTGTAATTGTAAATTATTGCTAATTAATAGAAAATGCGGATACATAAACCAAATTTGACACATCTATAGATTAAAATCTTTCGTTTAAAACCAAAATGATGTAAATTGATGCAGTAGTTTTCTCTCACAGACTTCCCAAAGAATCGACTTCGCAACTTATATATATAGATGTATGTATACTAATAAATAAATAATAGCTTATGGTTTTAGTTTTTTTACTTTATATTTCACATTGTATTAATATTTAATTAATTTCAATTAAAATACTGAGTAACTCAAAATTCTTTAATTAGTTTATTAAAAATTTTTGGCCGTCTCTTTAAGTTGAGATTTATATACTATACAACTCACCACAATCTGGTGAATCCGGACGGCGATTTTTTCATTATGGATACATAGGTTGAAAATGATAGTGCTGCAAAAGCAACCGAATCATTTGAAGTCGCTAGGTTAGCATTTCGTACTCCACCATTTTGGCGCACTTAACCTGATTTATGGTTCTGTCAATTAGAGTCTTACTTCGCGCTTTCAGGTATTACTGCTGATAAAAGTGAGTTTCACTGTGCTGTGTCCGCTTTAAAATATGACGTGCTCATTTTGTAGGAGACATTTCACGTAACCAAAGAGAAAGTAATGCTTTTGAAGCCCTCAAGGCGAGAATTACGTTCGCTTTTTCCCGAATCCGAGACTGCTAGACTTCGTACGCTATTTCAAGATCTCATCCTTGGCGATAGGTAACCATCACAGTTACTGAGAGAAATGCAAACTTAAGCAGATGGAAAAGTCACCACGACGGACTGTAAGTATCATGGCTTCAACGCTTACCAGTGTCTATGAGGCAATTACTCTCTGCGAGTTCTGATACTGTAGACGGACTTTCCAATATTGCAGACAAGATTACAGAGGTTTCCCCTCTCGCATCTATCGCTTCTACTTCCACAGTGGATTCAATGACTGAACGTAATGCAGATTTTCAGTCGCTGTGCTGGCTGCACAAGTTTTAGCGCTGGCTAAACATGTAACTCGTTTTTCTGAAAATCGTAGGCGCCGTTATAGACATTCTCGATCTCGAAAACGCTCAGTGCCAAGGAACAAAAATTCAAGACTCTGTTGGTACCTTTATAAGTTTGGGTAAGATGCTAGGACTTGCAAGAAACCCTACGACTACCCGGAAAACTAGTTGACCACTCCAAGTGAACCAGTATTTTATTGTTTCGGCGATTATTTACATTTCGGAAATGAGAGATCTTGAAGAGCAACGAATTTGTGTGAGGTTTTGTGGCAAAAACCATTACTGAAAAATTTCAGATGTTGCAACAAGGCTATGGAGAGGATTGGTTAAGCCGGTCCCGAGGCTATAAATGGTACCAACGTTTCTAAGAGGGCAGAACATCCACCAAAGACGATCCGAAATCTAGTCACCCACGTCAACGGGCGATCTTCCGTCAAGGAAGTGAGTGCTTTGATCCATTCCAATCGTCGTTTAACTGCCGGTGAGATTTGTTGAAGAACTAGGCATCAGCAAAAGCTCATGTCACACAATTTTGACTGAAAAAATTTTTTTACTTGGATATTATGAGGCGTTTAAGAGAAACAGTGCGACGGAAGAAGCCGGAAGTTAGGAGAAACAAGACCTGGATACTTCCCATTGGGCATTGGATAAGGATAAAATATATATGATAATAATACATGACTAATTATATGTGACTTTCTTTCGTACAAAATAAAATCAATGCACAATTATGCGATATACGATATACGATAAACGTCTATTAAAAAATTTAAGGTTTCTAAATGATTTGGAATGCGCATGGAGCCTTTCGAAAAAAAGTTTGATAAAAAGGCATTACTCTTCCAAAAAATCCTTATTTTGAATTCTAAGGATCTTCAGTTTCGTAAAAAATATTACAAATTATTCTCATTTTGTATATAGAGATAAAAACTGAAAAATCCCAGAACAAGGGATCTTCAACCTTGTTTTTTTTTTTAATTTTCAATTTTTAACTCTATATACAAAAGATAATAATTGATGTTCTTTTTACTACATTGAAGATACTTGGAATTCCCAAATAAGTTTTTTTGGCAGAATAAGAAAAATTACTTTTTAAATTCTAGCATTTTTCAAAATGCTCCATGCGCTTTCCATATTATTTAAATACCCTAAAATATTTTAACATAATTTTACCATATAAACATAACTGTGCATTGAATTGTTTTGTATGAATCAGAGTCCATTAATAATTTTTTTATTGTTTATTCTCAGGAGCTTTAGAGAAGTTTCACTGCATTTCAAAAAGTGCGTTTCGAAATTGTCACTTTGAAGTTGTTCATTTTAAAAATATTTGATTTTATAAAGTTGCGTTTTGTAATTTTGGCATTTTTTGCAAAAAACAATAAATTCAATTATTCCTATTTTAGAAAGTGGCCTTTTTTGAGGACCCTGCATTTTTATGTATTTCAATTAATTTAAATTTAAATATTTAAAACTCTTTTAAAGTTAAAATATTTTCAGCAGTACATCTAATTCTGTTTTTACACGATAGATACATTCCAGAAGAATACGTGTAAGAAAAATTCGTGTAAAAACAGACATTATATCTATTGAAGAAAAGAAGATTTGCTGCGGGACTAAAAAATCAGTAAAAATAATTTTAAAAAAACCATATGCCCAGGAAAGCACCAAAAGTAAACAACATTGAGCTATAGGGTAAAGTCTATCTTACAAATCATGTTGAATTGACAGTACAAAAAAAAATTCTTAGTCGTATAAAGGTTGAAATTAAAATAACTGTATATTTAATAATTGTTAGTCATTAAATTAAGACATTATTCTCTTATAATGTAAAATATAAAAATTTCCCCTTATACTTCTAAAGAATTAGGGAACAAATGATTAATTATCTAAATGAATATCTATTATGGCATACCTTTGTATAAAACAACCAAATATCTAATGATATTGTAACACATCATCATAATTATATTACTATTATTATTATACACATTATATATATACATTTCTGTAGAATGCCTGTTTATACATTCATGTACTGTGTTAGAGAAAAAAAAATATTTATAATAAAGAAAGTGAACGCAAAATCTATATATACGAACAACAATGACAGGTGATCAGTCCGCCAAAACAAGATATATTAGAAGTTACATCCAAAATTTTAAAATTTATTTTGTTTTTGATTTGTTATTTTAGAGTTAAACAAAAATGCAAACTAAATTTTTGAAACATGAGATGAGTAATAAAAGCAAAAGAAAGGAGAGAAATTGTATATTTCGATTTTTTTCAAAAAATAAAAGAGAACCCTAGTATAATGATAGGGAAAATTATGACGAGAGAGGAAAAAAAAATTATGTGTTATAACTCTCTTATTGACATGACAATTGACATTCGATTAAAGTTAAGGCTAAGAAACGACAGATAATTGTCTAATTTAAAATGCATTAAGTATTTACAAAAAGAAATTAATTAATAACAAATTGAAATGAAACAATAATAATAAACACATATAAATAATAAATAGCAAAAGAAAGAAACGTATGTAAGAACAAGAAAAAAAATTAAAAAAATAAAAGATAACGCTAAGAGGTGCGTCGCATCTCCATTCATAAGAACGAAATTCAGAAAATCGCGATTCTCGCGTGGGAAATTTCGAAAAAATTCCATTCTTCACTGATCTCCGTTGTCTGTCCGCAACGATCAAATATCGTCTTATAAATTTACGAACCAGAGAGTTAATTGTAAGTGAAGCGATTGTGAATTTCATCTGTTCTCCTCTTATAGGAGCCAATTTTCAGAAAATCAAAATTCATTCAGTAATCCCCATTCCTATTCATTATTATGTTAAATTCACTCATTAATAATAGACATAGAAAATGAGTTTAAAAAAAAAAAAGAAAACAGAAAACGCAATAAAAGTAATTACATAAATAATAAAAAAGAGTAAATAAAAAGCAAGAGATACGTTTCGCTTCTACTTTCTTTAAACCGTACTCAGCACGGCCTGAAGATATTGTTTGACTCCCCCCATCGAGGAACAACAAGCAAACAGTACATAACTATACGCAATTCGAAAACCCGATGCTTCGCTCTATCACTATAGCTCTAATTCATAACTACTGTGAAAAGAATTTCCCTCTTCTCTCCCGGCCAAAACGGAACGCAGGAGAAACTAGAAAAGGAACAAAAACCGCAACTGCACTCCCCTCTCTTCGAAGGGCAATATTCTATTCTTCGCCCCCTCTTATGAGAGCACAATTCTTTAGAAAGTGACCAATTTTTGCCCACTAAACAGTTCAAATCGTGCACTATTTTTCGCCTTTCCCTAAATTGGGATTTAAATAGTGCGACTACGGGCGTCGATATAATACACTAAATACATTAAAACAATAAAGGAAATTCAAACGTCTAAAAAAAAAATATCCTTCTTAACCATTGTTTTGTACCATAAGCATGCACAAAATAAATTTTACTCAATGTAAATAAATATCAACATACTCTAATTACATCCTAACTACGAACACATAAATTCGAAAATCTCAATAGAAATTTTATAGCAAACACATAGAAAGAAAGAAAAAAAATTATATACATGCATAAAATCCTAATGAAATTTCGAAATCGGAAACCCATTAACGGTATATATCAAAACACAATTATAACACATTAAAACATGATTTTCTATCAAGAAAAAAATTCTCTTAACCATTTATATACTAATTATATCATTGCTCTTAAAAGTACGGCATAATATAAAAATAAAAATTTTAAGATACACAAAAATAAAATTCTGGACTAAAGTCACACACATGTCAAATTGAAATAAAATTGCTAAATTCTACTAATTTTCCCGATAAATTACCTAAAGAATCAGGCATTAGACTCTAAGAGTCAGGCATGTTAATCAAAAAAAATTGATATACATATATTCTACTGACAGAAATGTGCATATAATAATAAAATTTTTTTTTTTCGATATATATATATAATATATAAATTTGAAAGAAATATTAAAACACATACATTTTATAATAATAACGATATGCCGATACAGGTATTCACAATTTTAAACACATTAAGAAACTAATTTAAATTCGTGTATTTGATCAAGAATTAAAACAATTAATAATAATAAAAAAAATTGCATCATCATAGTATACAACATGTCAAAAAAAAATCCTAATGTAAACTAATGAAAAATAAAAGAGGTGAATATTTACTGTGTCTATATTTTTTTTTTCTACAAATATCCATTATAAAAATTAATATCCTTATAGGAAAAAATTTTCTTTTTAAAACCCAAGTGATTACAGAAATCAAATGGAATGGTCACGGCAACCATTTGCTGGGCGGTTTTATTGGGTTTTGTTTTTAAAAGATTTTTCAATATTTATGATTAAAATAAACAGGGTTTGATTACTTATTAGTTATTACCCATTACTTAATTACCCAGGTTCGTTTTAACCCCAGCATATAAACACTGTAGAAAAGATTAGACACAACTTAAATGTTTTATAAATGATGAGGACCAATATTTACAAATTAACAACGAATATTTATTACACAAATAAACAGTTAAATTACAGTATTAAAATGATTAATAATCTTTCAAATAACAATTTGGGTCCTCACCGGATAAAACAAGGTATGTATCATTTACGGGATTTTAATTTAAATTTAAATCTTAAAATAGTACTGTCAACAGGCAACAGAAATGTAAAGACTGACTTACCCCAAATCGGCGTTGCTACGGATCGCTCATGGTTGTAGGTAACGGTGCAGGGTGGACTCGAGAGTCCACCACAGGGCAAGCCCGTAGGCTATTCGCCCTCTGCACACCTCTATATCCTCTGCACACTCTGTCTCTATCTCTCTGAAAACTTTTTCTCTCTCTATCTCTGTATCATTTCTACCCCTTAATATTTATCTCAACTTTTTTGCATACATGTTTTCACCTTCCAATCACAGTATTTTCTTCTCCATATAAACTCCACCTACGTCTTAAAACCCTTTTCTAGTGGCCCTAATATTTCTCTTTTATTAAAATCACACTTCTCATTGGACCTATACTAAACATTTTCATATTCTTTCACATTTTTCCCCTGCTCCTTTCTACATTTTCTTATATTTATTTTCTAACACCTGGTCAGTTTTATAACATCTTTTCCTGACCATGATCCGACAATACTGCTATTGTTGCGTAAATTTCAATATAATCTTTTCAATTCCTATTCCTTATTCTAAAGGGGCTTTTTCGACTGACCCTCGTCCAACGCAACTCTTTTATCATGGGGCCTTTGACTAACCGCGATCTAATTTTACTACTAAGCCTTTTCTTATGGGGGGCCTTTATATGGGAGCGGCGGCATGTTTTCACCTTCCCCTCTCTACCATAAATATATTTTTATTGCGTACGTTTCCCTTTTCTAACAATCTTTTAAACTTATGTGAAAGGCCTTTTCTTATACTGACTCTTTCTTAACTCTTATTCCCCTTCACAACGCTTCACAATGGATAAAAGAATCTTGAAATGGCTTGCAGCTTTTAACAAGATCTCCGAAAGCCTTTTGCTGGCTTAAAGAGCCAGCACTATCACTGGACTGGATCTACCTATCATTGTTTGCTGGACTATCACTGCTATCACTATAAATGTTGTGAACATCATCTTCTTCCTCTATTAATGAAATTCTTTCTGTGATCTCTTGAGCAAAATCAGCACGAGCCTCCTCTGGTGCTGATGATTAACCGTTTTTACGGACGAATTTAGTCATTAACCGTTGTGTTCGTGTTTTGGTTAGGACGTTCTCTGTAAGAGACTGTCAACAACTTCAGGTCCTGTTGAAACTTCCCAGCGCGTTCCTCATTAGGGTCATGTTTGACAAAATAATTACCCAATCTTTGGCCATTTCCAGACTTTCTTTTATTAATTAAGAATTTAGAACAGGATCATTTTCTCCATTTTTGATAGAATCAAAGAAAATGTTTTTGTGGACTGAATTCTTGAATCAAAACAGAACTGGATACACTATCGTCAAAAATAATACGCCACAAATAAAATTTTGTTTTCTTAGAATTTAGACCCCCCCCCCAAAAAAAAAAAAAAAAAAAAACTGAAAAATTGGATTGGACCGCTCGTGTTAAATCAAAATGACTCGTGTGAAAAGACAATGAAATATTTTTTGAATTCGTGTTAAATCAAATTCGTGTAAAAAAGGTTCGTGCAAAAACACAAATTAGGTGTATACAAATCTGATATTGAGCTGGATGCTTCACCATGATAGCACACCTGCACAATTCCTCGTCACACCTTATCCGTCAATTTTTGGCCAAACAAGGGTGACAAGTCATACCATTCCCCATACTCACCAGATTTGGCCCCTGCGAATTTTTTTTTTTTTTTGTTGTTCCCAAAGTTGAAGTCCACCTTGAAAGGTCGACGATTTCAAACGATAGAAGAGATCGAAGAAAATTCGCCGCGAGACTTCCATGCGATCCCACTAAATGATTTCCAGGAGGCATTCCAGCAATGGAAGACACGTTGGGAAGCGGTCTAAAAATAGAGAAAGTGCATTTTGAAGGAGACATGTCTGATTAAAAGGTACTCTTATCAAATATTAATTTATTTTAAAAGCTCGGTTTTTTTTTGGACAGACCTTGTATTCTGTTATTTTGCAATATATAATTAATCTGTATCATAAAAATTAATGATCTGACGCAATGCTCTCTATTAAAATGGACACACAGATGTATCTTATTTTGCTTTACTAAATTTGAATTAAGATCTCTATAATGTCTATATTATCGAAGTCCTTAACATCAAAGATCTCTCTGTTTAAATTTAATATTAATTTATAACTATTATCATACAATTTTTTTTCAGTTTCATTATTAAATAAAGTGTTTTTACTGTGTCAAGAAGGACAGAGTATAGTATGGCCATTGATAACGCCTCGAAAGACAATATATGTGTTACGAAATTTTGGCACTAACGTTATATACGGAAAATGGTATTCGTCTATTTTTAAACCGAATTATTTATATTTGGCTATTATTTTTTAACTATTATTGCAGAAGTATTATTAATATACTTTAACCCTTTGAAGAGCAACAACCCCCACCGTTTTCACGGTGCAGATTTTTTTCCTGATTTTTTTTAACCTAAAGAATCTTAAAAAGTTTTCAAATGAAAGGTTGTAAAATGTTTTTACTTCTGTAAACTGATAACAGATGGCAGTACAAGCCATTTTTATGCTCATTTAACTAGAATACATTGAACGCAAGTAAAAAAAGACTAGATTTAGGCGTTTGCACTATGCAAACGGCGCCCCTCAAAGGGTTAAATGCATATTATTTTCGTCTGTTTGTTATTTTAAGATATTTAGCCCACTATTGCTTACATATAATTGAGTAATTATTGTCAATATATGGTATTCTAAATTATTCTTGTAGTTTATGGATTGCTGTATTGAGCTATGTATATAACCATGGTTTGGTTAATGCATATTACAGTTTATTTGTGGTTGGTCCAAAACTATCATTTTTACTTTCCAAATTTTAGAAGCCTCATTTGGAGCCTTATATTTTATTGCTATGTTATATATAAACTTTACTAAATCTATGTTTACTTATTTTAATTATATTGTGAACATTTTTGTGTCTAGGTAATATATATTAAATGCCCAAATTCATTCATTTTCTGAGTGCTTTATCTTCAACTCTATTTAGATCGCCATATATAAGACCCTGGTGAGAGTTAATATCTTTCATACTTTGAATTATGACGTTACTAAGTGTTGACATTACTAACTGCGTGAAACCGCGAGATATGTATTATAATTAAATATTTTCGGTCCTAATGGTGAGGTATATTTGAGAGCCTTTTGTAAGGTAATATCGTCAACCACGTGATAAAGCAAAAGGAAGGTAAAAGAGTTACATTGCTGTCAGACAAAGTTGCGAACACACTGATATATCGTTCCGTCCAAGTTTATCGTCCAAGCTTTGTTATAATATCGCTTCAGTAATTGTTAACTTCTGGGAAAATTTTACACACATATATGAGTTTTCAGTTTAACTGTGCGAGAAACGTGTTGCTAAGTCTGTAATATCGCAAGCCAGGGTATTAGTGAATTTAAAGGATCGTTTGGCTCTAAAACACTTAAAATTTGACAAATACGGATAGCCCGATCAATTCTCGAAAGCTAGAGTTATGAATGGGGTGTATGTTCAATTTATATCCGGTTTCTTTTGTTGTTACAGACTCTCTGAACCAGTGATTCTAAACCTTTTAATGTCTATACCCCCCCCCCTCCCAATTGGGTGGCCTTCAGGCACACACACACCCCTTATTCCAGGCCTGAAGCATACCTACATAAATTTTGAAAGATTAAAACGTGGAAAAATATCAAAATGAAGTTGAGAAAGGCCAAGGAACTTCAACTTTAAAAGCGAGCTGCAGTAGTGGCCCAGGCAGTCGAACAAAAAGCTCGGAATCTAGCAGCGCTGACTATGACGATAAACAGTAAACCACACAGCGACTCTATGCTGTTGATATCCTTACATCATTGCAATAAGAAAATAATAAATGAAAAAGTAACAAATATGCGATAACTATCGTACACCTAAACGCCGAATTTTCGTTTTCACATATTTTTCGTTTTCACATGCTTAAACACGTTCATATGCTTAAACATGTTAAAACACGTTCTGTACATATCTTTTGCTAACCGTTCGCGCCCAAATATCACTCACGCCTCCACTACTCCTAGTGTTTAGAGCACTGCTTAAAGTGATGTGAATCTTAAAGAAATCCAAACTCATTTTATAGTGCTAAATACAGTACACAAATACAGGGAGGAAAAAAATATGGAAACACCGCTTAAAACGTACTGCTACCACGCAGTAGCATACTCTATGTAGAATTAGCTGTTGAGCAAAACGTCCAATTGATAGACTTGCAGAGTAGCATGATCATAGGTGCGTGGCTTACTGGTGCTTCAGTCACTAAAATGGCAGAGATGGCCAGAATATCACGAGGCACAGTGTCAAAGGTTATGACATGGCAAGAAAGGAACAAAGTATCTCCCCTAAACGGGTATGGACGTCAAACGAAGATGTCAGCGAGGGAAAGGCGGAACTTGGTATGGATTGTACGACGAAAACCTACAGAACTGCTAATAACAGCAAAGGTGAATACGATCCTGTTTCAGATCACTTTCAGTTCCCTTTATATACACTTTAATACACACCCTTAGACAGAAAAAAAAACGACGCACCAAGAAGGAGTTATCCGAATGGGACGAAAATCGGTAGATGTGATGTAACTGTACAGGAAAACAAATGATTACAATTTTAGAAAATTTGGATGATTTATGCAAGAGAAAGAGCTTCACAAAGTGAAAAAGTCAATAACGCGTTGGTCCACCTCTGGCCCTTATGCAAGCAGTTATTCGGCTTGGAATTGATTGATAGGGGTGGCGGATGTCCTCCTGCGGGATATCGTGCCAAATTCTGTCCGATTAGTGCGTTAGATCGTCAAAATCCCGAGCTGGTTGGAGGATCCTGCCCATAATGCTCCAAACGGGCTTAATGGGGAAAAGATCCGGCGAACTTGCTGGCCAAGGTAGCGTTGGGCAAGCACGAAGACAAGCAATTGAAACTCTCGCCGCGTGCGGGCGAGCATTATTTTGCTGAAATGTAAGCCCAGGATGGCGTGATATGAAGGGCAGCATAACGGGGCGTAGAATACCGTCGACGTACCACTGTGCTGTAAGGGTGCCGCGGATGACAACCAAAGGTCAACCAAGTTCGTCCGGAGCTGTAGACAGCTGGTATGACTGGTCATGATTCTATCCAAAAGTCACTCATTACTGACACCAGTACAAGAAAACGCCTAAGGCGGTACCACGAACATAAAAATTAGATCTCTAATGATTAGTGACGTGCCATCTGGTCGGATGAATTGAACTTCGCATTGTTTCCTACCGCTGGTAATGTATACGTTTGACGAACACCTTCGAAAGTGTAGTGTCCCGGCTATTTCTGTCTACCGTCAGGCATGGCGGGGGCTCACTGATACTTTGGAGTGCCATCTTTCGGTGTTCTCTGGGAGCCTTCATTGTTCTCTGGCATCCTGTGACATCGTAAGCTTACAAAACAGTTCTGGCGGACCCCATGCATCCTATGGTGCAGACGTTATTCCCCAATGACTGCCAATATTTCCAAAACGATATCGATCAGGTGCACCGTACATTGACATGTGGGTTGAAAAGCATGAGGATTGGATACTTTGATTTCGCGATCTTAACGTCATAAGTCCTTTGTGGGAAAGAAATGATAGACCACGTTCTCCCTCTACCAACATTATTGGAACAGTTAGGACACATGTTGGTGGATGAATGTTACCGAATTCCAATATCTTACGTATAGGATTTATGTCATTTTATCCCAAGACGAATTCATTCTGTCTTGCAAACGAAATGCGGGATATAGTTTATTAAAAACAGTTCTGTACAATTTGTCAACGTGTCCATTATTTTTATAACTCCCTGTGTACCAGTTCATTATTAAATGCAATTATAATAAATTTTGTAGGTGAAATGGTACTTGCTTGAAAATTAAAACGTGTCTATCAGCTTCAAAGCATCTAAATGCTTAAAACGCAAATCACTTCCTCAATAACACCTAAGTGCTAAAATTACAAATAAAAAAAACAAGGTTAGAGACTTGAAATACGCACCAAAGTGTGATTCATTATATTCATTGCTTTCTTTTTCTCCCACGGTTAAACGTTACCAAAACATTCCTGTTTACTTGTTTTATTTGAAATTTTGGTGAAAGGGTATTTATTTGAAATTTTGGTGAAATTTTTTTCAAATTTTTTTTAAAAAAAAATTTGAAAAATTTTTGAAATAAAGGCCGAGAAGCAAATATGTCAAAGTGCTAGCAACGGCGCCCCGATGCAAGTAACAACTCTGTGCGGAATGCGATCTATGCTATATGACATTTGACAAGAACTTTTTCAGCCATAGAATCACCTGTTAGCAACTGGGCGACTGTAACAACGGCTATGAATCTTTAGATCAGGAGACAGGTTAAGTTTGGGCATGGCGGGGGTTTTGACAAAGAAACGTCGAAAAATCCCCAAATGAAGGGAAAATATAGAAATTTCTGTGAATAAAAGTCATGATTTTTTCGTCTTTTTGTTTCAGCCTTTGATAAATTTTAAGCGAGTGCGAAATTTAAAGGTTATTGCTCCAACATTCAATAGTTATATAATCTCCCTGTCAAAAAGCAGAAACAAACATATTTCTTCAAACGCCATGCCGACAACCCTGTATGTTCAAAAACACACTCTTTACCTCTGCAGCTTTTTATCCTTTTGGGAGAAAAAAAAACCAATCTTTCTTTATCCATACACCCCAAGCAGATTTCTCCGTATAATTTTGTCGATTTCTTCTTTCGCACACTCTTTATGAAGATGGTACTGCATTTAGAGGGGAAAAAAACTTTTTAAAAACCTCTCGAAACACGTTTGTTACGCACGCACCACAGAAGTGAGGTCTATTAAAAGGCCGTCCTGCTGCGATGCATTGCCATTCGAATGCAGTTTCTCTACAAAAGAAGGAGAGGAAAAACACTTTAAAATGCACGTACTGTTGATCCTTCGGACAGATATCGCGTACTTCTCCCGGAAAAAAAGAACATTAAAAAAAAACTTTTCAAAGCTCAGAGTCAAACAACATTTTTTTTTTCTATCTTAGACGGCGTAAGGAAAAAAAGTATCCGTTTGTATGGAGTTCGAGGTTCAGTTGATTTTATTTTTTTTTCTGGTATTGTGAGCGAGAAAGAAAATTTATTTTAGAGCCCACGTGTGATGTATACATTCTGGAAATGTTTCCTGCAAAATTTTTCAAGCTGCATTACTGGAGAAAAAGACTGGAATTTTCACTGAAAGCTTGCAATACATTAAAGTACAGCGGATTACTGGGTTACTTATAAAATATTCCCTAAGAATGTTTAGAAAATTATATATTTTAATCCAGATATCATAAAAATTATACATATACATATGTATGTGTATGTGTGTAAGTAATCTGAAAGGGAAAATGTTAATTAAAAAATTTGAAAAATTGCAAAAAAAATGTAGAAATGAAATTTAATATAAACAGTTTCATAAAAAGGCGCAGATCACAGCATTTATCTTCGTAAACAGAAAAATACATAAAGTTGAGACTGAAATCCAAGACATGAGTCAAAAATTTATTTCTGATCATCTTGTTTCGATTTTCTTTTATGCCATAGATGTCAGTTAGATTTTGTACTGGGTGCTGTCATAATTGTTAGCCGATTCATGCAAAGCTAAATTGCAGAGTTGGTTACAAGGAACGCATATCATAGTAGGAATTACCAAAAGCCCCTGTAAAATAAAGGGTTCGGTCCACGTGTTGAAAAAGGTATTTCAGTCAGATCAAAGCAGTTTCTGATGTGATAGAGCAACGCGATGTGAGTTTAGCAATTTTACCCGAATTCAAACTTGGAAGTAATGTGTCCGAAACGGTTGCCACTGTCGACAAAGAGTCGAGTGGCATTATGCGTGGTAGGACTGTCCGCAGATTGTTTTCAAAGTTGAGGCCGGTGATATTGACATCGACCATGAACCAGGAGACGGTCGTCCGGTTCGATGAACATGGTACAGTTACGGCAGAAAGTGGAAGAAAAAACAAAATCCACAGTACGTGAACTCATTGCTGAACTTGTATCAACAGCAACAGTTGCTAAACACTTGGCAGTTTTGGAAAAGCTTAGCTAACTGGATACCTGGATCCCAGCTCGCAAAACAGTATATAAGGCGTCTGTAAACATGCCCTGCAAAAACGTGAGGCCAAAGCTCCCTCTCTGCATCGTACCCTTACGGCTGATTAGAAATGGATGCTTTATGACAACAGAAAGTGACTAACGCAGTGACTCAATAGAGGGGAATCACAAAAACAAATGCCCAAACCCACTTGCACCCACAGAAAGTTCTGATCTCTGTGTCGTCGACTGGCAAAGACTGGTGCATTATGACTTTTTGCAGCAAGGCCAAACAATCACAACTGACGTGTACTGCAGTCAGCTGGACTAATATCACCAGAAATTATGTAACAAACAACCATGATATGGCACGATCGCATGTGTCTATTGCAAGAATGCAAAAAATCAATGACTTGAGGTATCTGCATATTCACGAGACTTGGCTCCCTATGACGTCCACATGTTAAGCCATATGGAACAATTCTTGCGGGGTAGATGGTTCGTTAATCAGGATTCATGTGGTTAGCGATTTCCTAAACTACTGTAATGCTAGCTTCTGTCACTGTGGCATTTTCGCTCTGGGCACAGTGTACTGTTTCCGAGAGTGGATATTTTTATGAATAAAATGTATTTCTTTTTCTGTTACTGATGTTATAAATAAATATATATATATATATATATATATATATATAGTATTAACATTTTCGGGTGAGCAAGATGCCTTTTTAGCACGGAAAACAATAACAAAAGAGATAATATCCTAAGAGACTAATGGATTTCTGCGAGCATTCTACTTTATATTTATTATGGGTTTAAAGAACAAATCCTGGGAATATTCTATTAAATTTGATTTCTAGGTATGTGTGGCCCTCAGATATAACTATTCCTACTTCCAAATAGTATAGAAGTGTGGATTTCATATTCCTTGATACAGGTTACTCAAACTGCGGTCCACCAAGCTTTTATGTACTGCCCGAAGCAATCACACACATTAGCGTCCTTTACACGCACGCTCTTTCCCACGTGAAACCACAATCCCGCGCGATTGAGTGCACGTGTGAAGGTGTCGGAGAGGAAGGGAAAAGCTGCTTTGAGCGTACTGCAAGTTTTACCACGCGCAATCCCGTACGCTCCAAGCACTCGCAAAAGAGCGTACGTGTAAAGGGCGCTAATGCCAGGCATGTGCTTTTGTAAACACAATTTTCAAAATGAGTGCCTGAAAAATACAAAAATGTACAAAAATGTACTACCAGCTTCTTACTTTGTTCTCATCAATGCATCTTTGTAAATCACCCAATTTCAAAATGACATATGCGAAGAACGTCTATTGAAATCGGCTTACTGATTTTCACCTTGATGACGTATTGAGAGTATCATGTAGCGAGTATAAACCAGATTTGTTTAAAATAGTCTAAGGTTTGTCATAACATAAAGAAAATCACAATCATTTTTAAATAAACGCTTAAATACATGTAGGCTTTGAGTTTTATTATTTTTATTTTTGGCATCATTACATTACTAGCCGGGCTTCGCCCATCTATCGAATCACTTGACACTCGAATCACAGTTCACTTGAATTTAAATTTTTTTCACTTTTAATTGCCAAAAAATCTCCCAAAAATGAGTGCATCTTCAAATGATCTATTTATGATTGAAAAGTTTGAATTAACAGTATTAAAGATAGAAAAAGAATTAAAAATTAGACACACGATGAAACATTTCTTTTCAGTGATTCATTTTTTAGTGAGAATCCCTGAATGAATCACTTTGTCTACATCGTCAAAGATGGATGATCTCACAGGAGACGCTTCTTTAGAATCCAAATAACTCTAAAACTATTGAAGTAACAGTTTAAGTGTACGCAGAAATAAATATCAGCTTTTAAAGCTCTTTCTAAACATGTAAAATTTATGTACTTTCATGAAAAAAAAAATACATCGATTTTAACTTTTAAAACATGGTAAATTACGTTTTGTACGGCCAATTGTGATCGGTGGAGTATGCGTTTAGAATTGAAATATCGCCAAAACTATTAATGTAACAGAATAAGTGTACGCAGAAAAAATTATCAGTTTTTAAAGCTCTTTCCAAATATGTAACATTAATGTACTTTCATAAAAAAAATATCGATTTCGACATTTTCAAACATGACGGAATCGAATTTCATACCGGATGCCATACCGGAAACGGTCTTCCTGGAATTGTTCCACCGACCGACCTATAAAGTTTTTCTTTTATTTATATAGATGAGGTATAGTGTACTAGGTTGCGGCCCGCGTAACGTAGCAAACATATGCATGTGATCCGAGAGAAAAAAAAGTCTGAGTATGACTGCTTTAATACATACAAATGAAAAATTTTCCTAATAGCGAGCTTCGAATCATTTGAAACATTTACTTTATTTTTTAGTTTATAAATGTGAGGAATTTCTCCAAATGACTGGTGAAGTAAATCCTATATCTACCTCACAGAAACAGTTCTGTCTTTCGCCACTCAATCTCCACAGGAGCTCATTCCGTTTTCAAAATTTCTCAACCAGGAAAAGTAACGCTGCAAATTTATTGCGGGTTCTCCAGGAATGTATTTAGTCAATCTCGACGATATTAAATACTACATAACACGTTTATTACACTCTGATATCAACGTTCATGAATACAACACATCCTTCCGTCGTTAACTCTAAATATGTAGCTCCTTCTAAACAGTCTAAAAATGAGACCTCCAGAGCGAAAGTTTTCAACCTGGTGTGACATTAATTAACTCCAGAGTTTTCCAGACACATTAGCTAATTCGATTTACGAAAAAGACAAGCCGGAATAATGAGTTCTCCGCTAGAGTTTTACAATGGAGAAATGGCACATATTAAGTCCCAGACTGACGCGAAACGTTCTGTATCATAAGTCGAGGGGAAACTTTTAACGTGTTTCGGCCAAACTTCATTAAATGGCACACTCACGTTAAGTGCACAGATTAAGATGGAAATTCGTTAGGTTTAGAAACAAAAATTGGCGAATGTATTCTTGTTTGCGCCAAATAAAAAATCGCCAAACACGAAAGATCTTAATATATTAAAAATGTAGATTCTAGATGAGCTGAGGTGTACCATCAGATTCATGAACAACTGCCGCATTAGTAAAGTATTAGTAATCAGTTGAAAAATAAAAAAGATCGTCGGAACCTAAGTTCATATCAAACATTTTCATATCAAATTGACAAGCAATTAATTCCTTGGATAGAAGTGAACATTATGTGCTCTGGGATTTAATTTGATTTCACCTCAAAACTAAAATGTTTAAAGAAATGTAATTGCTAAGTTTTAAACCAGTTCAAATCACTTTTTATTCTAAAATAAATGTCAGCTCTATTATTCGCGAGCTAATTTCAAAGATTTCACAATTGAAAAGTACAAGATATGACAGCACTAAAAACGAAAAGTGAAATGCCTTAAATGATTAAAATAAATTCTCTTGCAATGAACTAAGATACACGCGCCGGGAGAAAATTGAAACTTTCCCAGAACCAGTGTAGGAGGGATTTCATAAATCCTAATTTGTTAAATTTGCAAATGAACGGCTAAAAGGAACTGGTTTTGTTTTCTTAAATATTTGTGGAACAAAATGGTACCATAGTTTTTCGTGAAACTCGTCATTCGGTATGTCTAAACAGCTCTGTTAAATACCTTTTCGTGACTATATTCTAGAGACCAGAGGTCAAAACATAACGAGGTGCGGGATGTTTTCGTTCCGAGCTTGAATCGAGATTTCGAGATTTCCCCAGAATTGCAACTATCATATGCCTAATATAGCACCGAAATTTTTCGCTTCATACCGTCACCGTTTTTCTTGCGACAGAAAAAGTCTCACACAAAAAGTATTGCCTTTCCGTACAGAGAGTTTTGACTTCAAATCTAAAATCTCAAAAAAAAAAAAAAAAAAATGTTATCGGTCCACGATCTCACCCACGGGCGGCTCCAGTCCAGAGATTTCGGGGGGAGGGGGGGGAGCAAAGTGGGCTCTTAGGGTAATATATATATAGTTCCGTTTTCTGGGTTCGATGGGATTGAATAAAAATTCTCTTCAGAAAGTGCACGTGCACACAATATAAATTTATTATTCTCTAAATTCTTCAGGCGCATACACAAATATTAACAGAAAACACGTATCAACTGTCTTTTAAACAACAGAAAACTCCAAAAACACAAGTCAGGATAACAGAGTCTTCAATACGATATTCGCCTAACGCGCTTTCTATTCATTCAATATGCAGCAGAAGAGAACACTGATTTAAAATGCCAATCTCAGGTATATTAATAGACTTCCAAAGCGCGCTCTATCGACCGGCCAGCTAGAAAGTTCCAGAACCTCCTCGAAAGGTCCAGAAGGTTGGCGACCATTTGGCGTCATATCACCAAATTTGGCGATATATCGCCAAATTTGGCGACCAAAATAAGTGACTAAATCCATCGCCAATTTGGCGATAACTCTCATATTTGGCAAAATTACAATAGGCTTCTAAAATTCGTAACAATTTATATATATATATATATATATATATATATATATATATATATATATATATATATATATATATATATATATACCGGGTGTATCACGATTTCCTACAGGGTTTAGAAGGCTTATAAAAAAACATATTAGCAATACAGCAACAAAGTTGACTTTACTGAAGAAAGAAACATTGCAAGTTTTGTTTCACGAATGTTCAATATGTGAACCTTTCGTGATGCGGCAGATATCAAGTTTAAAGTCAAATTCTTGTTTCACTCTCTTTTTCCCGGGATCTGTAATTCTGCACTCGCTTGACGAATTGACTTTCTCGGGCTTCGCACAAACGCATCTCGTACACGAGTAACCTTTTCCGCCGAAGGGCTTGGACGACCAGTTCGTTTTCCATCACACAAGCAATCATTTTCCTGAAATTTCCGAAACCACGCATGAATTGTTTTATCCGTTGGTGGTTGAAATCCGTATTTTGTATGAAATTGCCTTTGAACTGTCACAACAGATTCACTTTTCGCAAATTCTAACACGCAGTAAGCTTTCTGTGAACCTATAAACGACATTGTCTTATGTGCAAAATTTTCAAAAGTCTGTGTTTCCGTTATTTGCTACTGCTATCAGGCCTAGTGTCGCCATCTACTAACACATTTGTGAAACAAAACTTGTAATGTTTCTTTCTCCAGTAAAGTCAACTTTGTTGCTGTAGTGGTAATATGTTTTTTATAAGCCTTCCAAACCCCGAGGGGAATTGTGACACACCCGGTATAAGAAATAAACAACAATTAAATGAAAATGAAATCCTCTCATTTTAAATTTAAACTCATTTAGTATTAGGTCTACGATTATATAATTTTAGGCTATAACACAAAAAAAAAAATACGCCTGGCTTTTTTTTTTCGGGGGGGGGGGGGGTTCTACTGTCCCCTCTGCCTTGAGCCACCGTTGATCTCACCTCGAATGGATCCATTACGTTTTTTTAGCCTGACGTTACTTATTGCTTATTGGTCCCTGGCTATGGGAAATACTCAGCTTAGCCAATTTCGCGTCAGGATTTTCCCACACAACATTCTGAGAACACTTTTACTCCTCCTACCGTAATGGGTCCATTCAATGGACGATGTTGTTATAATCCACGTGACAGATCCACGTGGCGATCTCACAAACGCGCCAGGTAACAAATGGATTCCCTTCCGGTGAAGTTTATCCAATCCAGGTTCGATATTTCCTAATAGCGTAGCATATAGAGTTCGCCAAAGACGCGACAAGGTGAAAGAAAGTTTACGAATTCGAGCTCGAAAGGTGGCGTCGATAGAAAGATCCGCGTAAGTTCACTCCAACCACGGCCTCCTAAGTTCACTCACTTTTTTCCCTTCTTTGCTACTAGGCTCGTTTATAATTAGAGCAAGGGCACTGATGTCGACACACGCGAACTTACTCAATTTTTGGCATTTCAGATACTGTTTACATTTCACAATCATGCGCGCATTAAGGTATCAACCTAAGTTCGGAGCATTTTTTTTTCTCAAAAATATACAGTACTGATTAAATACATGCATTTTTAGTTCAAACGGGACATAAAATCACGAAAACAAATATAATTTTGGTAAAAATTTCATAACATTTTAAAATAGAGGGACTTTTTTATAAATTTTTAGTACAACTGAGTGCTTACGCCAGAGACCCTACACTCAGTTCATCTAAATATATTTTAATTTCCTTTACAATATATACTACTGTGACACTTACAGTAAAACCTCGTTTATCCGGACTAACTGGGACCATAGGCAATCCGGATAATCCGGGAAATATGGGTCAAAAGCAAAGCAAAATCCTTAACTACGCAGACCGTTTATTACGATGTTTTGTAACAAAATTACATAGTATTGTTGACAAGACATTAAAAAATATAGAAATAACTTTTCACATAATTTCTTAACAAAGAATCGGTAAGTCTAGTAAAGCTTTCTTAAACGCAACAAAAAACATTTTGTTACCGTAATTTATTGTACAATCTATGCAGGAACTGTACGTTTAATCAAACTTTAAAGCGAATATTTGGAGTACTTTCACTTACGTTCTTGCTATCATAGTTAAAAATTATTATCTAATGTGAACATTAAATAAAAAGAATGTCTACAAATCTGATTCGGATTATCCGGAGAGCCGGATAAACGAGGTTTTACTGTACCTGTGTTCCGAAGTAAAAGTTTTACAACAAACAATATTTCCAAATATCACCGAAATATACCAAAAAAAAGTGAAAAAACACCGATTTTTTTTAAAGAAAAATTATCATTTTATAAAAACAGGTAATGATTCAACTAACACATAGAGCTTAGCTTTTAGGTCAAAACACGTAAGTAATACATAAGTAAACACGTAAGTAATGCACGTGAGTAATACGTAAAACCCTATACTAAAATTTCATTGTATTATACTGAAAACTTTTTGAATGATTAGCTTTCTCGTTTATTAAAGTCACTGAAAAATGAGTTTTCTAGAAAATGCTGTTGCAACTCATAAATATCCTTGTGACGTCACTTCTCGTTAACTATTGTTTTGGGGATCTGGCAACATCTTTGAGATGGTAGTATTTAGAACAGAAAGTAAACAGTACGGTTCTGAACTTTTACGATCAGCTACGTATGTAATCTATGTACGAGTTATCAAAGCAACTTTTCATTATGTAAATACTCTATGTGTATCATTCATATTTGTGTGAGATCTGTATGTGAAATAAAGCATATATATAAATAAAACGAAACTCTTCGTAAGATTCAACAAATATGCATTGAAAGATGTTACTTCCGGTCTTTTAATATCTATCGCTTTCGGTGTATTCAATGGGCCACACGTTCTAATCCAGTGATCGTAAGAATAAAAGTAAAGCAATTTTAGAATTCTAAAAAAATTGGCCTTTGAAATACAGCAATAAAAAAAACTCGAAATTTTGCACCAAAATAGTTATTACAACGTTGGCAGGTACCATAAGGGTGCTGGTAGCCTCCACATTCAATTCGGTCGGCTCAGTGTTAACCAATGGTGAAAAGCTTCTCCCTCATTGTCGACCTCTACTTAAAGTTCTCGTCGTTGTTTTTTCCCCTCAAAAAATACCAAAAAAAAAATTTACACATGCATAACGTTTCTTTTTCAATAGAGACGAAAATAACTTTTATATTTTAAATTATTCGGAAAAATGTGGCATATTGTGCATTTATTGCGTTTAATTTCCTTTGTAGACAGACTTAAGAAAAAGGAACTTTATATAAATGTACGAAAAAATTCAGGCCGTCTAAAAATATTTTTATTTGATTATTAATATATCTATCACAGTAAAGAGTGAGAAAATTATTGGTTTTAAATACCAAATTGCGTCAGAATTTTTGCTTATTGTGATGCGTCGAAGGAGGGGGAGGGCAATCGATATTTATGTCTGGATTGCTCATTGCAGAGGCACTGGCCTCTCCGCTCCTCACTTGTAGCCCCCTCTCCCCCCCCCAAGCCCGTCTGGTACCGTCTGAGTACACAGAATCGCTATTCAATTTGAAAAACATTAAAAATTTAAAATTTCTAACTGCAGCTGTTATTATCAAAATGCAATCCAGAAAAGAATTCTAATATAATTATGATTCCTTTCGAATTTATAACCATTTATTGACGCTTACTTACCGAACTAAGCGTTGATATTTATGATTTCAATACGATTAATGAAGAAAATACTAGATGGCTCCGAACAGATATTAAATTAATATCTTCAACTCCGGGAATTCTCGAAATAACACCCGAGTACAAAATGTTCTTCATTTGGATCCTCTTTTAATTATACATTTTCTCCCTATTCTAATGACGTCAGAGTCAGTAATTTTGCGCTTGGAATTTCAACTTCCGGCTACAATCCATGATGTACCGGCCGGAGACATTCTAGGGACGAAATAAAGAATTTGAATTGGAGTACGATTTCAGTGTATTTCGGGAATCAAATATAGGAAAACTCTTCTATGGCAGCCAATAATGGATACGAAAAACATTGGCCGTTTAGAGGGGTGGCCATCAGAAAGAGGTTTCTTTCATAACATTGGCTCTACGGAGTCTTTAATGGGTTCCGAAAAATAGGGCCGTTTACAAGGAGGGCCGTCGAATAGGGGTGGCCCGCTAGAAGAGTTTCATTGTATAAGTAAAGTGGGCAGTTCACAACATTTAAGGTTGTGGAGAACAAAGGTTTTATAACAAGTGCCATTTTGGAGAACAAGTTCCACAAATCTCGAACGCAACACGTTTATAAATGTGTCTTTGTTCTCCATTGTATTCGGAGCGTCAGCGTTATAAATTTTATCCAATCACGGAGCTCGACGCAATGACGTCATCGGTAGCGTTGAAGCTTTGGGCCTGTTCAAGCATTGGGCTTTTGGGCCTCTTATTGAAATATTAACCAATTACAAATCTTCAAACGATTAGCCACGAAATTGTTAAGGTCTGTGATTGGCTTAAAATATATCAAGTAACACTGACGCTGGCGGATTCTATGTGAACAGGCCCTGACTCGAGTTCAACGCTTGCGGATGGCGCAAAGACCACGTGATATGCAAGACCAATGACAGGTCAAGTCAGCAATCGTCTGCTAACTGTCGAAAATATAGGAGCGACCGTCAGCTCATCTCGTGCGCTCGGTGCTATTGTTTGACCCAAGATATGTGTAGGTGCCGTTCAAATGGAGTCCGCCAGTGCTGTGTTACTCGCATCGAAATAATATTAACCAATCACAGGCCTAACAATTTCGTGGTTAATTGCTTGGAGGTCTGTGACTGGTTAAAATTATTTCAATACGAATAAAGTTGACGCTACGCACATCACGATGAGTTTCAATCACAGCAGTGTATTACCGAGACCTTCAGCATACAGAGCAATTTTGCTACCACACTCAGACGATCTATATATATATATATATATATATATATATATATATTACTTCTAAAAGGTGTTTTTTTTTTTGCTTTATCCCTTTACTCTCTTCATACATACTGTCCGACCACAGTACGAAGAACCACGGTTGGCATAGTGCCAAGACGATTCTATTCACTCTGTAGGTAAGGCTGCTGAGGAAGGAGGGGGCAAAGTCTCGTATTCTCTCGACATTCTTTAGAATTGGTTACTAACTGCATTTGCTTGCTTTTTACTCGTCTGTTATTTTGATTATTATATTAAAATTAATGGATCCTTTACCCAACACAACTGCTCGGAATAAGCCGTTCCGTAGTGATTGTAAACGTATAATACACAATGTAATTAAACTGTGTGATAAAGAAGCACTAGAAGGAAATGTTATTGTTCCACTTTCGCAATCCCTAAAGAGAGCTAGTGAAATGACCGAGATATCAATGTCCAGTGTAAAAAGAATATGCAGAGAAGCAAAGGGTGAAGAAACTCCAAAATTTGAATCTCCGAGGAAACGTCAGAAAAAAAGAACCACCGAAAACGTAGCTTAGATAATTTTGATTGCGATGTAATTCAAAGAACAATTCATGAATTTTATGCTGTCCATAAAATAGTACCAACAATTCAATAGTATCAACAATAGCTCTCATGTTGTTTTATTAGAAAATATGTATTGGAAAAGGGATAGTGTGATTGAAGATTTGGTTGATCCTCTGCAAATAGATATTTCAGACACGGACACTGATTCGGATATTTCATCAGATGAATATTAGATTTTTCATTGATTTTATTTGATAGTTTTTGATACAAAAATAAAAAAAAATATTTTTTTACCGATCACTGATATATTTTTTCTGCAGCTCTTATAAATATCACAGTGAATGTAAATATACCATTTTTTAAATTAATTTAATTTACAATAAATACATTTTTTAAATCTAGATTTTTAATTATCATAGAAGACTGAAATTATAAATTTGTATCTCATATTCACACTTCGATTATTTATAAAATTATGAGAAAGATCTTAAATTCATTTTAAATTTTTTATTGCTAATCACAAAAGATTGAAAATTTTGAGTTGTATATCCTAATTATTTCTGCAAATTGTAAAACTGCGTATCAAATATATTATTTTTATTGCATTATATATATATATTTATGTTATTACAATATATCACTTAAAAATGGAATTTTCAAACCTTCACTTTAATATGTTCTTCGGTTTTTATTTATACATTCAATCAAAAGAAAAATTCTGAAAAAGAAAGTTGTTTGGAAACATTCTTTCGCAGTTCTTAAACAAACATACCCGAAAATATCCACTCCTATAACACTCCTATTTTTTAAATAGATTTGCTTCTTTCTTCTTATTATTTTGAAAGTATTATTCACATATTCGATCAAAAATAAAGTTTTAAAAATATCTTTAAAATTGCGGACAAAAAGCAGTCCGAAATACATTCCGTATTTCATAAACAAACACATCCGAAAATATGACGTTTTCCTCTATTTTTTAAGTAGACTAGCTTTTCTCGCGCATGCGTAACAGCTTCCAGGGACCTTGCTTCCGTGGTCGGACAGTAACAAATTCGATAAATGAGGTACCATTTTAAAGATTGAGATCTCCGCTTCGTGCGAATTGTGAATTCAGGGTGACACATCTTATTGTTTGTTTAAAAATCGAAGTATAAACATTATAAAAAATTTTTCATCCCCCTAGATGGTGCGCGCTAGCTATTTTTATTTTACCATTATCAATCGCCCTGAACTTTTAAATTTAAATATCGTTTTCTTTTACTATCATTCTGTGATTTCATTAATGAGATTTTTCATTGGCAACATCCGCGTAGGTATACATTATTCTTTTTGCATGGAAAAACCATATACATGGTGATTTTTTTTTAAACTGACACTACTCAGAGCCATCTGTAGCGCGATGTATCAGACGGAATTCCTCCAAAATTGATAGAGCGACTAAGAACGATATGGGAAAGAGTTTCCGTGAAAAAAAAGTTCCAAAAATCGCCTATAGGAGAAGATATGGCGCTGTTGTTGTCGGAGCACCCGAGAAATTGCATAAAAGGAAAGTAAAACATCAAAATGCAAATTCATGACTAAGTATTCGACAGCAGCGCCAGTATTTTGGACTATAAAGTGCGGAATATGTTGCGCCTTCGCTTTACAAAAGAAAGGGTCATCCGGTCGCTTTTTTCCCCTTGCATGGCCACCTCGCTCCCCGGACCTAACCCATGTGACATTTTTCTGTGGGGTTATTTAAAGTCTAAGGTGTATCTTGGTGGAGTCTCGAACTTGGCGGCCCTAAAGGACAACATTTCCCGGACTTTGATGAACATTCCTGGTGACATGTTACGCTTGGCCGTTGAGAACGCAGTGTTCAGGATGCAATGGGTCGTCCAACAGGACTGTGGTCACATTGAAGGAGGGAGAAGTGAATTTGCTGCATAAAATGGTATTGCAGTGAAATTTCTTTGTTATTCATTTGTCTGCTTACAACTTTTTCGGTATTCATCCCTAATCTTTATAGCCCGAAATACTGGCACTGCTGTCGACTACATAGTTGTGAATTTGTATTTTGATGTTTTACTTCCCTTTTATGCAAATTATCGGTTCGCCGACAGGAAAAGCGCCATATCTTCCCCTATCGGCGACTTTTGGAATTTTTTTTTTCTTTCATGGAAAATCTTTCCCGTGTCGTCTTTAGTCCCTCTATCAATTTTGGTGGAATTCCGACTGATAGATCGAGCTACAGATGGCTCTGAGCAGTGTCAATTTTTAAAAAAATCTCCCTATATATTATTTCTAGAAGATGATTTTTTATGACGATCCCTTTACCTCCCTTCATACTTAACCAAAATCGATCATTGAGGTACCATTTTAAAGATTAAGTTCTCCGCTTCTGACGAATTGTTAATTCAGAATGACACATTGTATTGTTTGTTTAAAAATCGAAGTGAAAATTGATTTGGTCCCTAAAGTACTTTCCCCGGATGCGTCGAAAAGGCACAGTCAAATAGTGTGCACAAAGAGATTTTGTAATGTAAATATTACATTTTCCACGAGTTTGTGTCATACTAAACTTTTAATATTGCCTACAAAGGTATTTTGATGTGTCTATATCTCATGTTCCCATGTTTTGTGTTATGCTTCACCTCCAATTTTGTGCCCGAAGGTGTTTTCTAATCGGTTTTGTATTATCCTTACACAACATTGTTATTTAACAAATAAACAATGGCTACCAACGAATGGGTTCTTTCAACCTACTACAAACCACCAACATCGCTATAAAATATATCGTATTTTAATTGCATGCGAAAGGGTCGCACGGACCACCTAGTCTTCAACCAAAACTTATTTTTAAAAAAGGTTTTAGAAATAGGGAAGATATACCTTCAAAACAAATTTAGTGACAAAAATTTCTATCTAATTTATGCCTTTTTTAATTGTTCAAAAGATATATATTAACATTCAAATAAACTAAATGTTAAACAGCATGTTTCCCATAAAATTGCATTCTCTAACCAGAATCCTTCCTCCAGTGAAGTTATTACGGAAAAATAGTTCACGAGAAAAACCTTTTGCTTTGAAGAATAATTTGGCAATTAAGTAAGCTACCCATTAGCCTAGAAAATATTCAAATTCGCCAAGTAGACTACTCATGCTTCACTCTAGCGAAAATATATCTTTTGGGGAACTAGAGCCTTTTTGGATGAAATGACAGTCGATTGGAGACCGGGTTGTTCTATATACTTTTGAAACTTTAATGGATACTCATCTCTAGGTCGTAGGAATAGAGAATAAAACTTTGGCGTATTTCGAATGAGGAATAATTAATTTAGATTCTAGAATCATGAATGGCATTTAATACCATTACCTCAAATGACACCTCCATTTCGAATAAAATTAAAATTTGCTTATATTATTTTGTAACCTATGAATTGTTGACTCGACGAGTTGCGGGTGGGTTTTAGCAACGTTTACATGTCTGTGAAGTTGTCATAGAAGTTTCTTAAAATCCGCTCGTAAAAGAACTTATTCTTCTCATTTTACCTTTTGACGTTGCATACATCGCTCGGGATTTTAATTATGACCTAAAGCAACAAAAAAATCGATCATAACGTAAATAGCAAATATTACGCCACACTATCAGTATAAAGTAACTGTTATCTACAGCGAGAAGAGCTTGAAATAAGCACACCACAATCATAATGTTAAATGCTCAACCTCAATACTTAAGGGTAATTTGTAGTCGGACGGTACCAGTTGAGCTCGAGAGTTGGAGGGTCCGAATGAGGAGCGGAGTGGTATGTGTTGACTACTGCGATGGGAAAGATTTTAGCTAGGAGCAGGTCTCAATATGATTGTTCCTCTGCGAGAAAGAAGTGGTCTTGTTTAATGGACAAGAATAAAAGAATTCCACGTGATCTCCCAAGAGATATATCAGTATACTTTATTTAAAACCGTAACGAGGCACGATTATCATCAGTGCCATTTACATTTTATTGGATTGCCTGATACTTCGATTTATCCATTTTGCGGACATATGGTTATGACCAGCGAACCACCTTGTGGTTGGGCCGAACTTGGTGACGTCGAGTTTTCAGCTCTACCCTTTCACGAAATGTTTTGGTTTGGTTGAGAGCGCTACGGCCCATTTTTGCTACACGAAGGGTCCTTAGACCAGGACCTGCTGCCTAGAGCCGATCCCGAAGGTCTACAAAATCCATGTCGATTGTGAAACTCGAACCCACAGATTCTGCTAGCGTATGCCATGTATCTACTGTACTGGACTGTATTGCGAGAAGCAATCGGCGTAGGATTAGAAGAAGAGCTATGATGAGCGGTCCCAACATAGTTCTCAATCACACCCCCCCCCCCCCCCCCCAATCACATTGAACACCAGGCGAAATATGGTATTTCAAATCTTTAGCGACTTTATCAAAAGTTTCAAAGTCTTTATCAAAAGTTTTAGCGACTCTTTACAGCAAGATAAACATCGCTCATGACATAAAATTGTATTTTTACATAGACTGAATTTATCAGTAAATCTATATATTTTTCTTTTCTTTAATTTTGTCCACCAAAGGAAAAATTTTTTATGTTTAAAACACAGGATACACCCCATTTTTCTGGAATCATTTAAATTCAAAAATACTCTGCGTGTCTCTTTGGAAAAATGAAAATGATACATACATAAAAAACTTTTCGCTATACACGTTATGATATTTTTTCAAAAGTAACTTTAAATGCAAGTTTACAACTAATGAGAAACATAATCTATCCAGCTGACCGAATTCAATATGTCGGCTACCCAGCAGCTTCAACTATTTTTTTTTTATTTCCAATGGCTGGGGCCATGTACACGAATATGAAAAAGAAAAATTTAAACTAAGAAACAACAACATCGAAAAGTTCATGAGATAACCGAAGGTTTATCGCCCCATAAGTCCTCCCGCTTCCCAATATCTCGATGAATCCGCATCTCCAAGAAGGGCTCCACAGGTACGCAGGTGATATCTGTCCATAGGCTCGTTTCCTTTGTCGCACAGGGGGCAGGCAGCCTCGGTAAGAATGTCAATGCGATATAGATGGGCTGCAAGCCAATGATGCCCGGTAAATAGAAGAAAAGCAGCCACTGCCTCCCGTCTAGGTTTTTCAAGTATATCTAAAAGACAATTATTTCTTCCATATTTTTTTTTCTAGTTTAGATAAAAGTTCATCATGGTGCATTAACTGCATAATTTGTTTAATAAATAGTTTAGAGGTGATGAAGGAGGTTTCTCGTTTTGAACTGTGTATCAGTACAGCACCCCTTTTGGCAAGAAAGTCTGCCTGCTCATTACCATATAAATTGCAATGGCCAGGGATCCATTGCAAAAGCACCTTCAACTATAAAACTACAAATTTTATTTTTCTGCCAGATTACGCGTGACCTGTCTGATAATAAACTAGTCTTAAGTTTAAAAAGAATTCGAGCTCACTTCGATTTTGCCCCAAAAGGAAGGTTTATTTTGAAAAAGTGAATTGAATATTTAAATAAACTTTTATGCTATACATGGTATATATATATATATATATATATATATATACCGAGGGTTTTGGAATTAAATATTCATTAGTTTGAGAAGCAAATTATCCGAGCTCAACGAATAGTGGTTTGGTTTGGTTTTGGAGCGCTGCGGTCATCTACACGAGGCCTAATTAAACCGGGACCAACTGCTTAAAACCGATTCCGAACGCCTACAAACATCCTTGCCAAATGCAGGACTCGAAAGCTCAAACTCTGGTACCGAAGGTCAGCTCCCGGCCCAGCGAATAGTGTTTAGGGTTACACTTTCGGGTAACACCATTTATTGCTAAAAACCACACTAGGATCGGATAACTTATCGGTTAGAGCAGCCGTACTTCTCGGACCACATGCATGTCTGCTACGTTACGCGAGTCGCTGCATATGGTACACTATGCCTCATAGTATAATAATGTAAACATAATAAATAAATATAAAAACCATAACTGTATTAAAACGTTTATTTAAACACGACTGTGATTTTTTACGTCGAGACACACCTTTGACCGTTTTGCACAGATCAGGTTCATACTTGCAACATGCCACTCTCGACACATCGAGTTAAGAATCAGTCGGCCGATTTCTATGTACTTTCTTCGCCTATTTCATTTTGGAATGGGATGATTCACAGAGATACGTGAATGCGGACCACGTGGCACGTTAGCGTATTTTTAAGGCACTCATTTCCAAAATTATGTTTACAAAAGCACCTGTCAGATAACGAGTGTGAGCGTTTCTGGCCGCACGTAAAAGCTTCGTGAGCCTCATGCGGCCCGCAGTCTGAGTATCTCTGGATTAGAAAGAAGACACCGGATAATCATCGTTTCAGGCCTCAGTGATAAAAGTTTAGCGTCCCCTTGGCGACAATTCTAGGTACTTGCATTTGTAATGTCCCCAAATTCGAGAAGGTGTTTTTATGACTGCCACAGACGTTAAAAACGAAATAAAAGAAAGAGTCAGAGAGTGTAATAAAATGGGGAATTACCACTTGTTTAAACCGATTGAAGGCAATGTTGAACAAAACCGTGTAAATAAACTAATTGGCTTGTCCTCATTATGAAATTCCCCCCCCCCCCCCACACACACACTCCCAACAACAAAATTGTTTGCACATGAAGGACAGGATTCTTCCATAAAGAAACCGCGATATATTTGAATCTGTTATCCCTTCACGTACGTCATTGTCTTGTTTGTCTTCCTTTGCACCGATCCGGACCCAATTAACCATATTCACCATTATAAGAAAATAAACTATCTACCAATAAGTATTTGGTCACCCATGCAAATGACGATATCTGTGGTCCTGATATACGTCACGCCCTCCGCCGTTAAATATTGTGTAGGAAACAACATTGGCATTAGACGCATGCAAGATACCACGAACTGCAGAATTATCCGATTTCGAGAAAGGTGTAATCATCGGGTATCGCAGAAATGGCGATCCTTAAGGGACATATCTAGCGAGCTGAATTCCCCAAAATCGATAGTGGCCTGTGTGATTCAGAAGTTGTCGGAATGTGCCCCGAGTCGGTAGACCCACGAAACTGGGAGATAGACACCAACGGATGCTGTCCAGAGAAATTCGGAAGAACCGCACCCAACCGATAGCCCACATACTCCAGGAGTTTCAGCAAGCATCTGAGAGTGTTGTTTCGATGAATATCATCCGTAAGGAAGGACATCTGCTTGGTTTTCATGATCGCGCTGCCGCCCATAAGCCTTTGATCACAAAGTCCAAACATGCTGCTCGGTTAATGTGGTGCAAAGTACGTCGAAAGTGGACCGTAGATCAGTGGAAAGGGGTTCTCTGGAGCGACGAATCAAGGTTCCTCCTCCACCGTTCGGATGGCAGGGTCCGTGTCTGACGTCTGCCTGGAGAATGCCTCTTGCCAGAATGCATTGTGCCCACAGAAATGTTCGGCAGAGGTGGAATTATGGTCTGGGAGTGTTTCTCCTGGTATGGACTGCGACCCTTGGTCCCAATTCATGGCAAGCTCAACGCCGACGCCTACTGCACTATTTTGGATGACAGTGTTCTTCCTACGTTGTGGCAGTTTTACGGGTTGGACCCATGTTACTCCCAGGACAACATCAGCTGTCATGTTGCGAGGTCCACCATGGATTGGTATGGTAACAATGGGGTTAACCGAATGGACTGGCCTACCCAAAGCCCAAACCTGAACCCTATCGAGAACCTCTGGGACGAGTTGGATCGCCGAATTACGGGATGCAACAACGGTCCAAAATCGATGAAGGAACTTACATGTCTTCTCCAAGTCGAGTGAAAGAAAATACCACTAGACGTCATACAAGGACTTGTGGAAAGCATGCCCCGGAGGGTTGAGGCTGGAATTGCCTCTCGTAAAGGCTCTACCAACTATTGAATATGAATAATATTTTTTTTATCACAGGTGTCCTTATTGGTAGATAGTGTATAAGCCATCCTAAAACCCGAATCCCCTATTTTTTCTACTGACAATTAGTCACCCTATATTAAACATAATCACTGCATAGTTATCTCAGCCGACGAAATATCTTCTACCGTTGGATACACGGATTCATTATGGAGGTCAGAATGTGTATCGCCCGTTCCAAAGCGAGTCAACGTGAACATCCATACGTAGAGAAAGGAAAAACAAAAAATATCGTGTATCTCAAAGCATTAGTATAATAATTATCATTGTTTCAATAAGGCATGATAGCAATTTAAAAATAGCTGAACAAAATGTTACGATGTACATTTGTAAATTGCATATCAACGGACATGAGTAAATTGAAAATTTTTATGGTTGGATTTCAAATTCTTTAATGTAGATATTCAAGATACAGGAAACATGGTCAACGACCAGATATTAATGATAGTGTATATTTCTTATTGTAGGGTAAAAATCCGACTACCTTAATATATTTTTCCCTATAAGTGGGTTAAATATAATAATTGACAACTGGGAACATGTAAGTCAAACGACGGCAGCAGAAAATGATGCAGAAAAGTGGAATACATAAAACTATTCAAGTATTTATTCTTTAATATATATGGCAGCAAATGTTAGAAAACAAACAATTGGGTTACATAAGCAGTTTTTAAGGTGATATAGGGTTCAATTTCAAATAAAAGTAGACAAGCACACATACCAGTTTAAGTTCTTTACTATTTCAAAAGAATGACTTTATACAGCTTTCAGGCTCTTTTTCTGATCTTTTAAAGGAATCCACAACACACAATTTTTGTAAAGAATTTTTTTTTTAGGAAAAGAAAAGTAATTTACAAAATTTTGAACACTAAATATTGAAATAATAGGAAATGACATTTTTAACATTATAAAATTAAATAATCTAACGTCTATTTCGAAGTATTTCAATGGGGAAAATTTATATCAATATACAGAAGTAAATTTATCAAAAATGACTCTCTAAATTAAATATCTACAAACATATTTACAGGAAATAAGTAGTGCAAAAAAAATTTAATATTTATAACTTACAATGAAAAAAAATTGAGATCACCCCAAAGACAGTAAAAAGCTATTTATTAATACACAACTAAAACTAAATATCTCTCTTTTGAAGCAAGTATAAATAAAATATTTTCAACAACAAAAAAATTTTCATGTGAATAAACTATGTTAGTTCATAATAGAAAAACAGAATGAAATAATAAAAAAAATTCTCAATTTTTTTTTTGTTTAAGCAATATGAAACTAAACAGATGAAATTATAAAAATAGACTTTAAATGATCTAAGAATTGATGCATCATACATATGTAAGTGATATATATTATGAAGAATTTTAAACCTGATTCAATTTTGCTTGTCAAACACTTTGATTTATTGAAAATTCTTTTATACTATATTCACAGTCAATATAAGAAAAAAAATACACTGATTCTGGAAGAACAGGAAATGATTAAAAATTGTATCAAGAATATTTCTTACCACATCTGAATTTTAAATATCAGTATTAACAGAAAATATTTGGAATTCATAATTTAGTATTTCATAGCAAAACATAACTAAAATAATTTAACAAAAGGCTTTTTTAACTAAAATTTAATTGCTTGATAACTTTTAAAATAAAAATTTTGTCACTTTTTTTAGAAAAAATTTTAAAATTAAAAATCACATTATCTACATAAACAAAAGTTATCGATGGAAATTGACAGAAATTAATCGGGAAAAACAGCTTATAAAATGAATTGGCCACATGACTTTTATAAGCCAGACATTTACGAAAAGAACCGTCATTTTTTTAAATATAAAAGCAAATAAAATATATTTTTTCTTTTAAAAAAGCTTGTTAAAAAAAGTCTAACCTGTGAACAACATATAACTAACTTATTAAAAGGGATGCCAGAAATATATTCTCTATCAGTTTAAAAAAGCTAAAATCAATATAATTTTGTGTATGACACACACAAATCATTGATTAAAACTGGAGGAGACTGTCTTGCAAAAAATACATCAGAAATATTCGAAACTTTCTTGTGTACAGACAATAAAATTTTCGCCAGCAGACTTAAATGACAATTCTTTTTATAAAAATTACTTTAATTAAATTACATAAAATATAAAGCACTCTACAAATATATTAAATAGAATTTATTTAATGTGGGCTGTCACATAATTTTCCTTTCTCAGAAGCATTCAGATGCAGCAACCCTATTATCCTCTGCCCTTCACCACAGCGTGAGAGAACTAAGATTTTATCCAGTTCACTATGCAATATCACAACTATAAAAAAACACATCCACTAAATGATATTTGCAGTATTAGCTGTCCTATTCCTTACAGTAAAAAATATCACATTTCTCAAAAAGTAGCAGCGCAAATAATTAGAGGAAATATAACAGCGTCCTTTGCAATTTATTAAAAGCTGAATTTTTCAAAACTCTAAACATAAATAAAATCATAAAATTTTGATTTGGTAAAAGTTAATCCAGTTATGAATTTTAAAAAGTGATAAAACATACTCCCTCCACTTATTACAATGAAAATTTCTTAAACTTAGTGACTTTTGAAATGAGTGACTTAAGTAACAACTACAAAAATAAATAATTCATATTTGCTAAAATTAAAAATTGAAGCCTATTTAACATTTAAAAATTTGCTGTCTCTAATTTGTATCACCTAGAAAAAAAACCCACTTATAAAACACATATATCTAATAAAATTTTAGACAATTTATTACAGTAAATTTATTACAGAACATACATAGGACATAAAAATGACCAATTATATACTTTTTTTAAAAGCTTTGGAGTACAATGGCTGTAAAACCTTAGTAAATACAATACCCCAATAAAACTTTAAAATTACACGTAATGTGAAAATAAAATAAAATAAATTTCTGTTATATAGAGCTAGGGATGTTCTTAAAGATTTAATAAAATGACTTTTTAACTATAAAGAAATGAATCTGTGACATTTAAACTAGATTTTAGAATTTTGTAACAGAAATAAAGTTGATATTTCCTGATCATATGTGAACGTTAAACACATGCATCCTCTATTAGCAATAATTTTATAAATTTTATGAATCTAATCAGATATTTTGTTTTAAGTAAAATTAGTATTTTAATCAGACACTGGGCTTATTAGAAAAACCTTCCAATAGTGCTGTAGTTTTAAATGAAGAATATACATTTTAATAGACTAGGACTATTTAAGAAGCTGCTTGAAATGACTATAATTAAGGACAAAATAATTTTATGTATTTACTAAAACTACTAGTAATACACTCTTTTAAACAAATGCAGATTGGAGGTTATATCATTTTAAACTTAAAACTTGAATGAATGATTTCACCAAAAAACTATTTCTTTAAATGAGCCTTGTTTGACCTGCCTTTAAATTATGAAGGAAATGAAAATTAAACATTTTATAGGGTGAAAAAATATAAATTTGGAAGTATTTATTTAAGAATTGAATATATCATAAATGCACTGGTGTTTTTACTGAATGCAAGAAATGCTTCAGTTGGTTATGATGCACTGAAATTGGATTCGAAGATAAAAATTGTCCAATAACAGAAAGCATATTAATTTTTTTTATAAATACTATAAATTTCATTTCATACATCAAAAAATTGTAAATAAAAAATTATAACGTACAATTTTACAAGGATTTATCAAAATTAGTTCATTAATAAAATCTATAAAATCAAATTTTATATCTAAGATTTTTCAAATACCATAAATTAAACCAAACTTATTGTAATTAAAACTCAAGTAAAGCTTAATTAATCAATTTTGGGGGATATTAATTTTAAAAGAAACTTCATTGACTTTGCTACAAAGAAATCTGTACACAGATTATTGTAGATGCAGTTTAAAGTACTTTTATATACGAGATGATTACCAACCACTATGACAAAAACTTCACACTATAATATATACAGTTCAATCAGCTGTAGCAGAACACTTCTTCATAAGAAAATATTTACCATGACATGATCAACTTTCATGACATTAGTTACTTCATTAATATATCATGATACCTTCAAAATTAAAATGATGCTTTACAGAAGTACCAACTCTCGGAGGCAGTATTCAGCAGAAGAGTAATCCAGTTGACAAACATACATGTAATTTGACTTCCTATCTTTTTTGACCAATAGAAAGAGCTTTTTATGTGAGTTGCTTTCACAACAAACACAGCCATTTAAAACATAATTGACTCAAACACAAAAACTGAAACTCTTTCCTTAAGTGTCGACTAGAATTACATTAGATGACACAGTATATCATTCAAAAAATATATACATTTGAATGATTCCTTTGCATCATGTTATAAATTTTGCACATTCAGTTTCCTATCAACATGTATCTTTGAATACCAGATTCTCTGGAACTTCAAACTTGTCAACAGTATTCCAATAATAGTTGGTACTTTCAGCATCGTATGTACTTTCTTGGTCAGGTTTCGACTGAAAGCCAGCTTACAATGCCAGTGTCCAAGATGAGAACTTGAACATCATCTTGGATGTGTTACCAGGCACAAACAACTTTAAAATAGCAACTTCTAAAATCTATCTGTGATATTGCATAGTAAAAATCTTGGAAATGATGTTGAAGGCAAAAAGCGAAAAACAGCATATGCTGAAAATTAAATGGTCACTTTCAAGATGTATGCTTTGCTCACCATCTTTAGGTCATCTTACATTGTTGGATTCATGAATAGAAACACAGTCATACTGCAAAAAAAAGTTGATGCAGTCACACTGCAATCATAGTGAGGAACATAGCAATGCTAGCCCAGGTGAAATACTTTCTTACGTCCATGAAGAAAAGTGAAAAATATAAGCTACTGACAACTCAGCGCACACAGGTTGCCTTTTCATATAATGTCAGTGTTAATTACACGATGATATTGAAATTCCATCCATCTACTGGATGACACAACATTTGCACTTTGGCTTTTTCTTGATCACCACTTGCTCAACAGCTGGTGCATCACTTGGTGGAACAATGACGCTATGCTGAACTTCCACAACTCCAGGAGCCATCTTCTGATCTTTTGGGGTGCTGCCATTAGCACCTGATTTGGGTTTGTTTGCCACTGGAGAGGTGCTGTTGGGAGTTATCATGACTTCCTGGACTTCCTTACCATTGGGTGAAGTGGGTCCAGTTAACAAAGAGTCTGTTTGGTCATGGTGATATCCATTGCCTACCATACCGTCCATTTCTGGTTCCTCACCCTTCACGGGGGTGATGGGCTTGCCTTCCTTAATTAGGCTCACTATGGTGTCTGCTTCACGACTCAGCTCACCGTCAGGTCGAAAAGGGTTGTCTACACCACTTTCATGGCTAAAACAAACAAATAATAAATACTTTTAATATATATGCAGTGACAAATTAAACAAAATGTGACACTTAAATTGAGCCCCTTTCAGCCACAAAACTAAACAAATCTGTTTCAAACAAACTTTTAAATTAAAGTATTATTGATTAAAAAAACATGAAAAAAAAATTTAAAAAATCTTATTTAAACTGGAAAAAACCCATTTTTTCCAATATTCTTACGAGAGTTTTTATATGATAATCAATAAAGCAAAATATTCTAAATAATAAACTTTGCCTTATTTTTTAATCTTAGCACATTTGATTACTTCTTGTTATTTAAAGCTTTTCATCCATACTAGAACATTTTACTCAGAACACAATAAAAACTAAATATGCTTGATTTGGAATAAATAATTCAGATCTACAGAAATAAAAATATGGTAAAATATCTAACAAAGTTTACATGCAATTCAAACCAATAATAAATACTTCATAAAAATGAGCACATTTTTTAACTAGTACAGAATTAGCAAACTAAGAAATTCTTCATGGATGCAACTACCTTGCAAATTTATTATCTGGAAGAGATCTTGACTGAAAGATAAATCATATTCTAGTCGATTCCTCCCCATCTAAGAACTCAAGGAAATGATACAGCCAATTCTTTGGCAAAAAGATCTTGCAGACTCAATACAACAACTTGTAGCCTAACCTTATCTGAACAACATTCCCTCCTTAGAACACAATACATTTTACAGTGGAAAAATCTCTAACTTATCCTGGATTGTAATTCAAGCCTCTAAACTAGATCCCTGGGATTCCCCGAAAAGAAAAAAATAGGTTTACTCTCCTAAACCACTACGAACAGATGCAACTTGTCTAAAGTATTGATCAGAAGTAGGTAACAATGACAGGTGTTGACTAATTTTTATATATGAAAGAAAGTATAAAAGCAGTTCTAATTTTCATACATGTAGAAAGACAAAAGATAAGTCAGAATGAATTTTCAGAAAAAAAAATCTTTATAATTATGTTTCTTGTAAATGATACAGATAATCTGACTAAAGTTCAGACTTATATAAAATGTATGTAATATGTATAACATATAAACATACATATACATTACACACTTATATACATGTTATATATATTAATTATAAAAATCCTAAAAATTATAAAAAAAATTCAGACTTTTATCTATTAATAATAACTAATATTCATTAAAAATTTTTTATAATAAAGCAGATAAGATATACTGTGAAATAAAGCCTGCTATGTATATCATGCTTTAATAATAATTAAATTAAGTTGCTTAGCAAATTTTATATTTTATATATATATATATATATATATATATATATATATATATATATATATATATATATATATATATATATATATATATATATGTGTGTGTGTGTGTGTGTGTGTGTGTGTGCACTGAGTCCTTTAAAAATATTTGGAGTTATGTTTTACATTTATATTATGCACTTAGTATAATTAGGTATAAATTAAAATGAAACTAAATAGTACTAATTGCACTTAAACATGACAAAAATTTTTTATTAAATACTATCTAAAATAATACATGAAAAACATTTAACTTAAAACATTACCTAACATGTACACAAAATAATTAGTACATTGAAAGAGTCTGTTTATGTTTTTTTAAGCAACTTTTGTCAAATAAAATGCTAGAATGATATTAAAAAGGTTATTTTATTTGATACTCATGAAATTAGGAAACAGATATTAATATTTAAAAACCATTTAACTATAAAACAAAATACTTAGTTATATATCAGTTACAGAATTATTTAAATGTCATAAAAAATTTTACCCGATTAGAAAATAGTCAGGATCAACATATCAATTATCACAAATATAAAAATTTTGAAATATTTTTTACATCCATAAAATTTTTAAATCATACGTTTATCATTACAAAACATTCATTTGCTGTAAGTCACACTACACCATAAAGAATAATGGTTCAAAGACAATATTTTGTAACACAATACTAGTATAGAGAGGAAATAAAGACGGTTTTCATTAACAATTACCTTCATTAATACATACATTATAAACGGAAAAAAGTAAATAATTGATTTCATTATCATACATGAAACAACATAAACCACACAGAAAAGGAATTTAAAGGTCTTAGTCATTCAGAAAAAAAACCACTTTAAAATGACTTTATCAGAGCATTTAATAACTAAAAATAATTTTTCAATATCAATCTACCTCGAAACTCATCACTAGCGGCGAGGAAATTTTTCATAGTGAAACATAGAATAATCATAAACAGTTCTACATTACCCCATATTAAGACATAGCATCAGATTTCGTGCATACCGTATAACAACATACCGTTCTACTGGTATCGTTACGTAGTATACATGCAGACGATTGTCT
>OU015498.1:164157053-164294553 GCA_907164885.2 Dolomedes plantarius | reverse complement strand
TATTTCTAGAAATCTAGCACTATATATATATATATATATATATATATATATATATACACACAGTGGAATCTCGATCTATCGTTTTTCAAGGGACCGATTGAAATGAACGATAAATGCGGGAAAACGATAGATGCGGAAACAAAGCAATATGAACTTTGGGACTGAATAAAATGAACGACACATACGGAAAAACGATATATTTATTTTATTTTTTTGGCATTAATTGCATACATTGACCGTTGTATTTAATTTGAATGTACTCCGTAGCGAAGTGCGGGTTTTCAGCTAGTAACAGATATAATCCGTCATAAGACTGTAGGAATGGTGTCATGATTATAATGATTTGTAAGTAGTACTTTAAAGTAATACCTATTAACCATTAAAATCATTGTCAATTAACGGACGACACGATGCCACAAATACTTAAAGAATTTTTTAATTAAAAAAAATCATGGTACAGATAGGAATTTGGTAGTCCATTGTCATATTCGATATATATACAATAGAATCCCCAAATTATTTTAATGAAGAGAAAACAGATAATGAATGTATTAGGCTGAACCAATTATTGTTATATTAAAAACAAATTATATTTTTACAAAATTAACTAGGTAGTTATTCATAACTCGACACGAGGTCGTAATCGTAAACGCTAAAACCACAAAAGAAACTAATATATATATATATATATATATATATATATATATATATATATAACATAAAAGTTCACGGAAACAGTGTGATAAAAAATTAAACTTATCTTTGTGAATGTATAATCAATATTATTTAACAATACGAGACAATGCAATATAAAATTTCTTCTATAGCTAGGTGCACAAAGAAACACCAAACAATGTAAGAAAAAAATGCAAAATTAAAATACTTTACAAAACGACGGAAGAAGTCCTAAAACTTTTCGAATTTTCCCTCCACCACTAGCACCCGTAAAATGAACCATTCGAGGGCGAATGCTGCAATAGATTCAGCATAATACAAAATGTCGCCTGTGGCAAAAAATAAATTTGTTATTTTTAATACTTTTTATCCAGTGTTGCAGATACTTTATACTGAGGTCATTGACCCCTCCAGACCGCGTAGTAGTTGGCTACTTTATTATGGAAGCATTCTGTAAGTTAGCCAACACTGCTTCCCATGAGGGGACCAGCACAGAGACGTGTATGCTTTCACTGCGATTCGAATCCGAGGCCAATGGGTGAAAGCTCTAGGCGCTGACTACTATACGACGTGGACGGTTTATTTTCACCACTCTTTTGTAATATAAAACCTTAATCATAGTGCTATGCAATTATTCTGAAATTAAATCAATAAAATTTGCATCAAAATTAATTTTTTTAATCTTCATACCTAATATAAAAGTCCTTAGTACTTGCTTCCGTTCGCAAAGCGTTAACAGACAAAAAGCTGCCCTACTGAAAAAGCTGACCTTATATATATAAATATTATACGGAGAAGCCACAAAATGATTTTAAAAATAAGCAAACCCAAACAGAAAATCCTCTTGGATGAAATGAGTAAACCACATAGAGTAAAAGAGATAAATGACAGTTATTTGGGCAGACTACCGCAACATCTAGCTTTTTTTATATTATTATGAACAGCAACTTCATTTTCTACTTAATAGCCGAGACCGAGTAGAAAAGTGTAGCAGATCATCAGCATACTAAAGTTCATTAGTCTAAAACAATCGACTGAACTTGCAGTTGTGGGTCGGGCAGATGTCAACCCGACTCGTCACAGACATGCCGCGATTAGAGATTCAAAACATTGGCTATCTTTTTCAGAAAATACAAATGTAGGGTCAGACTCCATTTTCCTTTCCATAAGAAAGGGAGAAACGTCGTTCGTTTGGTACAAATATTTCCTTACAGCGGTACAAAATTTTCCACAACGTGCCGTTAATTATATAAAAATAGATATTTAAAAAACAAATCGAACACAAATCTCTCTTCCAGAAAAGAATCGGAGGGTTCTTATGCCTTTTGCTTACAACGCTGTTTACGCACAGCTGTTATAAAAATGTGCGTTGAAAATTGTTTGAAACACTTTTAGAAAGCAAAGTATTCAATGAAACATTAGCGTAATCCGAGTTAAGTGTCCCATTTATGTTACTCGTTATCAACCACGGTAAATAATTCGCAGCACAGTCATTTCTAAACATCCAGCACGCTTTTATGTGTGAAATCACAGCTTTAGCCGGTTTAAATGCCATATAAATATTTTACCCATCACCAAGAATGCACCATTTTCGCAGAAAAGTGATTTTTAAACAAATTTGTGTAAGAAGCATACGCCAATGTGTAAAATCATAGCATACGTCACTAGGGAATTCAACATACATCTTTGATTCTATAATGAATACACAGAGCTCATTCCCCACAGATTTGTATTTATCCATCCATCAAGAAGTACACAATATTAAAACTCCACATTCCCAGACGCGATAGATAATGAGGAATAAACGTTTCATTCAACAAAACAGTTCGCAAAGTATGACAGTCTATCTAAAGGCTGCTTTTAAACAAACCTAATCATTTTCACTCTCATAAAAGGCATCGATGTTTGTACTTATTAAGTGAGCTCTACAAAGTCCTCAAAAGTATGCGAAAATGTTTCTATCGCCCCTGGGTTGTCCGTCAAATAAAACTAGACTATAGATGTCACTCTGTACATTTTCGGGAGATAAGGCCTTTAAAATGTATAGGGCTTTATAAAAACAGGCACGCGTTAAAAATAATGTTAATTTATGTATTTTGAACTTTAAGTATCAGAAACATCACAGGTCGTCATTCACACAGATACGACTGTTCCAGCGCCTTGCTATCGTATAATCACAGACTCGAACAAGAAAAAGCTATCATGAAGTTTATTTTTCCTCTTTAAGTTGCAGTCAAAGAAACAAAAAGTGAAAAAAGACAGAAAAGAAAGAAGTGTACCTTATAAGTTTTAAAAGCGAAAGCTTGCATTTTATGAAGGAAACGAAAAATGGAAGGGAATAAAACCTTTCATAATTGTTACAAAATAAGATTCTGTAGTTTAAACAGGAACTTTTAACTACAGAATCATTTTTTGTGGATTAAAGAAAATTTTAAAGGAAAAAAAGTCAAAAATTTTTTAATAGTTCTTATTTTTATGAGCCCTTAGTCTAGTTCCCTTATATACAGCGGATAATTTTCACTTTTCAATTTAATAGCTACTGGGATAAACTTCATTACTTTTCCTTAAATTATACTTTAAAAATTCAGAAATAAAGCAATAAATACAAGTAAAAATATAAATTCTGCTAAAGTAAATCTTTAAGAAAAGTAAAAGATGATTAAAAATTCAAAATAATATGGAGGATTTAATTTTTATTCGCGTGATTTATGCTTTTTATTACAGTACAATTATTCAATAATATGTCTTAATAAGTTTAGTTCTCAGGGGAAAACTCTAAACACCTGTTTTCACCAACAAGTTTCTTTTATCTGTCCTTCGAAATAACACGCCAGAACACATTTAAATGAATTAAAAAATTTAATAGTTCTAAACCTTTTCAATTTTTCCGAAAAATTTTAATTTTCACTAAACGTCAACGCGGGGCTACGAATCCATATCAGACATCCATGACTCAAGTTCTTCAAGTAGAGACTAGTGACTAATGACTATTTCATCATGCTAAAAAACTAAAAACATCGCCAACATGTGACTTTGGCAACATTCCTCGCGAATTGGATCGGAGACATCAAAGGGCGAGTCCTCGCCAAATCGTGAACGACCGACCAAAAGGTGTTTTCCCGTCATCTCTATCCCAGCATCCTCTGCTCCCGGTCTCGCAATCGGAAAGCGAGCGAGCGGGGTAGAAAAGAGAGAAAATATTTTCATTTTCGTCTGTCGCGAATGTTTTCGTTCTATTAAGGGCTGTTCTCCCTCACTCTGATATGTATGTAAAAGCTACTGGCACGCGGGAGATCAATAATCATTTTCATATTGTCTCTCAAAATAAAAGCCTCGCTTAATAAGCCATTAATACTAAAGCAATGATGGCAAAAATTATAAGGAAAAATGTAGTTTCGTGTTTGACTTCGTGAAAACACGGGAGACATATAGGTGCGCGATTTTGGTCATTCCAGTGCAACTATCACGTGAAATATGCTTCATTTTACGTGTGAATGGGGGAATGTTAACCGGTTGGAGGATGTATTCAGTTCCCCCGCATAAAGTGCCGAAAAGAATCCAGCAGTATGCCATAAAAGAAACTTCCACCGAGCGAAGTCGGAGTTCTACTCCAAGGTCGTGAACTGTGAAAATAGTGTCCGCAAAGCAGGGGTTTGAAACAGACTATGCCGATACGTGTTTCTCGAGGGATTTTTAAGTATAATTAAGAAGTGAGGGGGATCCGTGTGTCCGTTAGGAGGGGCTGCTTCATGAAGGATGGGTGACAGGCTGAGCGTCATTTTCGGAAGCCACAGGAACACACACATCTTAAGAATTCATTTTGGAGAGGCGTCAGTCGGGCGCTGCGGCCAAAAAGTGAATGAAGCCCTTTTTGCAAACGGGGACCAGGCAGATACACGAAAAGGAAAAAAAAAGGCTCTGGCCCGGGGCCAAGCGTTTTCTCTCCGTCAAGTTCAAGAGAGGTTATTTTGGGACGCGATCTTGTCGCGATGCGTCTGGGGACCCCTGAGTTTTGGGATCGGAGAAGTGACGCAACGCTGAGCAGCGTAGGCGGGAAGAGTGTGGCCCGGCGCATGCGCACCGAACACAAGAATTTTACTTAGAATGAGACTCTCTCCTAGACGGCGAGAGATCGAAAAAACTCGAACCTACTCAACTAATGGATCCCGGATGGATAACAGTGTGCGCTACGCCCAAATCTAGGTACATGTGTGTTAAGATCGGCTACAAACAAACAAGACAATACCGAGACTCGAACCCATATTGTTATCTGGGCTCCTCAATCGCTCATTTTTCCCGGGGGAAAAAAGATAAAGATTCCTACAGCGTAATTTCCCCTCCCCCCTAAAACCCACAGAAACTAATAAATAGTGGCTCAATATTCAAGACCTTTGTTAGCAGTTTACATTTATGATATGCAAAATAAATGTTTTAAAATTTGTCCGACATTTGTCCCCCCCTCCCCAACTCGGCAGGTACTTTGTCCCGAGTACAATGACTCATCCACATCATAAATTCCGTGGCTACTTTGCGATGGCTATGGTCCGTGGCTATGATGCGAGCACCCTATAAGTGAGCAATGGTGAACAATGCTAAGAGAGAACAGACAAGACAATACCGATGACAAGACCCGGATAAGGTCCATGCCTTATACGGGTTTCCAACCCGAGCCCACTTTATGGAAGCCGGCTTTTGCCGGCTCTCTCGTCATAAAACCGGCGAAAACGGATTCGTGCCGACTCCAAGAGCTTTCCTATCAGCATTTGTTGTAAACATTCACAGAATTTACAAGAAAAAGAACTTTTCGATTTGAAGTGTCTCCATTTTCCGTTCAGTACATCATCAACGTGTCAAGTTTTCACAAAATACATTTATGCTAGAATTATATTTGTTAACATTTACCTTATATTCCAATAATGCGAGAGTAAACATTTATAATACACAAAAAGAGTATAATACAATTATTACGACAAGGGTAGAATAATTTTTTTCTATCTTAAAAACAACAGAAACTGATTCGTACTAACTGAAGCTGAAAATGGTTTGCTAGCAGCTTACGTTAATGATTAAAAAATAATAATAATTTAAAACTATTTCACCGTCTTAAAAATACCTTCCTCATAAAATCGACAGAAATGGATTAGTAGAAACCCAAGTTTGCAAGTATCTTGCATTTATGATATTAAAAATAAGATATTTTTTCATTGTCGTAAAAAACCCTGTCTCCATAAAACCAGCAGAAACGGATCAAACAGACTCCAGTTTGAAGTATTTAGCTAACAACTGACATTTTTGGTGTACACAAAATAAATATTACACGCAGAAGGGACTTCGTAAAAAATAAATAAAACTAGAAAAAGAAATAATACACTAACTACTTTTGATGTGGCAGGAAAGATGCCAGAATGTCGAAGGACGGAACATTTTGACGAACAGCTAACAAAACTATATGAATTATTTACAAAACTAAATACATATTCAACAACTAAACATACAGAGAGAGAACCCCGGATCACACACTGATCACGGATGCATGGTAAGACGGACCGAGAGGAAAGCCGCTAGAGGGCGTCGTGGTCGAGCTCCCACTTCGATATAAAGAAGGGATTCAATTGAAAAGACTTAAAATCGCAAAAACACAATCCAATAAAACGATGAAGACTGAAAAAAAAAAAACAATCATCTATTCAACATGCAATGAAAAATAAAAATATTCAAGTGAATTTTTTTCGAAAAGGTTAAAAGTTAAATTTATATCATGAAGCGCAAAGCTAATAAAATTTTAAAACGTATATGACGCTAAAAAATCCTACGTTAAAAAAACCGTAATATAAAGTGAAATTGAACTGCAATAAGTGAAAATTAAATTCAATAAATGGAATTCTTTCAAAGGGGCGTGCATTCTTTGTGCTTCACTACTCATGTTTATATCAAATTAATTCCGTATGTAATAAAAATACAGATTTTGTAACAAAGGACCAGAAGAGAAAAGAAGACATAAATTACATTAAAGAAACCAAAACCTCTTTTAGTATCCAACGCGGCAGGCACTGGACTACATTCGCAACACGAAATTTTGTTCATTATTTTATTATGGGAGCATCCTGTTAGTGAACCCATATTGCTTCCTGTGAGGGGACGTCCAACCTATAGTGGGGAATCGAACCCAATCTTTCTCCACTATACGATGAGGTCGGGAAAACAGAAACTTGCAACGATAACATTTTCAAAATTTCAGACTGGATAGGCAGTAGGGACCCACGTGGTTTACGCGCATTCCAACAAACAACCGTCATTCTGTTACGCATAAGTTCCTTTAAAAACCCAATTTCTTTCATTAAAGTGTGAAATTTTTTAAACAGAATTTATGCATTTCATTTCACAAACACACAAACAAGCCATATCGGCGTCATAAAAATTTTCAAACTTTTGAAACACGACAATGGTGACAAGAAAATTCAAAATTTTAAGTCTCATAAAACTTCATAAAATAATTTTCGTAACATGGGAATACATTCACAGAAGTCGACAACACTGAAAGACAAATTACCTCCCAAAAAGCTTTGCATTCGTAGCTTTTCAGAACATTTCATCCAATAGGGTACTTAGTTAAACGGAAGTGGGTGGGTTCTTCGACGGAAGAAGTCGTTATAGGGATACTATCCTGTATTCTGAGGGTCAAATATAACAAATCAGCCTCATAATTTCATTAAGAATGCCCGAGGTAGTCCGTTGGGCTACGGACTGGGGGTGCTGGTTCGAATCCCGACGAATGTCATTTAATGCTGGGTGGTTATTGGGTTAATTTACTTTTAAAAGATTAAGATAATTATGATTAAAATTCCCATGGTTCATTTAACCAGCGTGTAAACTCTGTAGAAAAAGAGACAACTAAATGTTTACAGGATGAGGACCAATATTTACAAATTAACAAAAAACCTTTATTACAACAAAGAAACAATTAAGTTATACAGTATTAAAAATGATTAATATTCTTTAAGTAACACATTTATGATTAATATTCTTTAAGTATTAATGTGGGTCCTGACCTTAGTAGGTATCATTTATGTGATATTAACTTTAAATTTAATTTTAAAATTCAAGTTCTGTCCTTCAACAGAAAAGTAAAGACTGACTTAACCCAAAGTCGGCTTTGCTAAAAAAAAATAGACATCACGCTACAACGTAATCACAGGGCGGCTCGAAAGTCTCAACCTCAGACCGGGCCCGTAGGCCATTCGCTCATTGCGAATCCTTCTATCTGCAAAATCTCATCTCCTCTATATATCTAAAATATCCACGTCCCCCTCTTAATACTAATCTCAATATTTTTATTCATAAACACGCTATAAAATATCCTTTTCTTGTGTTGACCACTACAACCGGATTCTCTAACCTACCTCTCCGTGTCAAAATTTTATGGCTTAAACTCCTTTTAACTTATTTCTCAACCTTTTCAAAACGTTTCACAATGTATAAAGCAATCCTAAAATGGCTTGCAGCTGCAAATATTGCCAAGAAACCCTTGCTGGGCTTGAAGAGCCCAGCATGAATACCTTCGTGTGTAGGGTAGGTTGGATAGGGGCATGTTAAATCTGTAGATCGAAAAGTCTTTCCACGAGGTAAGTGGGTGAGAGATGGTGCGAGCCCTCCAGATGTCGTCCATGAGGATGCTCAGTCAAAATGGAGGGCACTTAGGAAGCCATGTTGACTCATCTGTAGGATGTTCCACATAAAAAGTAGTCAAGCATTTCTGCGGTATACAGTGCGAAAGTCTCATGACACGTTCCTCCGCATTATCCCTGGAGGTCCGGTATCCCGTCCGCCATCTTGAAAAAAGGGTAAACAAACCAACTGGTTCCCCCCCCCCCCCCAAAAAAAAAAAAGCTTTAATGACACGATGTTCGAAATAAACGGATGTGACTTAATGTCTATCTTTTCCCAAGAAACGAGTTATAACATTTTTTCGGCTTTAATATTTAATTCGTGTTTTTTAGCAACACATTCGAGCCCTTCCTTCCCGGTGCATCCCCCCACAGATTGTTTCCCTTCTCTCACACTAGCTGAGCACAATTTATAAAAACTTTTCAAAAATCGAAAACAAACAGCGATCTCAACCGTGTTTCTGGAGGCTGTGTTTCAACAGGAAGTAACCACGCGTACACATAACGTGTTTGCGCTCAAATCGGGAGGAGAAAAGGCAGGAGAAAAAAACTCATTTATATACTTTATGACGTCATGCACAGGAGACAATAAAAAAATAATAAAAAACTCGATCGTGCGCAGGGTGGGAGAGGAATTTTACGATGTTCGAAAAGCATCGCACATCTTTTAAAGTCACGAAGCCCGCGTCCAATTATGTTTCACGTCTCAGAATAAGTTTGCTCCGGGAAAAAAAAAAGAATTTATTTCTCGTAAATCATCCGTAAGTGGGGTTCTCCGAAGAATTATTTATTTTTTATTTTTAAGAACAAGCACCTTTTTTCAAGGCAGAGATGAAAGTGAAATATCCAACTTCATTTTAGAGCGACTTTGGATTTTTAGGAACATGGATTCTTTCCCATCCCATCAAGGAGAAGGCGACATTTTTATTTTATGATTTTTATTTTTATTTTATTTATTATTTTTTTTTTGGGGGGGGGGGGCGTGTCATGAATGTGGGATATTTTTTCTTGCTTTTTTCCAATCGAAATCGAGACACTGCTCCGAGTCCACAAAAAGAAAAAAACCGGAAGCTAGCTGCATATTATCTGCAAGTCGAGCACACAGACGTCATTTCGGCTTATAATATATTATGGAACACGTCGAGGATCCCTTTTACAAAATCCCCAAATTCGATTTTTTCTTGGAATGACGTCAATGTATGAAGGAGGCGCCTCCGTTGACCTATCCACTCCTGTCTTAAGAGACGAGGCATTTTCCACTCTATATTTTTCTAAACACTAATTGGCAAACTTACATTTTTAGAAGATTATGTTTCCCTGCATACGAATAACATCTTTTCTAATAAAAAGCGTGTCGTTTTCAAAATTTTCAATTTTTACAGAGAAATGAATGACTGATATGCACCGCTAAAAGATTTCTTTTGTCCTTCAAGTATAAACTAAGACACTAATATTGAAAGTGCGTTTCTGGATCCATTGGCTCGACGTCTGATATGGTGGAATGTAAGTCACCCCATACGAAAGAAAGAGAAGGCGCAGCCATCGTCAGTTTCCCTTTCAATCCGACTAGTAGGGTCCACCATGATACGTGAACGCGTTTCGTAGTATAATGAAACAGCAAACTTCTTCCCAGCTGGAGACAAAGCACCCGGCCCGGCAAGTTTCTGCGATGGGCATCGATACATCCCTCCATGGCTGTCCACTTTGCTCATTCGAAAATCAGAAATCAAAATGGTGCACTCGAATACCGCCATTGCATTTTGCCGTATTTCGATGAGAAATGTAGGGAAGTCAGTCAATTAAATAACACTAAATAATGACCTACATAATATGCGAGGAAGAATCTAAGCAGCTACGACAATAAACGGGGAAAATGGGTTTTTTCTTCCCTCCCCCCCCCCCTCCTCTTTTTCTCTCGGTAAAATTAAAATTAAAATAAATGTTAGAACTGCGGAATGTCGCATTTTATTCGTTTCTTAATACCTATCACTATTTATTGATACTTACTGATGAGAGAAAAAATGTTAATAGAATTTATGTATTTTTCTTTATGTGCAGACACACAAGACCTATCGGAGCGTAATCTATAAATATATAAAACAATTCCGTAAGTGAATGACTGACATACAACGCAGAGACCAAACCGCTGGACCTAAAGGGCTGAAATTTTGCATGGCGATTCTTCTTATAGTGTAGGGGTGCTCTAAGAAAGATTTTTGAAAAATTCTTAGATTTTTTTAAATTAAATTTTTAAGCTGTTTTTTAACTTTTTTAAAGTTTGCATTTAAAATAATTTGAGGGTTATAAAATTTATATCACGAGAAAGATCATAAAAATTCCTTTAAAAGGAAATTTTTTTCGAATCTTTACCTCAATTTCCTGATTTTTGGTGAATTTTTAAAGATTAATTTTTATAATTTAATTTATTTAATGCTGATCACGTGATTTCTTTTTCTGGTACTTTAAATAAATTTATCGTCACGCGCATAACAACTAAATAGACATAAAATATTTTTTTCTTGATAATGCGGCAGACGATTGGACATTATCCAAAAAAATATTAAAATACAGTAAAAGAAATGTTCTACAAACTGTACTATATTGACTGTACTATATTCTTTAGTATTCTTTATATTCGATTTAATTTAAATATTTTCTTCTACATTATTTTGTCTGTAAAAATATCCCTTACGATTTTCATACATATATATATATACATATATATATATATATATATATATATCATCAATTGTATACATTGATCGTCATAATATATATATATATATATATATATATATATATATATATATATATATATATATATATATATATATATATATTTGGTATTAAATGCATACATTGACCGTTGTATTTACTTTGCATGTACTCCATAGCGAAGTGCGGGTTTTCAGCTAGTAAGAACATAACGCAAAAATAGTAGCAGAAATATTTAAAACCTTTGAGCATTCAAAATCAAGACACCCCACACCCAAATGGACGCTCTCCAAGCATGTTAAAAAACACCGGTCTACTCTCACAAGGGCCGTGAGAAAATACAGGCAGGTTTTAATAAAGAGATGGTACCCTTTCCGCTACTTTATAACTTTATAACGTATTTCGAAATATGTTTTATGACGTGTACATACTTATAAGTCATAAATTTCACGTACAATTTTCTCTCCCGACGGTTGTTGGGGAAAATTGAGTTCATTTTCCGGTAAAATTGGTGCTGTCTGAGACGGCACACATTACAGAATAAAACTGCGAACCATTTCAACCAGGATAAAGAATAAATTGGAAGGAAATTCTCCCCCCCCCCTCCCCCCGCACACCTCGACCAGACGAGAATGATCCTGGTAAGGGTAGCAATATAGGGTATAAAGTTAAGAAATCAACAGAACTATTATCGCTGACGAAAACCCCGCGATCGTTCCATTAGATGAGAAACGATTTTCTTTACAGGTATAAAACACGTCTTTTTCTTTACCGTATGGACTTTCATTTTTAAAAAGATCCTGTGTATCCATCGAAAAGATAAACAGTCCATTCAATGAGATCACATTAGATTGTGAGGTCGTGAAATCATGAAAATGCATTCTGACGATTTGTAACTCAATTTGTTTGCGCGCAAACGATTTTGAATCACTAAGGGTGTTACGGCGTAAATCACTTTATTAAACGCGAGACAATAGGGTGGTACGATTTTTTAAAAAACTGTACGATTTAAAAAAAATTGAAATGGAACAAAAGGATTTTTTCATGGTGGTTTTCATATAAAGGAGAAAAGAAGCGATTCGACCTTGGATTTTAAGGATAAATAATGTTTATAAATCAATAACATTTAATCAAATTATAAATATAAAAACTCCATATCGATGCTCTTGCACAGAAATTGAATTCTGGCTAAATAAACCAAATAAAACCTTCTTGTTCCCTTTAGAAGTCTAGAAAGATGTCATTTTCGGAAAATATATAGAGTGAATTCCTGGAACGCTCCAGAAATCTCTCTTTCTCTGTTATATGAGTAAGTTTATTCAATTGCCCTAGATTATTTGTTATCTCCGACCGTAGGAACGATTCATTTATAAGCACATTGTTAATTAATAAATAATCAAAATGTATTATGAAATTTTTTAACTCTCCAAGCTGTGCTGAAACTTAAAGCAATAATAAAAGAGGTAAGATTTTCTACAAATAATTTCATAACATTAACTAGAATCATAATGCCATTTCCTGAACAGAAAAAAAATACCAATCAGTAGTAATAATCCGCGTGTCAATATGATTTCTAACAATTCAGGATTTATTATTTAAAAAAAACTGAATTACGATATGTACAACGATGAAAAAAAGTTATCGGGTCATAATTTCTACTGCGAGTACTGTTTACGTTGCCTGTTAATGTAGTTTCACTGTAAGCCAAGTCCGTATACAAGAAAAGCATTCTACACTGAAGGACAATTTTAATCGCGTTGCGCCATCTGTGGGCAGAAATTTCAAGCAAAAAGTTCTGTCTAAAATCCACTTGTGCCTGAGGATCTGAAAATATGGCACAAAAAGTTTTGTCATTCGATATTACAAAATTCAAACGTAAGATACTCATTTGAAAATAATTATTACCTTCAAATTTAGTGCTTATTCTGTCTCTCGCGCTCCCCCATAAAAATAAACCAGAAAAATTAGAAATTTTTAAAAATAACAGCCATTGTGCCATTTTTTGGGGGGGGGTAAGGTTACTGTATATAAGTATAGCATTAAAACTGTGACTTAAAATAACAGATGTCATTTATTTTTACCGTCTTTTTATTATTTTTTTTATTACAGTTACAAAAATATGCACACCATATCAAAATTCATAAAAATGAATGATCGAGACATACGTACAGTGTGAGAATAAACAAAATTAAACGTTCTATTAGATTTCAATAAAAAGTAAAATTCTAGACTGTCATTACAAACTACAAAAACTTCTAGACTGCAGTTTTTATTTCTATGTTTAGTTATCAGATTCAATTACTAACTCCTCACTTAACAAATAAAAATTTACGAAAATTTTATCTCTTTGGAATTTTATTTTCAAAACATTCGATGAGCATTTTTTTAATAATCCCCACTGTGTTGATCTACAGCTAGAAATACCGGCAAGTAAGATATTCCAACATCTACCAACGTAAAAAACAGTTATTTTAACAGTCTTGGAAGTTCTGGAGTTAACAACACAAATTTTATGTTAGTAGGGTATCGCAGACTTTACTACACTCTGAAAGAAGGGTCCATTCCAAATGCTGTGTTTGCATCCTATAACTCTTCAATGAAATGAGTTTACAAAACGAATGATACGGCGATAAAACTACGGGTCTATTTTTGGTCAAAGGTATCTTATACGAGTGTTCCTTTCCAAGAAGGGACTTACCATCTTGCAGAGTCAGTCTCAAAAGAATACAACGTTGAATTTGCAACAGTGCCACGAAGAATTTTAACACAGTTCAGGAACAAAGGGGAATCCAATACTGAAGGGAATGGAGTACTTTCTCAAAGGGGAAGTGCGCAACATCGACAAGGCACGCCGATATTATGAAAAGGACTGAAAATTTGGCATATGCTTTACTTAGTCGTATGGACTGATAAACGGTGGTGAGGCTAGATATTTCAATGACTTGGAAGGAAGAAATCACACAACACCATGCAAACATGGGGGTTCGAAAAAATAACGAGAAGTAGGTGTGTGTGCGTGTGCGCGCGCGCGCGCGCAATTTTCATTAACGGCTCGTAAGTACGAATTCCTTTCCTATTCACGAAAACTTTTTGGAAATTATCCTACGATAATCAGTACCTCCCGTGGAGAATATCCGTAAAGAAACGAGTGTTTGTTTAAGAACACACAAACACCAAATGATTTTAATCAAAATGAAAAATTAGGAGGTATATTGTCCAAGAACCTAAATTTAAAATCCCAATGCAGCTGCGATTGGCCTCTGCAGTGCGCCTGTTGTGCGGTCATTTCAAACACGTTTTGATAGTAACGAGTTCATAACTCATAATTGCATATAAGACTATATCCACGACCATTTCGTAACATTTTAAAGTAAAACAATGACATCAAAAATCAAGTTTTGTCCACGAGAACTCCGAAAAATTTGAATCAAAACGAAAATTATGAATAATACACGAAGAAGGGAGCATAAAAACATAAAATCACCAGTGGTTGCTATCGACCCTCTGATCCTCCAAGAACATTTCGACCGTAACTAGTTAAGAATGCATATTAATATATAACTAGACTAGATAAACGACCCGTCCGTAAAATTTTTAGAGTAAAACAGCCAAACATTATAATTTCTATTCCGTAAATACATGTTTACTAGATTTTAATCGGAACTCGAAATAAATTAACTTTTACCGGTTTACTAACGCTCTTAGAATATTGTTTACACTGATAAGCTTTTTTTATTGCGTCCGAGCTCTCGGATTATCTCGTTTTTATCACTGAAGTATTTAATAATTTGCGAGATGACAGGTTTCCAAGGCTGCAGCTCTGGTTTTTTTTTCCGATAGTCAATGTCAAAAACCCCCATTTTAAAATAACGACAGGCAAAAGATCCACTCCAGATGAATCATAAGTTATCTTATATGCTATTACAACACAGACGTCTTCCCAAAACAGTCGTTTTTAAAAGGGGTCGCACACGGTCACGTGAAGGGCTTCGTGAACGACTGCAGTCGGTCAAGAAACGACAGGAAATTAAAAATGAGAAAATAATGAGGTCAAAACTGCATAACAGATAATATGACTTTACATTGATAGGAGGGCTTTAGACAAATAGGTACCTCTTCCACCAGCAACAATAGCAAAAGCGAGAGATGAAAATCGGGGAATAAAACAGGTCTTCGTAGGGTGTCTCCAAATATTTAAAATATTTTTTTTCCGATTCAGATACCACATGCAATATATAATTATTTGTCTATAATTCTATTTTAATTATTCCTTTTGCATCGATTATTAATATTAAAAATGAATTCGATGCCTTTGTCGGGAGTTATTCCGTGAATGGACACTGATGGACCAGTTCGTAAAGATTTCAGTTATTGACCTACTAGCCGGGCTTCGCCCGGCTATGCTCGGGGCCCACAAAAGAAAAAAAAGGCCCTTTTCAGGGCCATACAAATGTATTAAATTCCCGTCAATTTTCATTCCCGTCGCTGCCGACAGATGGCTGCACCATACTGGAGATGGGTGATTTGATTCTTTCGTTTCAGCGGTGGAGTGCTCTTAGAATTAAAATATCTGTAAAACTATTAAAGTAACAGAATAACTGTAAGCAGAAAAAATTATCAGTTTTTAAAGCTCTTTCCAAATATGTAACATTTATGTACTTTCATGAGAAAAAAAATACACCGATTTTCGACCAAAATGTCGGCCATATTGTGACGGTCACGTGGCCGACAGACTCCACCTACATTCTCCTCTGTTGCTTTATTTATATAGATTGTCACAAGAACTAATGGAAGATTCAATTGACGGAAAAAAATCAAGGTTACGGCAACAACACAAGTCTAGTCTAATAGAGAGGTCCAGTCAAAAGGTCAAAACCAAAAGTTAACATCGTGGCTTACACAGGGCTGTTTTGTTATCCATTCTGAAGGAGACGAAAATTCAGTTTATTGAAATACATACGAAAACGAAGTTCGCAGCGTTTTTTTCTTTTTTTTTTATTTCCAAAGGTAGTCTTTCAATTACTAACTCAATGAATAAAATACTCGATGCAAAATGAAGCGTCATACATTATTCGGGTACTTTATAATTTCTGAATATTTCAGAATTATTGAACTGTTGTCATATTCGCTCTTACACAGGTTTCGAGATTGCTCGACATTTGAAAAATGCGTACATAGAAACGTCTACATAAAAATGTGCACATAAAATGTGTGATATAGAAACATGAGGTACTTGTGGATACAACTGCATTCATACTGACAGCGAACTAGTATTTTAATGCACTTCATTATCTATAGGTATACATAATTCCATTCCCTAGATATCTTGTTAAAAGAATCCGATTATCTTGGAAGTATATGTTTTCTTATATAAACTGGATAAGAAAGAACATCACTTAAGTTCTGATGACGTTGAATCCTTCAAACCCTAGATCTTCGTGCTCATGCTTATGAGGAATTTTTTTGGTATTTTTCAAATCATCGATTAGCAAATGATACGTTTGAATTCTATTTTCTGCACTTCAAAATCCTGTGCACTACGACAGTTTCTCAAAAAAATAAATAAATAAATAAAAAAAAAATTAATGTTTTCAAGAAATAATTTTAATATTGTAGCGATAGGCATCCATTATTGAATGCCCTGTAAAAAATGAACAACTAAAAAATTTGAAAACTACGCTTATAGAAGCGCTGAATGCTATAATTCACCGCGGTGAGTGGTCGAAAGACGGTCAAAAACAAAACTATTATAAAAACTTCAGAGGCAAATAAAGGCTTGAACACTAAGAGGACGTAAAAGAAAAGCTGTCTGTGCGGCCATTGATAGCGATCAAAAAGCTATAAATATTGTAAGATATATGAACGTTATTTTATGGTCCACAATAAAACTTTCAGCAGATAATGGTCAAAGTGGTATTTCAAATGAAAATTATGGTGGGGAGGTACTTCGTAGACTATGAACAGGAGCAGTATAGTAAGGGACCAATTGGGGCAGGAACGGCTGGGAAAAAAACAGTCTACAGCCCAATGAGAGAAAAAGGGGCGGGCCAAAATGGCCCCCATAAACGGACAACAGCCCCTCCAACAAATAAAGAACGAAGAGAGGTCCAGATATTTCGCTGGCCGTTTTCCTAGAGCTCGGACGATACAGAATCCCGACTGCCTCGGAGTCTAGCGGTAGTGCCGGTAACCCGCCATGATGATCCTGTATATGACTTGATTTGGGCCCCTGTCGTCGAGGCCATTTTTGATCACTGTATGCTTCAGCAGTAGTAAGTGTCTCCCGATAGACTCTAAAAATAATTACTTTGACCATATAGTTTGCCTCTGCTTCTGATTCCTCATGTGTTAAATGTTAATATGAAGGGGAATATTATTCTGTTATTACACTTTAAATAAATTTTGAGCTTTGTCAAATAAATATAGGATAAAGGCCAATTCTCTGTATTTCCTTGCTTGCCCCAACACATGCAGCGCATCCATTGTTTTAAGGTTATTTAATAACCTACAACGCGCTCTCTCTCCATATGTCTACCATCGAATGAAAAAATGTGTTTTAAAAATACGCATGTGGTTTGAAAATAAATGACAGGAATATTTCGACATTTCCCATAGCTTAACATGGTGATTGAAGATCCGACATGTCAACGCATTCACCGCTGTGAGACACATCATTATAGACTCATAACTAATATTAGGCTCAGAATCTAATTAGAGGTACAGCCTAATGACATATCTCTGACGTCTGAGCAGCAGTGCCATTTCTTTCGGAATACCACGGGTACAATTTATAAATAAATAACTTTTATTTTGACGTCTAACCTTGCCTTCAGAACCAAGCGATTTTTTTCTCCCTCGTGAAGTGCACCCACAAAGACTTCCTTATTATTATTGGCAAGCAGACGGGGGTGCATTTCCGAGCTCTCTGAAAATATGCCAATGTTTGGCCGATCTATCCGTTATGCGGGATTGGTCCACACTTGACGAAGGACTATTTTGAAATGTTGCCAGTGGACACATGAATTCAGTGTCGCCGACTCATTTACTTGCCATCCCATTTCGTGTTAAAACTGGAGACAAGACTGTTTTGCAGACACCGACACTTCATAACGAAAGTAACAAACGTGTACCTCTCGGATATATACAAAGAGCAACCACAGACTTTAGTTCTTCATGACGACGCAAAAGGCACTCAGCTGATGGAAACGGCTAACCGTTTTCATACGTGGAATGACCCAACACGTATAAAATTCACCTCCATCAGATACATGCGCTCATTCCGCTTATGGAGTGGTTCATTTTTTTCACGATTACGGATGGTCTCCAACGCCCAATGAATGTCCAAGAAATTCACGGGCTCAGTACCCGTATGATCCATTTTATAGATCTTCCATTGTTAAATTTTCTGCCCCAGAATTCCTTGAGGGTTCAATAGCTCCGACAAGCATTTTCGAAAGAAAAAACAACTTGCTAAGTCTCGTGCTAGACAGGTTCATAAAGTTCACACTCTACGCCTGCAAGATTCAGCATGTTGAAATTATTTCGTTAATTGAAACTCTCTGCTATGTCTCATTAAATTTTTCATATACTATCAGGATTTTTCAAAAACAGTAGTGGGAAAATGGGAAAAGAAAGAACTATTTGTAATGTAGAGACTATACATAGATCCTGAAAGCTACCATTTGCACTCGTTTCTGATAGCAAGCGACGCTCACAAGAGACGAGCAGGGTTTACCTGATCTGGCGGTGGTAGTCCGGCAATTGGTCCGAGATGGGCGACGCCATGGTGTCGGATCCGAAGTCCAAAGTGACGTCAGGGGAGGGAGGGGCACAGGCGACCTGCGCCACGGGTTGGTGGCTCTCGATGAACTTCACGCGCACCTTGGCCGGCGCGATGCGAGAGTCCTCCCTGAACAAAAAGAAAAGAACAAGTGAGCACAAAAAACAACTGAATACTCTTAATAACTCATAATTCATTGAGTGAAATTAGATGATTAACAATTTACAGGACTTCGATCCACCCCCTCCAACTTTCTATTCTCCTCTGATGCTTAAAGAAAGATTTTATGGCCTCCTTGAGTGTCTTCATATCTTTCGTAAACTGGCGTTGGAACAGCAGCAACGGTACTGCGTGGCGTGTATTTTGGCGAGATTGGGAAACAAGATGGAAGCTCACGAGTTAGCAGGGATATTCGGGAGCTCTAATGTGACCAAGAAGTCTCGAATACCAGGTTGTCACTTGAACCTCTATCTTGTTTCTCAATCTCGTCAAAATCGAATGCCACGCAGTGACTTTGTCGTTGTTTTATACTTTACAAAACATCTACTTTTAAACTTCCAAATTTGGCTGCTTAGCGAATTCGAATATTGTAATACTTTGCATATATGCTTGCCAATGCATTGTCAAAGCAAAAGATGTATCAAGCGAACTATTTATGCGTAACAAACCTTATTGAATATGAAACTTGAACCTGAAAATGGGGAAAGGCGTGTCATTTTATACAATTTTTGATCCAAAACGCCAACTGGGGTGATAAATTTTGCCATGCAGTAGACGAGTTTAAAAGGACGACGTGACCCTCTACGGTTACTGACTGTATTGAAGCTGGGTTTACTACGCGCACCTTGGCCATTTGCAACTTTACTGATGCACGATATTGACTTAGAAATCAGACAGAACTTGGTGGTTTTGACTTCATGATGTATGTACGCTTAATTTCCGCCTAAGGCTCCTAAATTCCAAGCTAACTTATTGTTGTCATATCTCTGTCCGTGAAAGACGAGGGTTTGGCAGGTAGATTGCCCTTTATGGTGACACACTGCATCTAATGGAACTCATAATTTTCTCTTATTGGCCCGTAAAATATCAGGGTTATTGAGATGATCTTACGTGTATTTATTTAATATATATTTTTGTATACAATGATTTATTATTCTTGGTACTCAAGAAAGGAAAATGCTTAGTAACAGTATCTGTGGTAATATTATCAGCACAAGTATTACACAAGAAAGTATTTTAACAAAATGATACGATTAGAAGTAAGAGATTTAAAAGGGGGAAAAACTTTTCATGATAAGCTTATCTCACAAATGTCAATCCAAGTTCAACGACTGTACTTAACTACTTTATGTATTTCTCTCTACTAATTGGTACAATTCACATTGGTACCATACATTCTATCAACACGGGGTAAACTGGTTTTATTACTATTTATTTTAACACCCAGGTAATATTAAGCTACATGAGAACTAAACAAATCGGGACTTACATATTAAATCTATTTCCAACGGGCTACAAACATCCATGCGTACCACGGGGCTTGAACCCACGTCTCCTGGTACGGAGAGTCAGTGCTCTGGCCGTTCGACAACACTTCAAAGGAGGTTGAGTAAAACTTCCTCTCTCTGAATAAACTAAAGGGGTACATCCAAGGCTATTTTCCATCATCCCCCCCCAAAAAGGAAACAGGAACGTAATCAATGTTCTATTTCGCAACAACACAGGATTGACGCGTAAGGTTGAAAAATAAGGGACTATTTCAAACAATTAGGTCCAATGAGAGAGAAAATTGCTTCAGTAAACTGTCGATTCGGAGAAGAGATGAAGCAGTTAGAAAACAGCTCCATCCGCTTCTGCTGTGAAAAGACTTTTCCTAAGTCGTCCAACAAGACCAGAGGAACATCGCCGAATCGAATTTAAAGCCTTAGAAAACACCAACGTTTAAGATAACGAGCGGAAAGAAATCCGTAAATAAAATATTTACAATTTCGTGAAGAAAAAAGAGAGAGGGTTTATGTATGTAAAAAAACCGGTGAATAAATGGATTCTGTTCCGAGATCGGCACTTAGAAGCCTTAGTACTGACGCACTTTAACTTGTAACGTGTACGTCGCAATTTCTATTTCTGCTAATTCGGCACATCTGCCGCAACCTACGTACGACGAAACCCTTCTTTTTTACCACTTTTGTTCGTCGCTGGCAAATGCGCAGCCACCGGGAACAGATGGGTTGGAAAAAGGAAAAATAAAAACCAAAATACTGCCTCGTGTTCGAATTTCTCGAGAAAGCTGAGTCTTAGAAAGATGACATTCGAATGGAGAGTAGTGGGATGCGCAGACGATTTCGCTGACACAGTTGGCAGACGATAGATTGCCAAATGTCAGCAGACAAAAGTTTACCCTCCTATTAACTAGCAGGGATACTTCAAACTTTCGATAAGTAATGATAAATGAGACGCAGCCCGAGACACTTAAGAAAAATTCAGTACTGGCTAATGGAAGCACTTAGAGAACACGTATCCAATAATGTTCAACCAACCAATCAACCAACCGTAAAAGGGTTAAAAGGAATTGTTTCTACGATGCTTGGACGGAAAATTCTATAAAAAAAGAACATTTTTAGTTTCCCGATTTGAAACATACAATAGAGGTTACATGATCAAAAACGGAAGCCGCTTGTTTCAGAGATAATTACATGCGACCAGATGCGACATCTGCACTTTAAGCCTATTTATATTGGAATACAATTTTTTACAACCTTATCTTTAGAAGGATATCTTAAAATACGATGAAAAGTATTTCAATAAATTATCGTATTCCATTTGTTAGTTGTATTTCAACTTAATCTTACGGGAATTCTGAAGTAAATCAGAAGCCAAATTAACTGTGAAAAAAAAAATGTTCCTTTAAAAAGGAATTAAACTATATAAATAAAAATTTTATCAATTTTCCCTAGTCAAATTGTTTTGAAAACATTCTTATACGTGAAAGCAAATCATTTATGCTCAAAGAGATCTGTCGGTTTTGCAGACTTATCATGAACGAAACATGCTTCAAGTTTATAATTTAAAAGGCCGAAGTTGGGTTGGTATGGCTTGCTCCCAGGGCGTCGGGGTCCGTTGCGATGACCTCAGCGCTTGGTAACGGAGAACGCGACTGTGAGTCTCCTGGGGGAATGGATCCTCCAAGGAATTCACTATCACCATCAAGGCTTCGGCTGGTCACCACTTCCTCGCAGTCCGGCTGGAAACCGGCCGATGGCCCGGGTTAAGAGTCATCATGGACGATGGGGCCTCGACTTCCATATGGCATTAGCTCCTGTTGCTCCGTTTGTCCTAAACGAACACGTACCTGCGCTACTCTGTGCATGCTGTGGGATTATGATTTGCCGAGTAAACGACCGTCTTCAGTTACTACGTTTGTCGGATGCCTAATCGGTGGAACGACGTATTATTCTGACTTATAATTTAAAATATTTTAGAAAAGAAAATATCAGACGGTTTCAACTATTTTGATTTGCGCAATGTACTTATTTTTGAAAGACATTTCATTGCAAAACAAATGAAATGGACAACAAAAGAAAAAAAAGCCACCATCTACGGGTAAAAAATGTGAATTTAAAAAATGAAATTTCGGAACGCCTTAATTTTGCAGAAAAGCTTTTTATCGCTTTTTCAAGTTGGCTTTAAAAGTAATTGCTTTAATCTCCGAAACAGACGATAACAACAACAACAAAAAAATGGAAGGTCACATCGCTCAAACAATTCCGGTTAACTGAGAATTTATGTGAGGACGCCCCCACACGCTTCATTTTCGCCCCCACTGTACTCGAGGAATAACACACACGAAGCCTATCATTTACATTTCCGTTCGGGTAAAAAAGACGATGACGGCGCCGATAACGGAAACTTTTAGCACCCACTCTTTCATGCGTCTTAAACGTCACAATTTTACCCTCTCGGAATGCGGGAGAAGAAACGGCTCACAAACACATGAGCAGCCCGACAGATAATGTAATGCAGAGTAATCGATCTACGGTTATATATTGTAAAAGAGGACAAACGCAGAAAGTTAAATTTTAGAATGACAGACAGGGAAAATTGAAATTCGATAATTATGAACCAATTTTATTTATTTCCGAATAGTCTGTAGAGACAATCTCACCTCATGCTCCGAGGTCTGAAGAACTGCTGTAGTCACTTTTTTTGTTGTTGTTGTATGTGTGTGTGAATTTTAATTCCCTGTCATGTTTAGCAATTGAGCTACACATATTTTTCAAACATCGATACAAAATGATCCCAAAAAGTTTGAATTTGAAATTAAATATCTGACATCATCCGTTAATCTGTGAAATTCGGGAATGTGGCCAACCTTGAGTTTTAGAAACATAGCATCTGTTCGCTTCGAGGCCTTTTTTCACCCTTCACGGTTCCTCAACATCAAGAATCGACAGTCACTAGGAGGTAGTAAAGTCCTCCAATTCACTCACAAATCCACCAGTCCTCCAATTCACAAGAGTTTATCCACGGGTACTACTTTTTGTAGTTAGGGACTATTATTCTATTTGATAAGAATGGAGTCTGTTAGAGACCTTATATATTGGCCCATGGATCCTGCTATAAGACGAAAAGGGAGGGGGGAGGGTTAACTTCTAGAAAACGTATCCAAAGAATACCTAGACATGATTTTAATCTAGAGCAGACACGTCACTAGCTGGCTCTCTGTATTACCAGAAAGGCTATGTATACATAGTTACTATAAACAACTACATACTTTGTACAACTATGTTAACTCAAAATAACGCTTGTTTAACCCGTCGATACTGTAAGGTAAGGTTTACAAGGAACTAAAATATATATATATATATATATATATATATATATATATATATATATTTGTGTGTGTGTGTGTGTGTGTGTGTGTAAAGGAGAGGTAGGTGTGTTAAGTTAGTGGAATAAACCAAAAGCTAACAAAACAAACATTTAATTGAAGACAATTAAATGTTTGTTTGCGTTATCTTGTTATTAAATACAAGATAACACAGACGGAACATATTCGTCGTTGAACATCGAAGACATCTTACTAACGAACAATAACAGCGTTACTGCCGCGTTATAACGGCTTTCCAGGACTTACGCGTCGTTGCGACTTAACCGCTTGCTCGCACAACATCGTCTTAGGTCTTTTTTTTACGCGATTTTTTAAAACAGTTACGATTCAAGATGAAAGTCCTTTGCACCGTCAGGTGCCGCCATCTGGTAGTCGTGGTCTGAATGATCTTTACATACACACACACACACACACACACACACACACACTCATACATATGCAGGGTGAACCAAAAGTCTTGCCCTGATTATAAAAATCCCATTACAAAATAACCGTTTAATATAATAATGTAACTTTTGTATCATTGGATAGGTCAGTTTTAGTAGTTTTTTTGTGGAATAGATGGCTTAAGTGCTCTTTCAAGAGTGACTCAGGGTTAACATTAGTAAAGAAGACATCGTTTTCGGTTGAAATGCCGTCGATTCAAGAGAAAACCCAATATGTGCTTTGGTTTCACGAAACGAAATCGCCCATTAATGTTCTGCGTAAATTTCGACGTTGTTATGGACGCAACCCTCCTGATGCAAATTCAATAAAGCGATGGTATGAAAGGTTTAAAGAAACAGGCAGCGTTAAGGATCTTCCCAGAAGTGGCAGGCAATGTGTGAGTGAAGCAATTGTTGATCGCGTTCGGCAATCATTTCAACGGAGTCCTACTATATCAACTCGTGAAGTATCACGTGAACTTCAAATACCGTAAACAAGTTTGGTAAGAATTCTTCATAAAAGGCTTAGGCTGCATGCTTATAAAGTGCAAATCGTTCAGGCCTTGCAATCAAATGATTGCCCGAGACGTGCAGAATTTGCAATGAGATTCTGAACAGAATTGATGTCGAAAACGATTACTTAAATCACATTTGCTTTACCGATGAATCCACCTTTCATGTCAGTGGAATGGTAAATAGGCATAATGTCCGTATATGCGGATCAGAGAATCCACATGTTTCTGTACAGTTACAGTGAGACAGCCCTAAAGTTATGTTTGGTGCGGGCTCACGCATAACAAGGATATTGGGCGTTTTTCTTCACGGAAAAAAGCGTTACCGCTTATATTTACTTAGACTTATTGCAACTGTTCATTGCACCGCAGTTAGAAGAATTTCAACCATGGATAATTTTTCAGCAAGATGGAGCACCCCCGCACTGGGGATTTTCAATACGTGATTTCATAGACGAAACATTTCCGGATCGGTGGATTCGAAGGGATGGACCAACACCCTGGCTTCAACACTTTCCAGATATTACTCCTTTTGATTTTTTCTTTTGAGGCTATATCAAGGACAGAGTCTTTGCTACACCAATTGCTGACGTCGAAGAAGTGAAGGCTAGGATACAAGCTGATGTGTGTACTGTAACAGAAGACATGTTAAATAACACTTGGCGAGAACTGGAATACCCCTTCGACATTCTCCGAGCTACCAAGGGGGCACACGTTGCAATTTACTGAGTTAAATGGTCTCATAAAAAAATTTATAACAGTACTTACAATATATCCAAACAAACGTATGTCTAATTATAGTAGTTTGAGCTCAATAAATATTTATAATCAGGGCAAGACTTTTGGTTCACCCTGTATATATATATATATATATATATATATATATATATATATATATATGTGTGTGTGTGTTTGTTTAGCACGGCAGGCACTTGTCTGTCTGACATCAACGAACGTATATAATTTTATAAAAAGTTAAATAGCACTAAAATGCTATTGTTCCTAATATGGCAGATTTTAGTTTTTGCCTTCTGCAAGTTCGCCAAAATTTCCAATAAACAAGTAAAATTGCAATGAATTGGCGATGTTTAACAGAGGAAATAAAAATGATGAATGGAATGAATAACATTTTGTGCTTTGTGCGCGTTTAAAATGTCGAACCGCATCTTTTTTAATAGTTTGTTTTGTTTAATATATATTTACTAGAACTCGGAAGTTAATATCTTTATAGAGAGTCCTTACAAATAATACAGAATCTTTTGCGCTCATACCAAACTTTGGGCTTAAAGTTTTTGTTGTGGATCAGATTTAGTACAACAAAATCGGTCAGGATATGCTTTTGAGGTTCGTCGATGGAATTATGTTGTGGTGTTCTTATAATTTTATTGCATATATGTTTTATCACTCTAGAACTGTAGCTTTCATCTCTCCACCCCTCTTACACGTACAATATAATCTATCTTTTAAGAATAGATCCAAAAAGTCATAAAAATTAAACTTTAAATCCGGGAAACGTGGGTGTGATTCTATGTAGTCGCAAACTTCCTGAAATATCGAACTATTCCGATTGATAAATATAAGAGTCAGCCTCTTTTTAATCAATCAGTATACACAGTTTTCAGGAAGTTCATAATGAATGGTTTAATGAGACAAAAATGTATAAGAGAATCACCTCATAGATAATCAATGCCACTCCCACGATCTACACCAGCTTTAAAATTCGGACATTAAAATAAACTTTAAAAGCAATTTCTTACAGATAATGGATCGAAAAAAAATCATCGCAAACGTGCTTACTACACATTCCTACCTACGCACAAGTACATTCGTGCAGAGTATTTTTCGTTAAGTATGTTTACAAAAAAAAGGGGGGGGGGAGAAAGAATATATACAAACCGTCGTTTCATTCGAGATTCCTAGTAGGAGATTGCAAGATTTTAAAAATTATTTTTCTGCATTCATTGCCGTTTGACAGAACAAAATAAAAGCCTTTAAAAATATTGACCGTCCTCTCCAATGTCTGTTCTGGTTTATCTTTTCTCAAGGACATCTTTTTCATTTTAAGCTGTCTCACCATCACTGTCATACCTCGGTACTAGAGTCACTCAATCTTTCTTATTTTATTTATTTCTTATTTTTATTTATTGAAAATGAAGTCGAGAGATAAAGGAAGATCCCTATTCGATAAATTGTATCGGATGGCATGCTACATTTTCACCGGAATTCGAATTTCATTCATTTATTTATTTCTACTTCATTAAAAATCGCACGACTTTCATCAGGAGACGTATCAGAGAAATTCCTCGAAGACGTCTTTTGTCTAGGCTCGGCGAGGTCATTACCCGTGATGTGCGCATCACACCCACTGACCGTTCTACCAGAGGTATCAGGTTGGAACCTAATATGGGATGACGGGCAGATTCTTCGCACCGGGGACGGCGTGTCAAATATTGCCGAAAACAGAAAATAAGGTTTTTTTTCCCCTCGAAAAAATTGGGAATTTTATAAAAACAGATCCTTTTAAAAAAAGTAATTTTTTTAAAGGCTCTTTTTTTAAAATGGGAATTTTTATGAAAAAATAAGAAAAAAGGGAAATTTTTTATGTTTAATTTCAAGAAAAAATTTCTTTTGAACTAGAAAAAGGGGGGAAAATTGAATTTCTTAAAACAAGACTTTTACGCTGATTTCGCTAATTTAAAGAAACGTAATTAAAAGCTACGGTATATATTGATCAGCAAGCAAGGTTGGTTGGTCGGTTGGTTTAGAGCGCTACGGTCAACTTTTTGCTACACGAGGGCTAATTAGACCGTACCGGTCTAATTAGCCCTCGTGTTAAAGCCGTCCCTACAGTTTAAAGCCTATTCCGAACAGCTACAAACATCCATGCCAACAGTGGGACTCGAACCCACAGGATCTGAACTGAATGCCAGCGCCCTAGCCATTCGGTCATCACCTGACCCCAGATCAGCAAGCAAGATGGCCACAATAATGGTTCAATGGGTTCCGTGTCTTGTAGGCAACTCATATACTGACTCGTGTACAGTGTTAAAGGTGAGGAATGGAGTTTCATAAAGCAATAAACGTGAAAAAAGGAAAAGTTTAACGGGGAGGACTGTTGACACTCCTCTCGTAGCCCTACCCAAAGAACACTGCGGCATGATTTGTGCATAAACATATACATGCAGTTTCTAAAACTTTCGCCAACAATCCGCAAACTTGATGTCCAAAGCTGCATACTGATAAATCCTGTGCACCTTGACTCGGGAATCGGACCGAAAGGCCTTGCATTCAGAGTCCCAAAGCAGCCAACTGGCTGGCTAATAAGACGGGCTGTTTAAAAAAGCGCGAGCCATTTCTTTTGGCCAAGAGAGCATGACTGACAGTCTGTTTTCGCTAACGCGTGACGTCTTGAGAACATCTGTCGTCGTTTGTCGCGGGTTTGGAAAAAAGTATTTTTGTATCTTTTGGCCGACGCAGCGCCAACTAATATCCTCGTGCTGGGAACCCTCAATCAGATCATTATGCGGGGAGTGTGAAAAACTTACCAACCACGTCGCATCTCTCAGACCCAAAAGAGTTGTCTCAGAAGCGAGATGCCACAAGATTTTTCTTTTTTTTATTAACAGAATATCAATAGAAACCATACATATATTTTTTACACGTATTCTTGTAAGTTTTAGTATATGTTTTCTGAAATCTTAGTATGTACGACATCTACATGCAAAGTGGGGATTGGTTGCACATAAACAAATCAAATAAACCGTACTTTTGTGGCTATGGGGAATCCCAGGAGTCTCTACATAACGAACTACCATTTAACGAAGTCTGTTGTATTTAACGAAATATTCGGCAGAACCTTGAATGTGAGTGAAATTTACGATTCAACTAATTCTAACGTAGGAAAAAAAGTTACATCCGTGTGCATACATAATATTTTGACATGAGAAAACTGTTGGCAAGGAGGTGCCGCGTCTGTTAACAATCTATCAAAATCGTGAACGAGTAAGCCCTTCGAAGCACCATTTGGAGCTGTTTCAAACAAGTCAAAATAAATTTTTGCGTCGTTTTACAACAGTTTATGGAACGTGGATACATCATTACCAACCAGAAACGAAAGAACCGTCAAAACAGCGGGTTAAAGCATGTTAACCTCCACTAAAGAAAGCCAACACCACCAGCAGGAAATGTTATGCGTGATCTCTACTTTTTGGTTCGTCCGTGGTATAATTTTTATTGACTACTTGGAGAAGAGAAAAACAATCGCGGAAAGGCACCGTTCATCTTTATTGGATCGTTCAAACAATTTCGACAATATTAAATTAAGACAAAAAGTTCTCTTCCATCATGACAAATTTTCCGGCTCATTCATCTGCGATTGTGGAGGCAAAATTGTTAGTATTACGCGACTAAAATTATACCCTATTCAGTATTCTCCAGATTGGGGCCATTCGGTCAAGTTACCAAATATGGAAAAAATGCTTGTACGGGATCTATTTGCATCCAATTCTGAAATTATTGATAAAACAAAATTCGAAAAAATTGGATAAGTCTTACTTTATAAGAGGATTAAATAATAAAATTGTTAAACAAAATATATCGACCTTAAGAGAGCTTAGGTAAGAAAATTTAAATAAAACTTTTTCCATTATTTTTGCTCGGACGTATGCATAGTAAATATTTTAGTAGCGTGTTATATTTATATATAGTTATTGCTTTTAAAGTTCCAATTACAGCATATTGTTAACATTATTTAAGTATAGTAAATGATTATAGTTGCATATAATTACAGTGACTATAGTTATAGTTTTACTTAGTTTTTATTAATAATTTAATTATTAGGAACTTTATCAGTTTTAAAGACAGGACTTTATTATATAGACAAACTGATAAATTTTAAGCACCTATTGTTGAATTTTATTTTGCACACCACGTGCCAACAAAATTAAAAACACTCACTACTAAAATAAAAATTATTATTCTGGTTATAAAAAGTTTGAGGAGAAATTTCTAATGCAAAACGCGGGCCACATCTTTTAAGATACCCACATTTCTTCCTCGGAGAGATAATCTTATCTCTGTCCAAACATCAAGCACTTTTTACTTTCAACTTAATATCGCGTCAATATTTTTGGCATAAAAATATGAAATGGCGCGGCTCATGTTTGAGATAAAATTTTTCTCGGGTTTTTTTTCCTGATAACATGCGCAAGGCCACACTTCATAACTTTTCCCATCGAAGTATACGTCGTGTCGAATTGGTAATGCAAAATCGACTCATCTTACTCTCCTTACAATTTTTACGACGCAAAACGCCGTCCAGTAATCCTTTTACAACTTTCTTTTTCTGATACACCAATGCCAGCAGAAAATTGAATTTTACTTGACGAAATAAAACGTTACCGACGATTTAAACATTTTTTTAAACATCTAATACAGTGATTCCCAACCGGTGTGCCGCGATATATTATATATATATATATATATATATATATATATATATATATATATATATATATATATATATATATATATATATATATTTGGTGTAAACAAGAATATTTTAGTAGGGTCCACTTAAAATAAATATTAAGTTGATATCAAACATTTATGCCTTAAGTATCAGTCACAAACAAAACTATTCTTAGCGATGTGCATCGTAGACCTCTGGTGTCATACTATACAGAATACCAAGGCTATTTTTGAAACTGTATTAATATATTCTGTTTTGGTGTTTGTTACTTATACTTTTCAATAGATAAATAAAATCAACAATGGAGTATTTATTTGTTTTGATTTAATATTTAAAAAATTGAAAAAAAATTAAACTTCTGACGAGGGTGCCCCGAGGTTTTGATCTCATTCTCAAGCGTGCCGAAGACGTAAAAAGGTTCGGAATCTCCGATCTGATATAACACGAACTCCGAATATGTTTTTTTTGTCACTCAATAAAGCAAAAACGGCTCCCATTAGTTCATTATTAATAATAAAAGTGCATCCAGGATATCAGAAATAAATATTGAATAAAACAAGTTTCGTTAAAATATCACTTACAGAGTTTTAAGTATTAGAATCTTATTCTACAGTATCATTACCAGCATCGTTTTCAATTTCACAGCTGACATCTGTCGGCTGAAAGAGGAATCTTTCGTTTACGGCTGCAATACTTATATTTTTACAAAGGTACCCGATTAAAAGAAGCCACTACTGATCAAAATAAGCGACAACTAGCACTCTTTCCCTATGTATTACTTAGTAGAACTCAAAAGCGTTGTGCGTAGCACTTTGTTGCCAGTCCTCCCTCTTCTACTTCCTTCAAATTTATTTCATGCGTTTTGATACAAGGATACTTAAGGTTGCTGGGTGCTGGCCAATATTAGATTCGCTCGGCTCAATGTTAACAGACAGAACATTTTTTCAATGATTGTCGACTCGAATTTAAGGATTTTTTCAAAAATTATATTCCGTAATAGAAAATGAAAAAAAATACCATAGTAAAAAAATCATATCCTTAAAAGAAACGCAAATATTTTGAAATTTGAATTATCCGGGGGGGGGGGGGACACTCTATGGGCTGAAGCCCATCATTTCTATTGGTGTACGAAATTTCTAAAATGAATAAGATAGAACAATATACAATTCTTTTTCAACTACGGAGCATCTAAGAAAAAATTTCAGGTAGTCTCTTCTAACGAAACTACCGCGGGTTATTGACATAGGATTACTTATCGTTGCTTACCTCTTTTGTATGCATATATGTAAGTGTTATGTAATATGTATATATATGCAAGTATGTATTTATATACATATGTCAAAATTTTGTCGCATTTTGGCACCTTTCTGTTTAACTGTTTACTGCATGTCAAAGCGATACAGACTGGGTTTGCCACGATGCCAAAATTACTACTCGCGAGGTACGGACGGACGGTTTTAGCGTCTGAAATTTTGCTTTCCGGAGGACCGTTATGGAGGAACGTAATACTACGTTAAAATATCTTTAAAGGCATGTCGACAATTTTTTAAACATTTTCTCCACGGGTTAACATTAAGCTGAGCAAATCCAACAACCTCAAATGATATCTAATCAGAAATAACACGCTTCGGTCCCGTTTGACCATGGAGTGGGTACTTATATAACATCACTACATACTCCGTTCTTCTGTTTCTATATTGGCTCATCTAAGGTGTTAGGTTAAATGATAATCTATCAATAATTAATTCATGTACAGTAATACAAGATACTCATGAAAAATTCATATCCATTATTAACTTTTCCGCTATTTGTAAACAACTGTTATAAAGCGTATATTTATTTCCGATCTTATTTTGATCTGTCCCAAAAATCGGAGAGTCGAGGGGAGCAAAAACGAGAGCCCACTACACGGCCCCGTGAAAAGGCCACTTTGTTTCCGGAGGAAACATCTTTATTTTTAACTATCGCCTATCGCAACTTTCCGAATTTCAGTCATCGCCAGGGGCATAAAAACGTCCAAATGTCTAACGGCACACACACCGCCTTCATTCATTCCCTCTCTATTTTTATCAGTTACCCGAGAAACTTAATCATGAGTCACATGACTTATAGACACACGCGGCGCTGTGACGCACAATAACGCCACTAAAACGAAAACGCATGCACACGCACACTTCAACTTGGCCGCCGAAAATATCCAATGGATAACGGTGCAAGCATTTTGACAGGGTTATAAAAAAAAAATTGGGGGGTGTTTAAAATAAATTTTTTTTAAAGACACTTGGTAGCACTTTCATGTAGGATCTTAAGTGATTTAAAAACATACATTTCATTTCCGAACTTAAAACATTTCAAAATATTTGTGCGCCAAGATTACGAACACAATCTCATATTAATGATTCTCGAAATATCAACTTTATAGATCGAAATATTAATATTATTTTAAAATTACTTTTATAGGTGGTAATCTGCTTTCCTGGCCTTGAAATCCCAATTAATTTACGAGTGTAAGCAGTGCCATTGCGAATAATTAGAGCAAGAAAAAAAGAGTGTGTGTGTGGAGGGAGAGAGATAATTAAGTGAATAATTGTTCTCATCCTGAATAATGACAGGCGCACACACAGGCACTCACTATTATCTGCGTTTTCCAAATCCCATCGTCGAAAGCCATAAAGAGAATTCTCTTATTTCAATTCAAAAATACCTTTTAAGGACGAGAAAGTAAGCGAGAGAAAAGTAAGGACCTCGAAAGCATAATGAAGTACTCTTTAAAAAAATTATAAGGGTCTTTAATAAAAGAAGATAAAAAAGATTTCTAAAGACTTTCATGGATATCACGCACTCCCGAATCAGAGTCGCGAGATCTTACTGAGGTTAATAATTTTTCAATTATATATAGTTAAGAAAAGTATAAAGAATTTTTCTTATAAAATTATGGTGACAAAACAGTCGCCGTTCATCGAAAGTAAAGAAAATAAAATCAGAAAATGATTCGGGAAAGAGACACGCTCTCTTTGGATGCCCCTCTCGGGGAAAAACCATCGTAATTATGTTTTGACAAAAAAACTTAATTCCTGGAGATGGGGACACGTTACATCAAAACTAGAATTTTTCAAAACTGCATGAGCTAAGATTTAAAATAAAAATTTTATTTATGTCGGTGGATTCCCCCCCCCCCCCCCACATGAGCTACCCAAAATGTTTAAATATACATTTTATTGAGTTTTGTCGCCACATACTGTTTTCAGGAGGACTCAACAGACCGGAACCTACAATTGAGTGCAACAGATGCTGGACGGCCACAATGAACACCCGTGCCAGCCCCCGATAAAAGTAGAAAACATTAAAATAAAGCTTCGTGCCATCCGGTCCATGGGCCACCGAACTTAAGTGATTCACTAACAGGAAACTCGAGCAAATACGAACGGGAATAGATACCTTCCTAATAACCACTATCAGACTAAATAGAAGGCTACATATGTTTCTAACTCATTCAGAGTTCATCGTCAGGTCGAGGAACATAAGGTGTGATTGTCACCATGAACAAAACAAATTCTCCTTGTGGCGACTAAGAAGCCTTCTATTCCTGAAGTTATTCTTCATTCAATACATAGTGCATCCACCATCACGTTCAAAACACCATGATGAGTTCATTTCAAATTTCATTGGAGCCCCCGTGTATGGTCACTTGCTGGTTTTGGAAGGCTACGATCCCTTTTTGCCACATGACGGCTCAATAGACTGGGATTAACGATTACAATAAAGATTCCACTAAGTACTGAACCGCCTGTCGACAGGACCTCGAGCCCGTCCATTCAGCACCAACCCAAATAACTTTCTGGATAATTTAATTCCACTTATTAGAACATCATGATTTAACATGTTTAATTGCTTTGATATTTCTAAGTAGAGTTCGCGAAACATCAAACTAAAAGAGACAACCGCATTCACTAGTTTAAAGACATCGAATATTTTCGAATGACATGCCAGATCCCCAAATCCACGAAGATCCATTAAATATCAATGGTTTCATTTTCATGCGTTTAATGTAACATTTCGAGGATTTCAGAGAATGGTAATAATTTGACCCGATTTCGTTCCGGAAGAAAAATCACTTCAGTGGTAATCCTACACACATGCTAAAACTAACATTATTTCGCAACGTGAGAAATTTAGAATCATGCCTCAGTGAACCGGATGTTGAGTTAGTAAACTGAACGCAATTTCGTCTGAATCCGGCTGGGATTAGATTCTGGAGACGTACCAAAAAAAATCGAACGAAAATTTCTTCTTTTTGTCTTATGATTCAAACGCGCACTTTGTGAAATCTTCCGCGAAATTTTTAAATTGGGAACTCTATTCGTTTTAACATTTCTGAGAAACAGATTTGGCGGTATTTTTAAAAAATGCATGATTAACGAAAAAATTTTTACACGAGTAAGAATATTATGTGTATTTGTTTTAATTCGAATAGTGCGATTATACACTTACATAGATTAGACGATACACTATTAATAAGGACATTTGGAAATAATTTATATAGCACTGAAATGTATTAATAATTTAGTGTCATTCAACTAAATATCTTAACCCATTTGTTATCTTCATTATTGCCGATTTTTCTTAGATAATCAAAACAATTCATACTTGAGTGTGTGTGTGTTGTTGTGTTGTTTCTAACGCGGCTGGCACTTTGTCTCGGACTACATTCGCCCATCCCCACCGCAAATATGTTGGCTTCTGTATTATGGGAGCACTCTATAGGTGAGCCAACCTAACTCTCTCATCTCAGTCTTGTCCTCGGACAAGTAGGCATCGAACCCACAACCTGGCGGTGGAGGCATTCAGACATCGCCAGTGGGCCAAACCACTGCGCTATCCGGCCGGCTGTCTGTTAATTGTGCATGTGCTAATGCAGCTACGCAATTTATATCAATGGAATAATGCCATGTAATAGGCCACTCAGCCTTAAAAATACCTGATTGGACCCTTTAAAACGACCCCCCCCCCTCCCCCTCCAGTGAATTTAAGAGAAATAAACTCGAGTGTTTTTATATCTTAACTAGAACAACCAAATAATTTTGATATTAAACGAAAAGGTGGAATAATTTGAAGTTACCTGATATTTCAACCCATGGGTTGAAATATTTTATAATAGTTCTGATCCTTGTTATATAAGTGAAACACGTTTAACTCACATAATTCAAGGACCAGAATTATGTACGTCTGACAATTTTTAAAATAGATAAACTAACTTATTTTTTTCGTGCCCTCGATATTCCGTAACGCTAAAAACTTAAAACGTTTTAAATCCTCGTTGGTTTTTTTTATATAGAATCTATAATTCGAAAATTGGATCCCACAGTTTTTTCACCGCATTTATCGTCTGCCAGAGCGATGAACTCGCGATTATCATTGTGTATGGATGCTATCAGACGACGTGAAACAAGTGGTCCATGCATCACCGTGAATATATCGCTCGCATTTCGGGCCAGACGATTCTTTCGGACCCTATCCAAAGAGGCAGACACGCCCAAAACTAATGCGCCGAGAATAGACGTCTCCGCCCACAACCAGCCGACTTTTCAATAGACGCTATCTGGTCATCCTTGACTCGTAACCCGCTGCCACTCTGGGAAACAAACGGCCGGGCTCAAACGGTTTGTTTTGGGTGAGTCGCTCTTTTTCTTCGTCCCCTGAGATTTAGTGCCAGCGTGTGCGATGAAGGAAGTATTATGTGAAACGAAATCTTTAAAAAAAAGTTGTCTGGATTTATGTAAGTACGCAAAACGGTGATAAGACGGTTTCCGTCCCAACCGGATCCGAGGCTTCGAAACGGGTTAAGTTGTTTATGCTACTTTAAATTCAACAGAAGAGAAGAGCATTGGGGCTGACGCCTAAGAAAAATGTGGAATTCGGTTTGTTGCACTTAAGGGATCGCAAGAAACCGATAAATGCCCAGTACGAAATAAACTGCTGAAAAATTTAAAGATGAATGAAAATTTTAACTATGAAATGCAGAAACGTACACCTCCAAATATGCTAAACAGTATTCAGAAATAGGCATTTGCAAATATGCGATCAGAATATTACTGGTGAGGAGAATTCCCCAATGCTTAACATTAACAATGGATATCAACCTGTTGAGTCAATTTTCGAAGATTATGAAGAATTCAAGCTAACTGTAATAAAGCAGCACATTGAAGAACAGTTTTGAGATAATTTAATTTAAACGCACATATAAAAAATAATCTGAATGCTCCTCGGTTAAACACTTTTGTCAGTTACATGTAAATTCCCAGATTCCCCGAATACTTGATAACTGCTGCAATCTTCTTGAGCCCATCATTGAAATTCGTAATTTTCTTTGGAGTTTTTGTTGGCACCAAGTTTGCCAACCAACGATACTCCCTATGAGATAAAAGCGCAGAAACATCCATGCCTTCAGAGTGGATTCGAACCAGAATCACGCCGTGGTAAATAGCGTCGCTAACACAACTACACACTCTGGACGGTGCTACGGAACGGACAGAAAAGTCTTCCATTCAATAACAGAAATTTAGTAAAGAGGAGAATCTCTGTTTAGAAACACATCCCACTCCAGTTCGAAATTCTGTCTCTTAGCTTGTAAGAACTCTCTTGTCGGTTGGTAGCAGTTTGGGACGTTACTGTCATGTTTTGTTACTCCGGGGCAGAACAGATTGGGACCAACGATTCAAAGACAGTTACGAAACGCCTCAAACCTACAGAATCTATAATCGGAGGCTTACGTCTTAATCACCTGGTCCGGCCTGTTCAGTTACAGTATGGAATTCACCTCGTGCTGAATCTTAATCCATCAGAAAAATAGACGCCAAGGCTAATTTGCATTTTCGAAACACAGAAACTCACCACTAACATACGTGAATTCATTCCTTTTATTTCGACATAAATACTTCAGCATACTTTTAGTCATATATACGTCAGTTTATAATCCTAAAGTATAACTAAGACCTAAATAAAATTTAAACGTCTGTATTAATTAAAACACATTTAAAATACGATAAAAAATTTGAAATCAGGGTTCTTATGAAATCAATCTTTCTGCTTTTGCAAGTTGAATATCCCTAATCACACATTTAGGGGATTATAGCATAAAGGTGAGTTAGTTCGTAAAAAAAAGAGTTGATGCGTTAAGAAATTTGAGCAATATTTTTTTTTCTTGCAGTCATTCACACTTAAGTACTACACGCACATACACACGAGTTAAAAATATGGCATGCGATTAATACAATGACAACAGATGGTGAGTGTGACATTTCCCTCTCGTGATGACATATCATCGATCAAACACTTCAAGATGGATATTTGGTTGAGATGCTCAACCTGTTCCATTCATCTGTCTCGTCATTTTAAAGTAATAATTATATCCAATGGCAAGTATCAAATGGTTTATAAAGGGATGAAAATGATTCTACTCATCAAATAAGCAAACACAAATAATTGTTCATAATTAAAATTTGAAATGCAGAGAATAATGATAAAGCGTTTCTGGACAACCATTTTCTTTCTGCTTCAAACATTGCACGCGTAAATTTAACCAGAAAAATTCAGCAAACGTAAGTTTCAAAACACCATTCTGTGCACACAATCATGCAAGTCGTTTGAGGAAAAAAACCAAAACAAATTTAATGCTCCAAGAAGAACCGACGCACGTAAAGTGGTAATTTCTACAATTTATTCTCCTGACATTAAAGACATCTACGGCTTAAGACGTTTTCCTTTTTCGCGTAATTTATCACCTTATAACAACATGCTGCAACGCTCTGACAAATGACTGGCCATGAGATGCTGCTTCGTTAATGTCTACCTTTAATATGCATAACATAATACCACTTTGAACACTTTACAGCTGCTTTTGGCTATAAATAACTCTTAAGTAACCCGCCGAGAATCTTCAGATTACCCAAATGTTTACGCATTTCAACTTATCACGTTTAAAGTGCTAAAGGAGTATAATGAATTTATTTGGATACAAAATCCAGTTCTTGCAATTTTTCATCTGTATAAAAAATAACATTCATTTCTTTCTTGCAGGAAGCAAAATTTAAAAATTTAAGAACCTTACACCGAGACTGTAAATAATTTCTTAGGAAAAATTTTACACCTTTAACCCCAAAAAATTAAGAAATGGAACTGTATTGTAGGATTACAAGTCATTTCAATGAATATGTTTTAAAAGGAAGTAAAAGAAATTAGTTACTATTAATTACATTAAAGAGAAAAAAAAATCGTAGTTTTAGATTCAATAAAAACCAATAGATGGCAGCACCACGAAATGAGATTCAAGGTACACTACTGATACAATTTTTATTTCATTTTCAAACAGTTGCCAGTCATGGCCCAACGATCAATCTTTTAAATATTTTATACAAGTATTCCTACAAATTGTTCTGATTTTTTTTTTTATTTCTTTATTTCACACTTTTTCCTGTAGCTATAACCAACATTATTTAAATGAATTGCTACGAACTGCAACAACTCAAATGCGAGATTTAAATAATTTAGCAAAGCAATTAAAAATAAAAATTATTGAAAACTTTTGAAATATTTATCATTCTAACATTTCGAGATTGGGATATTTAATAAAAACATTAGAGAACGCAACGCAATTTCTCATATGAACTATAACTTTTATTAGTTTTTTTGGCTCTTCTAAGTATACAGACATTCCCGAAAGGCACTTAAACGCTGTTTATCTTGGCCATCTCTAATTTACAGAATTCAAATGTTATTTAACCAAAACGATAATGAAAAAAAATTGACACAAAATATATTTTCTGAGCGACAAAAATAAGTTAATATAAACAAATTTATTTTGTATGCACGATACAAAGGTTTCATTGAATGAAAAGTCTTTCTGTAATACACACCTCACTATTTAAACAGGCAGAGGGAAACCGCGAGTACAATGAAAACAAAGTATACACATGAAAATCATCTTCACTGGTCCTATAAATATTACATTTTACAATATGAAAACTTTTATCCTTTGTAAACTTCAAAGTTCACTATACAGCCCTCCTAAGTATAAAAGACGTTCCTCAAATTTTTTTCTGAGAAAAAAAAAGACTGAGATATGGTCAATTCCCTTTGGACTTCAACAGTTTTTTTGAGATACATCTTATTTCTTTAATGATTTTTTACTATTTCTAAATAAGATACGGCCTTCTGGCTTAGGAATAATGTCAGGTAGCTCACAAAGAAGAAAAACCGTAACAAATGGGGGGGGGGGGGAGGGGGGGAGATTGAGATAAGTCTTTTATGCTTAGGAGGGCAATATAATATTAGCTGAAGTGAAAGAATAGATATACACCAAATGCATATTTCATTCCCTAAAACTGCCAATAACAATCTGTACCAATTGTAATATTTTCGCGTTCAAAATGTTATTAACGTGGTACAATTCCGACGGGAATGACGAGAAACGTAATCTTAGTCTTTAAGCACATTAATCTGTCGGAAAGTCAAAAATAAATCGAACTGTTGGATAATTACAAAACAGGTCTGTCGTTGAAATTATCGTACTGAAAGATTTAAGATAAAAAATCAATGAATTATTGCTGGCTCTTCAAGTCCAGCAAGGGTTTCTCGGCGATTTTAGCATCTGCAAGCCATTTTAGGATTGCTTTATACATTGTGAAACGTTTTGAAAAGGTTAAGAAATAAGTTAAAGGAGTTTAAGCCAAAAAATTGTACACGGAGAGGAAGGTTGGAGAATAGCCGGTTGTAGGGGTAAATACGAGAAAAGGGATATTTTATAGCTATAAAAAGGGGAAGTGTTTAGAAATAAAAATAGCCGCCGCGGTTTCCTTTGAATAAGTAACAGATGAAGTTAAAAAGGCCCGCTCCCATAAATAGTAGAGAGGTGAAAAGAGTTTTGGACGAGGGTCAGTCGAAAAAGCCCCTTAGAATATGGAATATAAGAATTACTGGAATTTGCGAAACAGTGAGTATTGTTGAGTCATAGAAAGGTTAGAGAGGGGAGATTTTAGAAAAATAAAATATAAAGAAAAATGAAGGAAAGAACAGGATGCAAAAAATAGAAGAATATAAGTCCAATGAGATTGTGAATTTAATAAAGAAAAATGTTATGGCCACTGGGATAGAGGTTTATGACGTTGGTGGAGTTTAGATGGAGAAGAAAATATTATGATTGGAAGGTAGAAACGGATATGGAAAATTCAGATTGGTATTAAAAGGGGCCTTAGATTCGAGAAGGGGGAGATTAGACTAGACTAGATTTAGAGGAGTGCAGAGAGTGTGAAGCCTGCGGGCTCGCTCTGTGGTGGGGACTTTCGAGCCACCCTGCAACTACGTTGGAGAGCGATGTAAAATCCTTAGGCAAACCGACTTTGGGTAAGTGAGTCTTTACTTTTCTGTTGAAGGGATAGTACTTGAATTTTAAAATAATTTAACTTTAATATCACATAAATGATTACTATTATGGCGAGGACCCAATAATTCAGTATTTAAAGAATATCACGTATTCTATTAATTTCATGCAAGTATTTATAATAGATTGTGTATTTTAAAATGATTATGTATAAAATTTACTGAAACTTATATACAAATAAATTTAAGTTATTTAGTTTTAATTATGGTCCTCTCATCATTTAAAACATTTAGTTGTGTCTTTTTCTACAGAGTTTACACGCTGGGGTTAATCGAACCTGTTAAATTTTAAATTTAATATTTTAATCGGCACAAAACCCATTTTTCCACCCAGCATTATGTCTGCGTAGCTAGATTTTTGTTTCACGTTTTACGGCAAAGAGACCGACCACCATGAACTGACGACCGTACCACAAATTCAGTTTAATTGATTTTCTACAGTATATCTCGCTCGCATCGTATCAAACGAAAATGAGAACACATTTCGCGAAAACAAAATTGCTGTCCCTGCGGCTATATTATCTGGCTCGTCTGCTGCGAGCATTGTCACAAACCTGCCTCTCGACAGGTAAATAGCACTTTATCTGCGGAGTGACTCACACTTCAACTATGTGACTCCGGCAGAGTTATTGAAATCTGCAGCTCGTCTCCACGCCGATTTCTCCGCTCTCCGGTTCTGGCGATAGGCTGAAATGCGTAGCCAGATTGCAAACGTCGAAGGCGTAGCCGGCATGGGATCCGTGGACTTCGCAGATGTTTATTTCCTCCGTATTTTTCAGATCGAAGATAGAAAGTCTATTTGTGGATTTTATTCTGCATTGGAAAACGAATCTGAGAATGCAATGAGCCCGCTTCATCAAAAATATTTTCATTCTCGTTTGGTACTTTGAAAAAACTATTTTAATTTTGTAGCGACAAGATTCATTACAATTCTCTGTTATAAAAATTCCTTAACGTAAAAGCTAGTAAAAACTTATTGACTATGCATATTTTCTTCAGACGTTAACCTTCACAATAAAAATAAATAAAAAAACACGACCGCATTTGTTGATCGGTGATTAGAAAAAACACGGAGATAAAACTGACCCATAGCTTAACAACGATGATTGAGGATCAACGAAATCGACGGATGCGCCGCCTTAAAACCTACGGTACTCTACCGGTTTTGTTAAATTAGCTATTGACAGACACAGTAGGCGATTTCTTTCGACTATTAATGTCTCTCTTTGGGTGTTCATTCGCCTACTGTGTCTATCTTTCACTGGGTGTTCATTCACCGAGTGTTTTTAAAATGATGAACTACATCATATATATTGTTGTACTGTGTCCAAATAGTTGTCATTTTAATTATATAATTAATATATATATATATATATATATATATATATATATATATATATATATATATATATATATATATATATATATATATATATATATAATTTGAAAGGAAATAAATTTTTTAACAAATCACAAAGAATGGAGAATTGTTTCTTAATATAAATAGCTCCATCGAAAGGCACTGATAGCAGCACTTACCTCTGTAAAAAGAAATATATGAGAAGGTGAAACAGAAAACCGATATGGCAAACCTCAACAAGAATACCAGAAATAACCGTTAACTGATAGTTGATGAGAAATTGAAGCGTTTGCTGCAGTATTTTCAGTGGCTGCAAATCATTTAATGGATCCGGGTCGGCATATGCTAATATCAGACATCACATGACCTGCTATGTTTTCTTTAAATAGTCCATTTTGTGTTATCAAATACGAGTATCCGCGTGATTTTCACGGCATCCTGTGACCTACAAGTCATTGGCCCACCGCTTCACTAGAAGCTTCAAGATAAACACGTGTACCAAGTATTTTACTCTGAAATGACTTAAAGAATTTTCTTAAAAAGGAGTTTCATTGGAATCGCAGATTAGCATCTTTTTTTTTTCCAATTTTTCGTAATTCATTTTTTATGGGGCATTCGATGAAATTTGTCCATCGCTGGAAAATTAAAATTATTTTTAATTAAATGAAAACAAAAAGATTTTTGATAAAAGACGCACGTTGCATTTAAAGATCTACAATACAACAGAATTTAAAAATAGGCTGATTCGTGATTAGAAAAATACTGAGGGGAAAATTCCCCATAGCTGAGCAAGGGAACTGGAATTCTGAGAAGTGAGAGAAAAGGGCAGTCTTAAATTGCAATATTAACATTTCTCCCACTACTACTAATTTATAAGCAGGGCTAGAGATTATGCCCCCAGATAGATACAGAATGCTAAGAGACCCTCTGTTCTACGACGATTAATACCGGTCCTTTATTTTAGGTTTTAAATCAAGCAAGCAAACAGATTGTGTGGGCAAACTTGTGCAATTCATTAAACACATACAACTTTAGACTTTCCAGTCGCAATGGTAGACCAGAAAGTGGCCTTTTTGGGGGCATTCAAACCCCAGACATTCTTCTCCAAATAAACTGGGAGATTATAGCATGGTGTCCAATGGACGGTTATGCCTCGAAGTAACGGCGGTGAAACTGGAAAATGAAGTTTGCCAAGGGAAAATTTGCAATTACTTTTATTTTTCTCACAAGACCGAAACATTGTAGCTATGCCTCAGTTAATTTGAACTGTGACAGAACCATAAAATTGAAAATTGTATAAAGATCGATTTATTTTGGAAAAAAAAACATTTCCTAGACGGCGTAACATCGATTTTATTCTTTAATTTCGGAGTAAAGCGGCAGTCCAGATCTGTTAGCCAAGATAAATAGTTGTCATCTTCAGATGAATTTCTATATTTCTTTCGGTTCATGCAGTTTCTCCTTGTTTTACCAAAACATACGGCTAGCAATTGTTAAAATATACAGGAAAGCATCGAATGTATATGTATGCGTATGAGATAAAGAAGAGGGGGGGATAGGTATAACGTTTCTCCCTTATAGAATACATCACAATGAAGTCAATAGGGGACCTCATTATTCCACTAAGCCACCGAAAACCACGCCTCATGAAAACTCAGAGCTCAGAGATAAGCAGACAAATAGAGGACGGAAAATCACTTTTTTATAGGCCGAGAGATTCCGGGCGAGACGCTAGGATCAAAACATTTAAATAAGTAACACCCAATCAAAATATTTAAATCATCAATTGAAAAATAGTTCTTAAAACTAATAGAAATTAATCTAGAATGAAATTTAAGGTATTTCAAGAATTACTACAAAAAAAGAGGAAAAAACGGTCAATTTCTAAACAGGCGGTATGGGGTTTCCGGGGAGTTTATAGCTAAAATGTTATAGCTCACTAAAATGAAATTAATTAGACATTGATTTTAACTTGTATTTTCAATTTAAGACATGCAGAAGTTTCAATAAAAGGCTAAAACACAACGAAAAATATAACCTCCACCTCTTGAAGAAGAAGAAAATCCACGATAATAAAACGTTATGAAGGAAAAGCAGATCGAAATGGGATGCAAGCTCTCGGGGGAAAAAAAAGCATTACTACAATTAATCCAATTTGAATGGGCGGCAATGTAACGAACGAGACTAGGTCAAGTTGCACTCTTATTAAGGTCCATTAGGAGCGTCCATAAAACTACATTAAAACAAGCACAATGAGGCATTCATTGCCACTTCGCAGATTTCTCTCCACAAACACTGATGCGTGTTAAACGGTGCGGACAAAATCATCTTGTTAGCCGGAGACGGGACGATTCAATAACAGAAAACGCCTCAAAACACATACGCACGCACACTTGCAGGAGAAGATGGGGGGGGGGGGGGCAATAATTAGGGTTGATCTGCTGCAAGTATATCGGGAGTGGGGGGGGGGGTGTCTATTTCACATGCACTAATATTGTCCTGAAGGATGAGGAAATGTAAATTTTTACAAAGTGACAACGGCCGTCAGCAGATATCTGGATTCGAAACCGGTTTTCCAAAACTCCTGATCGTATTTTATCCAATGAACTACCTCGGTAATGCGAGGAATTGTAATATTTAAGGGAATTAATTTGGAATAACAATTTTTTTTAAGGACAACGGTACACCAAATTGGCATCTTATAAATTATACAACTGATCCAGATTCTTGAAACATACATATATCATTTGTTAATACATACACACACCACATCCTGGGATAAAGAAATAATTTTAAATATTCAAGAATCTTCTGGGTTTATAATTTCAAGTCTTACCTCGATTATGCAGCCTAAACACTTCCAATTACGAGGCATTTTTGAAAAGTAAAGATACAATGCCGCATACTCATTCGAAAAAATTTTAATTGATTAAATGTACATAACAAATTACTTACTGGTACATGCCTTATTTTTCGACATAGTTGCCGCCATTGTCAAAGCATTTGTTAAGTCTGGGTACAAGCTTTTGTATGCCACAGTCATAGAACTTTGCCGCCTGTTGTCGGAACCACATTTCAACTTCAATTTTCATCTCATCATTGTCGTGAAAGTTTTGCCCTGCAAGATGTGTTTTCAGGTAAAGGAATAAGTGGAAGACCGTGGGTGCAAGGTCCGGGCTGTATGGCGGAAGATCTAAAATTTTCCATTCGAAACTTTTGAGTAGTGCTTTGGTTTGAAGCTCCATGTGGGGACGAGCGTTGTCCTGCAGCAAGCAAAATTCTCTGGTCAACAAGACCCTGCGTTTATATTCAATTGCCCGTCTGAGACATCTCAACGTCTCGCAATATGCATAGAAGAATTGCCTTGTCTGTCCCAGAAAACAGAAGCCATGATTTCTTTGGCGGGGATCCTGTATCCAACATTTGGCGGGATTCTGAATTGACGCAGACATTATAAAGACGTGCTGCTCAAACAAGACTCACCTTAAAAATAACAAATGACCTCGAGGGGAAAGCGAAATGTTCAAGGTTACAGTCCGTGTTGCCAACGGGCTCACAGAAACTTTTCCTTTGCTGCTATCGGTGAAGTATCTTTACTTTCCGAAAATGCCTCGTAGAATATTATTGAAACCGTCAAAAACTGAAGAAATTTGTATGCATTTACCATAACTAAAAGATAAGTTTAAAAATTATAATTTTAAATGAAATACAGCACACCGACTTAATACTCGGTATAGTTAGATCCTCTACCCAAAAGATCTAAAAATAAGCCTCGGCAAACATTTCAGTGCATTTATTAGGTTAAAATACAATGACTTTCATATAAAAAGTAAGGAAAGGAGAACAGCTTTTTAAAACGGTAGTTTTAGGAGACACAGAAAAACTGCTTAACAATAAATACAGGTTCTTCGTACACTGATATAGCCAGTCTCTAGGTTCAAATTCCTTTCTAAAAAATAAATAAATAACAGCTAGTAAAAGAAAGCAAAGTCACGAAAAGATTTCTTTTTCTTACGTAAGAAATATAAAAAAAATGGTTTCCTCCAACAGAGGATAAAATATTTCTTTCTAACACTTAAGAGAAAATATGCGAAACACGCGTATTGCAAACATTAGTCTTTTTTGAAAGCAATTTAAGGAGAAATAAAATGAAACCATGTACGCGGCAAATTTCTTAACTGCGTCATAAACATAAGTTTTTCAATTTACAGGAAATAATTTTATCCCCAGTATTCCGAAACAAAAGTGAGTTTTCTCACTAGCGCTTTTTAACTGGGTCTGCAATACTTTCCGTAAACAGAAGCAGCTGTGCAAATTTTAAGCCATGCAGTGAAAACTAGCAGGGTAGGAGGGGGGGGGGAACCCGCATAAAAAAGACGTGACCGCATTGAAAAATGGCAGATATGAGGAAGTAGTGCGAGTTTTTCGTACAGGTATGGAGGAATGGCAGCACCATATCCGTGTCAGATAAAAACACCGCCAAGCCTCGCCAAAGGTAAACAAAAGGAATGGAGGAAATCGAAAGTGACGTAACAAGAAAAGACAAAGGCTAGTGCGGACGATCTCTGAATACACAAACCGGAAAAGATGAATGACAAATTATTTAAAGAGGATTTTCTTCACAATGTGGGAACTATCATTTTAATACGTAAAAATAACTGCAGTTCTATTCTAAGAAGTTGTTTCAAATAGATTCTATAAAATGTAGGATGAATCTCGGTCACCAAAACAAACAGAGCCCAAGTTTCAAGAATAATACGGGGATAAAAGAAGTATGTTATTGTGATAGTCATACATAATAAAAATAACATTCTATAAATATGAAAATTTTTGAAAAATATTTCATACGCCTAGACATTAAAAAAAGGGGGGTGGGGTTAAAGATCAAAATGATAGCACAAAAAAATTGAAAAAGGTACTGTCTAAGAAACAAAAAAAGAAATTTAATATAATATATAACCACGCTCATTATCTTTCAAGAAAGCATTTTAACCGATTTGAAAGTGACAATCGCCTCAGTAATCATTAATATCGTCAATGCGCTAGCGCCTATTGGCAAACGACCAATAGTTAGTAAGGTGTTCTCGATCTGAATTCTGAGAACGTTTCAGTAATTTACACTGTCGAAAAAAGTTTATTTTAATCACAAAGTTAATTTGATCGTCGGAAAATGTCACTGAGGCCGCACAAGTTGAAAAGAAAAATAATTCATCTCGAGTTTAAAGGAAAGAATATGATTTAAAACCTCTGAGAACATGAAAGGAGAAAAGTATAGTATTTATTCACGTAAAAGGAAACAACAGCGCAAGCGCAAGTAGTGCAGCGACAAAGATAGCGTTATAAAAACTTGTACGTGATTTAGCAGGATGTTATACATGAGTCATAATGTCAACACTTATGTTAATAGATGCACAAAAAAAATTGTATTAACACGATTAAAAGCATGGTATTAAAAGATGGTATTAAAAGCAAAAGACAAAATGAGCCATTATTGTTTCGAGTTATCATTTCTGAAGTAGTCCAGTACTTAGCTTGCTATTTCACCGCAAGCGCTTTCTATATTGAAAGTGAATTAATGATTCTACTCCCGTTATGAATATTTATAACGGCGCAGTCATCGCGGTGATGACAAGTCAGCTACCTCGACCAAAAATAGCATATCCAGTTTGTTGAAAAAGAAATTTCGTTTTTATTTTACAAATCAGTATCAAGTCAATGTCCGAAATCGGTAGACAGTTATGATTGTCTACAATAATGACAAACCGTTTCATGACTAGACTCATTTGCTCCATTAAATTGAAATTTGAGACCTTATGAGAAACAACTTTGAGGAACTTAAAATCGTAAATATCTGAGTTCATATGCAATTGAAATATAAAACAGTCTTAATGCCGCCGAAATACAGTTTCTTTTTTGATATGATCGTTACCATGCACGATTGTTTTTGTTCATTGGGAATGTCCAGGGAAGGTAACGAACGATTGGGGAACTACAGAAGGGAGTAAAAAAGCTTTAAAACTTCGGGAGGAAGGGGGGAACCTTGATAACTGTCTAAAAGCTAGTCTGCTGACGTTAGAACGAAGCTAAATTGGAATGTTCAGTATACATGACGAACGGTGTGTAACCTACAGAAGTAAAATATTTGCTTTAAACCGCGGAAGGCTGATGGGAACTTTATGTATAAAAGTTAGCTAGTTTATGTAAGAACATGGTTAAATTTGGCTCCAGTAGACAAACTGAGAGTAACTATGACATCCAACCCAGACGTGCTAGTTAAAACGGGTCAAGCAAGAAAATATTTCAGATTTTTATATTCCTAGCACAGTTTAACTGTGAACCCAGCATTTTGGCATTCCTTTTCTCTTTAGTGACCTAAAACGAGAAAGCATGTGACAAACGTTACATTAAGCTAACTTAGAGTGACTTCGATCTCTGAACCTTCTTTTGTATATTAACTATTATTAGCAGATATTTTAAAAATTTAATCTATGTCGGGCATAATTTAAGACTTCTGCACAACAGTACGCCATGCATAAAATGAGAACCCGAATCAGTGCATAAAGTTATCTTCAGAACGCAGAGAAAAAATAACAGTGTCTTAAACAGTGCATAAAACTAATCATCGGGTCACTCTGCCGGAAAGTCATTTACGGCTCATTTTCTGAGAGTATTCTCTTAGAAAAAAATTATTTCTCTAATAAAGGCGGCGAGATGTACTCGTATTCGTTGCAACGATGATCACAATGACATGGAAGAAAAAAAAAATACATGAAATTTTGAACCAAAGCCACACTTATGAATATACCCCTATCCCCCGATAAACACGGTACTTCTTACACGATTTCGCTCTTACACGTTTTTCAAAATAACATTTTCCAATATTCTTCCTGAGTCTTCCCCATCTAAAATTGTATCTAATTTATCAACGATCGAACCAGAATCGCCTCAAATGCTACTGAGTGATGACTGAAATCCAACCAACCACAGGTAGAAAGATTATATAATATGATAGTGATAATAGTACGTCAAAGCTTTGGATTAATTTTTTTATGAATTTTGTATTTCTTGTTCCTATAAAATGAATAAATGTGTAACTTTATATATTGGTTATTTCACGAATCCGGCCGACCTTCTAGCAAATGAGGACTATTTAGAAGATTCGCCCTGTTTGAAGTCCTAACTAACTACATCGGAGGCTCAATCCGTTTTGGAGACCAGGCTATACTGTTAGGGGTACGAAAATTTCACAAATTTTTTTTTACAATATATAAAATTTCGCATTTATTCACAAAAGAAATATTAATTCAAAAATTTCACATTTTTTTTTTAATCACAATTTTCTTACTTGGTTAGATAAGTATCAAAATTCTTAGTTCTAAGCTAACGTTGTATTAGTCTCCATATTCTCTTCCTTAAGTATTTAGCAATCAGCAAATTTCGAGAGTGAGATCTCTCAGTTAAAGACCGTGGATGGTCTTAGATAAGCAATTATGTTAATAAATTATTACTATTATTACCTAATTTCGCTTAAAAAGCCGTTTATCACCGAGTTTTCGCCAAAAAGAAGTAAAAAAATAATTTTTGCATTTATTCGCTCATATCGGCAAATTTCGCATTCATTCGCATCTATTTCGTAAATACGAAAATTACGTATCCCTATATACAGTGTTTGGAGAGAGCCTCCTGCTCATCAATGATACCCGGGAAAGCACCCTGGTCTGGCCTTGCTTTTCAGAGATCCGAGACCAATAGTCTGCTTTGGCTCGTCTTCGGAGTGTCATACAAAAAGTATGCGCTTCGAGAATTCTACAAAGCCTCCCCCCCCCTCCCCATCCTGTCCCCCATTCTGCTGCTCCTTCGAATTCTATCCCTTACCTGTTAGCATGCTTGCAGAAGATCAGGATGCTTCTTCCTCCCATTGGCTCACACGACAGAGCCTCATGGACCTGGTCTAGCATCTTCTAGTCCAACGGGCTTAAAGCAACAGCAACATTTCATGGATGGACTGATTTTTTTTTAAAAATTTCATTTGCATCTATTATTTTTTATTTTATGTTGAAATAAATAACTGGCTAAAATTATGCACATTTTTTTTTCGATTTACACGGTCTATTGTGGGCGTATCTACCATGTAAATCGAGGTATAGGTGTATTATACACGAATGTGACTAACATGCAACATAAATATATTACACGCACTTTAACTAATTAAAGTGACTGCCAACGTTCGGAGCCAATTTTTTTTAAAAATCAATTTTTTAAGAATTTTTTGGTCTTCTATGCTAAAATATCACATAAAAATTAAAAAATGAACAAAAACTTACCTGTAAATACCCCACCTTTTTATAAATTGGTAAATTTGAAGTAATTTTTAATGAAATTTATCTAAAACGCCTATCACTCTGCACAAAATTCTAATGCTACTATTTTAATTTCCTTCTCACACATGATACATATGACAGTTATCTTCAAAATGACCTATAATCTAAGAGAAATGTTGAAATGCAAAAATAATACAGACAATTTTATGTTCCAATATGAAAATTTTCCCAGATTCGTCATTCCTTTCCTTATAAAAACAACCCCAAATAAAAACTATTTCTTATACATCAATTATTGAACGTCATTTCATTAACAATAGCATTATATGTATTATTATGTGAGATATGACAACGGTAAAGATTTGTGCTAAAAAACAATTCTGAGAAAAACTCATTTAAAGTTGTCTTTTCAATTTTGCAGCAGACGATGTTTTTTAAAATAGCTATAATTCTGCTTCTAATTAATGTAGAATGAAATCAAAACTGAAAAGAGAAAAGACTGAATTACACGATTCTTGCAAAAAATATAATTGACCAAAATAGTCAAAAAATGACATTACGTAGGCAGTTACCTTAATGTTCATAAACAGAGAGATGCTCACGTTTATATAAAGAAAGTTATATGTTTGTTAATTGGGAAGTTGTGTTTATTCAAATACATGGACATGTATAGTAGTACTCAATAGGCTACGTAAATGACACACAATAAGAGCATTGGACATCAAAAAGTTTTCAAGGAAGAGTTAAAATTTTTAAAACGTCCCTAGCTCGTTGTACAAAACAAGAGATTAGTCAATAATTCAGGATAAAACAAATTCGTTGAGATGATGGTCACAAAATACGGAAAGGACAATTAGAACCATTTTGTCTTCAGGAGTGATAAATACATAGGATGATTTCAAAAATTAACTAAAACAAAACAATGGAAATGAACTCTCACAAATTTCGTTTCAAATTTCTGCTTTCATCGTCTCAGAGAATTTTCTATTTTCATCTCGTGTGCACATAGGTTTTATTTATGGGCATATACAAATGGCATTCTGCGTGTATTTATGTATACCCAGATTGCAGAATAATAATGTATGTTTTGTTATGCACCTCTACTTAAAACAGTCCATTCATAGAGTACTGTAAAACATGACAGGTGTTTTCATCCCGGTGCGTGACAATCGTATGAATATACATACTTAGCCCTAAAACTTTATACAAATCATTTATAAATCTAGATATACAAAAGCAACACTGAAATTTGTTATAATACAGCAATGACGCAAAACTCGCCACACGAAGTACATAAAATCCAAATATTCTAATTCTTCGGGAGAAAATATATACATATCGACGAAATAAATCAACTTTGTTACCTTTACTATGTTTTCCTTAACATACAATTTCCAATATGAGAACATGCAGTGACTGTACACTCCCATCTGTATTTTTCCGGTATACTCGAGCATCTTTTCAAAAATAAATTTCCTCTCAAAACTGACGCAAATCCAATTTCCTCGCCAAGCATCTGTGTAAATGGCAACCCTACTCGACACCAACTTCAAAATAAATCCATTTACACAAAAGCATCTAAACAACGAGATTTACAATGTAGAAAGTAAAACGGAAACCCGCTGACAGACATTTTACTCTCGTGTTTTGTGAAGTTTACGGTCAGTAACCCCGCAAAAGAATAATAAAAACAAATGTTTTAACCGACAGACAAAAAAGAATTTTTTTTCAGATGTGTTACACAACTAACCGTTTCTTTACTATCGTTTTTATTTTTATCTTCATAAAAAAAATCGTCCAAAGTAGTTCCCTGAATTTATCCGTCACATTATTTTTCGCCACAAATGCTTTATATTGTGTTTCTTGCACAGTCAATCGGAGAAACTGTTGAGGTATTAAAAATCTCATCTGGCCGCATGTTTATGCTCTGTTCCAGTATGATCACGCATTTGGCTGTCCACACGTGGCTGTGCGCCTTGAACTTTGACGACTCAAGTGTACATTGTCTCTGTGATTACGTTTGCCTACTTAATAATTTTCAAAAGACAATTGATTCGGACACGGAACAGAGGGGGTGTGGCGACAGGGGTCGAAAGTTTGAATTCCGCGCATACAACAGCCGATGCGTGAACCAGATTTTTAGAGTGTTCCCTTGCAAACAATGTTAACACTTTCTATCACAAAGTCCTTCCTGGAAGGCATACTTTCATAGACTTATCACTGGCTAGTTAAATATAATGCATTGTGCATTCCCGCATAATCGGTTTTCTACATTCTATGATGTCGGACGTGTAGAAATTTCACGAACACAAATATTTTTCTCCTGATGTTCTTGAAAAGTGCGCCTTTAAATAGATAGATAAAGAGAAAGATCGTTCATAATAAAGGAAACAGTATAAATAGCAATATACAGTGATCTACAGCAGTAATGCGCTAACTTTATTCGACCGTGACCCACTTTCTTTAAATAAAAAAATTACTAGACCCCACCTCCCCACCCCCAATGTAAATTTTTTGGTAGTAGCAAACTTTAAAATAAAAAAAGAAAAAAAGGACAATATTTTTAAAAAAAATAGAAATAAGAAATAAGCAAATTCTGACAAATTATTCTAAAAAACGGCGAACTATAAATTATGGGTAAATATTTACATAACAATAAAAAGTGTCGCGCTTAACTTCTGCGATTGTTTTTGGTAAATTTCATGTCACTAAAACTTCACATTAAAATATTAATATGTATTTCTATTTCATTTTGGTAAAAATTAACAAAAATAAAATTAAAAAAGGAGCATGATTTGAAAAGTATCAGCATATTTATAACAAATTTTTTAATTAATTAAATCATTAAATACGATATAAATTTATTTCAAACTATCCGCAACCCCTCCAATTATTTTCGTGACCCACAGTTTGCACACCACTGCTCTAGAGAGCACGTTCTAACGTTATTCACGCGAATTAAAGGGTGGGAAACCTTGCATTTGCAGGTTTGAGAAATCTCAAACCATCTACACTTTCGAAAAGAAGAAAAAAAAAAGCTTCTATATTGTTCAAAAAGATGCCAAGCAACCGCCAAAGCGACCCTCACCTCCCCCCTGTGATTTAACTGCTCGTCGCCAGCATAGGAAAAGATCCAAGTTCCTGAAGACGACGGAAGGTTGCTACCTAATGAGTATGGATTTTATACCGCCTCAAATTTTGAAAATTTGAACCGTTTGGTATAGTTTATAATCGTTTTCTTGTTTTGTACTTCTGAAAACCTGTAATGTTGAAACCTATCGTCATTCGGGAGCAATAAGCACTATATAACGGTCTAGCACATATTTCCTATAACCCCAACATCCCGAGTTCGATACAGTAGCTGCTTAGCCCTGGGTAAAACCACAACCTTAAGTAATCTGTATTTCATTTAACATCGCAGTGACCTGCGACATCTCACATTACTAACAACCATTTAGAATTGCTCTATCAGAATTTCCAAGATCTCAGCCATTATTGGTGTCATAAATATCATATACTGAGACCCACGTCAGAAAGCTGGACGCTAAATGGTACATTTGACACAAGAGGCGGGACTTATCTACCCAAACTGCATTCCGATTACAGAAAACATTCTATCCCTCAAGGTCTTACTTCGAAATACATTCGAATAGAGTCAGAGTCATTTCGGTCCCTTTACTCTAACTTCGGGATAGTTTCTTTTTTTTTTTTTGAGAAAAAAAAATGTAAATATTTGGATATTCAGAAAAATAAAACGATATTTAAAAAATTTAAATCCTTACTTATAGTAAGTTCACAACACAATCCTAAACGGTTTACCTTATTTGGGCCAAATTTTAATCCACAGGACCCTGCGAAACAAATCAGCTACCGATAACGTGGATAACCGCACCCTTTCCTCTCGGGATATTGAGCGATCACGATGCTTATTTCTCGACCACTCTTTAGAGTTGTTTCTCAGTATTACCTTCCGATCAACGAAGTACGAATTTTTACCACCAGATGGCTTGGTTTGGGGGTAAACATAACTTTGCCTTTTTCAATAGTGGGTACGGCAAAATATTTGTCCATTTTCGCCTCATCTGGGCCAAACACGAGATGATGCCATATTTCTGACCCAGACGATATACGTGACGCCGCGGTTTTCCTAGCATGTTACATAAGCACATAGCACACACACACCTTCTCGGATATGTCAGCAAAATTCATGTCAACGCGGTAATTTGCCACTGATTTTGAATGAGAACCCCCATGCAATGAGCGTCAGATAACGAATACTTCAATATCAGAGGTCCCAATTCTTGATTCACTTGAAATGGCGAGCTGCACGTGAACATCTTCGATTATATCGTTATCAAAATCAATTTTAACAGCGATAAAACAGCAATTATTGGTAACACACGATCCCATTAACAACTAGAAAAAAAAAGGAGACGTGTATGTCAAGTATGTTCAAGAATAAAAGTGACAAGGTCAGTAGAGCTATATCACGTTAAGGAGTTATTTATCTATATTGCCGTGCGTCAAGTATTATCTTTATGACCAAGTGCTTTAAACAAGGTCATTTACTGGATACAAAATATCAGCCGAATGATATTAATATGCGATTGTAGAGTACACGACTGGCAATGTCGTTTCATGAATGCAAAAAGAAGCCTGCCCAGTTTGAAAACATAATAGATCTTACCGTTTTAGCATAAGAAACGAAAGAAAGGTTTAATTAACCAGCATTCACAATACTTCTACCACATTTAAACATAGAACAAGTTTTTGCGGAGGTTTTCCCATCAAAATGCGTCAAAGAATCGCAGTCAGTCACAGTTACAGCTAGAGGAGTCGCGTTGTGCGAAAAACGGAAAAGATTGCTGTTTTTCACTCCCGACAACCTCGTGAAGTTGGATGAAAATAATTGATCGAAAGTGCACAGACGTGTGGCTGTCACCGAAGAATGGAGTGATGTTGTACGGTCTAAGACAGGGCCTGGGTTTTGAAGCACAGATCTTAGTTTTTCGATGACCATAAGAGTGAATGGGTTTTGTTTAGTTTTGCTCTTTCGAAAATATTTCAAACTATAGGTTTTATCCTTTGTTACTTAAAACTGAATAAAAAAATTTATATTTATTTCTTATTTTAAGCATAATTTAAATACAACACGGCATTTTCATGAAAAAATACAACTTACAATGCATTAGCATGCGTTTGAATGTAAAATGATTCAAGTGGAGATCATTTCGATTAAATCGTGACAGATGTCCCTCTTACAAAACCCTCCCAAAATTTTGGTATTAATCACGTACTCTCAAAGATGAATTCAATAATCGAAAATATAAAATCTTAGCAAACTTCATGACATTGTACCTTTTTCTTCTGCGTGCGTAGAAAGAGTTTTTTCATAATAGAATCAAAACAAAAGACACATTCTCTAACAGAAGATATCATTAAAATTGTCATATCTGGATACCTAACACAGAACTGTGGGAGCATGTTTGAGACCATGGGCAACCGAAATGGGGCTCGCGAGCTCAGAGGGGGTTCTTTGTCACATGCTTAGCGGCTCAGGTTCATTGGTCCATTTTTCAGATAATTTTGTTCAAGAATGTCTTATAAATTTTTTTTTCTCTGAAATTTTAATTTTTATATTTTGTTATTTCACTGCTTTTTTTCTCTATCTATAATCAGCATTTAACTGAATGCATGCAACTCAATATATGCCAGATTCGAAAATTTGGCAAAACAATTTAAAGATGGTTAGTTGGTTGGAAGCTCTTCGGTCATTTTTTTGCTACACAATGGTTCATTAGACGTTGACCTACTGCTTCAAGCCGATTCCAAACGGCTACAAATATCCATGCCAAGAGTAGGACTCGAATCCACAGACTCCTGCACCCAAACCATTCGGCCATTTGATAACCTGCACCCAAACCATTCGACCATTGCCCGGCCCGATTTAAAGATGAATTGTGAAATATTAATTACTCTTTCAATTGGAGAATATATTTTTAATAAAAACATTAGAAAAAACGCCTAAAATTTCATTCGTACCCAATAAATAGTCTTCTCGTTTTTGGTTCTTCTGAGTATGTAGGCATTCTCAAATGACTCTTAACACTGTTTATCTTGGCCACTCCTATTACAGACGATACGAGGCATGCATAATAATAAAAAAAAATTCAGAAAATTAATCTGGAGGTGAATGATGAAATGGATTAAACTGGACGACAGTTAAATACAGTAACTTGATATAACTTCAAATAATCTCAGGAAAATTGTATTTTTTAAAATTATTTTTAATTAAAAAATTATATTGGGTTTTTTTAATAACAATCTAGGTTTTTTTAATGCAACGTGAGATTATTACATTTTTATCGCCGAGAACCTTGGTCTTAAGTACCATCGATGGAAAGAGACATGCATGTTTCACCAAGCATCGTGTCAGTTTATGTTTCACCGAATGGCATTAGGAAAGATGACAGATGTTTCTTTCCGACACTTTAGCTTATGCATACACCCGACGCATCTGAAATATGTGATTTGACTACCATTGTCTGTGAATTTAACTTTATTTTATCTAATAAAAGAAATGTGGCAATCATTTTTGGAGATTATTCTAGGAGATTACGAGGTATAGTTTAACCTCCGAAATTCGGTTTGATATAGCATCCTCTATGTTAGATACCTCTTATCAGCTTTACAGGACTTGATCAGTTTGAAATCTTTGACCAACGGATAGTTTGCTTCAAGTTCACGTCGGACAACAGTTCAATATTTAGTGTAATACATATACTTGAATATAATTCAAGATGAATTTTATTTAAGGAGCAATTTATAATAATACATTTTAATTTATCGTATAAAATATGTTTTACGTTATGTTTCAGTATACATTTTTAAAATTTAAAGTTCGACTTCAGACAATAGGTGAAAAAATATAAGTAGAACTGATGAAAGACTAAATAAAATAAGAGTAAAGAAAGTTAATGTTTTGTGAAATAAAAATAAAGTTCGATTTTTCTTTTTCCAAAAGTCATACAAGACAAAAAAATTTTTAAAATCTAATACGACACCAAAATGCACGAATGTTCAAAATCTATTGGATTTATGTTTTATTTCAGATTTTGTTTGAATCCATGCAATAATAAACTATACTATTCATTTGATTAATTTCCGATTTATACTCGCGGTTCTTCCAGTTTGTAAAGAAAAGTATACGGTTAGCTAAAGTTGAAGTGAAGCAAATTATTTTTAAAAATTTTAAAATAGAAGAAATGAGAAAACTAATATTGTCTAATACAGTTCATAAATGCAACTACTTAATTACAAACTGCCAATACGAGGAATGAATGAATCTTTCAATAGTCTGTTGAAGCAAGTATTCAGCACGTAATTGTTTGCACAGCTTTTAAATGTTCACGAGAGCCAATCATACAGAACGACCTTTCGAACAACGTCTAATGTATGAGGATCACTTCTGGTATCTATTTTCTTAGAAACAGATTCTTCAAAAAACATCATTCGAATGCATCTAGGTTAAATGAGACACTCTAAAATAGACAAATACAGCACATCCATCTACTTCCTAAGCATTCTTCAGCCTCTCGACGACTCATTTATTTAAAAACGGCAATGAGTGATAAGATCATTTATTTATTAAAACATTCTGCAACAAACCTTACTTAAAGAATGGAAAACATAATACGGTTAAGTGTCTAACTCTTCTATATTAGATAAACCGGGAAGGAAAGAAAAAAAATGACAGCGCACAACTGCCTCGAAAAGAATAGGAATTTTCGCTGAATAATATCGTCTGCGTGGGTTTCTTTTAAAAGGCAGACGCGCTTATCCACGACTAGAGAACCTTTCGAGAGGCGAGACTAAACAATTTCGGTGACCCACCATATTGCAAGACAGCCTACGCTCCTCAGATGAAGGCTGATAAAACCGTTCATTATTTTTTCAATAAAACGTGCAGCGCACAAGATAATCGCGTTTTCGAGATTCATTTCATGGAGTTCAAAACTTTTACTTTCCGCTTGTATATTTTAAGTGGATTCAAAATGAGCCTCGTCTCAAAATGGCTAGTAATATGGTTGTGCTTACCTCCAGAAATTTTCGAGATAAATTACACAATGTTTAAATCTGACAATAGAGGAGAAAACTGTGCCAAGTATTATCCTGATGGAAGGTTCGATATATAGCTTTTGCTACGTTTAAGCCTTTATACCTTTTCATCCATCAAAGCATAAGGGTTCTGCATAGATTTTACAAAACTGGGGCAACCGATTTAAAATTGAACAAAACTACAGAAATTGAAAGAATTTTAAAAAGGATAGAAAATTCCATTGTGCGTATTCCTAATAGCTTGTCAAAACCACATCTGGAGAAAGTTTTTCGAGATTATTTAAATTTTGTTCAAAGGACCAAGGGTTACAAATGAAATAGGGAGACTGCATAAATGTTAAAAATATTGACTGTGCTTGCAACGAATTTTTTTCCATCAGAAAAGTAAGCAAGTAATAGGCACACCCATAAATAAGATGAAGCTAAAAAATAAAAACTTTAATAATAAAAATAAACCCCGGAAGGGTTGTAGAGTGATATTAAATGTAACGCATACCCACTATTTATTAATGTAAGCGTCCGTTCGTATTTCTGGAAACAATAAATAGAAGATATTTTAATCTAGAAGTAATACTAAATATGCAGTGCTTTTGCGAAGAACATAAAAAAAAACACGTTTCAGGCATTCAAAAATGTTGAGATATTTCGCACATTGAGGATGACACCTTTATGTAGCTTTAGCAACGCTGCAATATTAGTACTTTATTCACAACACATTTAAACTTGCAATAGAGTCATACAAAAAGCTTTCCCGTTTCCTATTGCTGCTGAACATGCTTCCGGCAATTCATTCGATGGATGTGTGGCCGCGTAAGCTAACGGATTGATTCGTTTGGACCACAGTACTGAAAGAGCATGGGTTGAAGACCCATAGATCTAACTAAGGGCAAAGATCCCTTGTACAGTGGGTCATATAACTCTGGCGCAATAATGATTCAGTTGGTAAATTAAAGATAATAAACAAATCTCTTTTCACTCACATAAGCATCCAACCAGACCAGATGTTCTCAAACTTTTATTGGCCACGACTTTCAAGAGCGATTATGTTTCGCGACCCACTCGCTGTAATATAATCATTACATTACAGCTCCTTCGGGACAGAAACTGTCACTAACAGAATTCAATCACGACCCACACTTAGAGAACCCCTGAACTTGACTATGGGTCAAAGATCAGTAGTCATTTAACTTTAACAAAGGGATTAAATTGGTAAATGAGAGAGAATACACGAGTGTAATATCTTTTCTCTCACATAAATTCGTTATCTTAACCGTTTTAAGAGAGTATAGAATCGATAAGTACGATCAACCCATCAACAAAAGAGGCAAAGTTTTAAAAATTTTATCAGAGCAGCGAAAGTGTTTCTTATAGCTCCCTTTTCCAGTCTATCAAGCGATATGAAAACTGCGGATAACTCACCGATTTTTCTGTTGGCCTCTTGCTCGGGACGTCATGAAGTCTGAATCAGTGGTAGTTCGTCTGTCAGGTATATGGGTGAACTTAAAAAAGCAGACGGCTGCAATTGAAATGACAAAAACTGTCTCGACACAGATGTTATATTTTCCTGTTTTAAAATTTCTCGACATCAATCGCATATTTTCCAACGTGTTGGCTACCACAAATTGATATTTTGGCGACTTAGTGGTGGCGTCCATGAACACTTTGATTTCGCGAGTACCGTCAACTGGGGTAGCTTTGTACACATTTTTCATGTTTATTTCACAGGAAAAGCAAATAATAGTTGTAAACCAATTAAAATTTGATATGGAAAATGGTTTATATTATTTTAAACATATTTAACTGTAATATAAACCATTGTTAAAGTATACAAACAAACTTTAAACAATTTTTTAAATTTTTGGGCTAATGTTACCTTGAATTGGGGCAACTTTGGCCCCGCTCTTGAAAACGAAACATTTAAATTGTTGAGATATACATGGTCTAATATTGACCTACACTAAGTAAAGCCAAATAATCTATCAATAATATCTTATCTAATCCGAGTTGATCTCAAGCTTAATTTGGAAAAAAAAATAAATCAAAAAATTCTTTGCAAAACTGATTTTATTTTTAAATTACAAGTGGAATTTTCAAAGAAAAGAAAATAATAGATAAACGGTAATTTAACAGTCTTATATGTTTTGATGAATTGATAGTCCAAACTATAGAGAAGAAACATAATTCAGTTCTGGAACAATAAACTGATTCCTCTTTGACTCGGTTTTCAGAGGATTGATTTTCCCGCACACTTCTTCCCTGTCATAATTTGTATAGTTTTGTTTTTCTGACCAACGCCAAAATTTGAGTTTTCTTTTCATACATTCCACAGTCGGTCGATATCTGTTAAACTTTAAATCTTTCCAGGATATTTAACACCATCGTATTTTACAATAACAAAATCATCTACAGCATACATGTACAAATTGAGTCCACCTGTCTTTGAAATTTACTTGCTTGATTATAATGTTTTGTTTATTACTTTCTGACGAGCTGGAGCATTGTCGTTTTTGCCTCTTTGAAACTGGACCCTTTTTAGAAGTACGGGAAGTAGATGGTGTAATTTTGGCCTAACTGCCATGTTGGGCCAAAGTTACTCCAAGACCTGGAACAAAGTTTGCCTAATGTGGTTTGCCAACTAATGAATATTTACTACAAAATAAATCAATGGCAGTGAAAATAGTTGAAACAATAATATACTGAGGCAATTCGCTTATCTGATCTGAATCACGTGCTCTATCACATTTACAAAGAAAAGTTGGAAGACAACTTTTCCTTTTAATAACAACAACAATATACGTTTTAGTGATACCAAAGTGGAGCAGCACTGTAGTTGTGATTAATTGAGGAACTACAAGACAAAACTACGAGAAAGTCAAGGCAGTACTGCCACCTATTGGCCCTATTAGCAAATATCACTTATTTATAGCCACCTATTGGCAATAAATAAGTGATAATCACGCTCCTTTGTCTAGATACAGCACATACAATCCTTTTTTCGTTTGTTGGGCCAAAGTTACCTCAGTTGACGGTAGTAGAAGTTTGGTTAGTTTTAGAACAAAACGTTCAAAGAGCCTGAATACTGCCTTTTAGAGCAATGGAAACTAAACAAACAAACAGACAAGCAAACAAACAACCCCCCCCCCCCCAAAAAAAAAAAAAAAAAAAAAAAAAAAAAAACAAGAACTGGCCAAAATGTACCTCTACGGCGTATCAAGCAAACAGTCTACGTTAAGTCCTCCATTTTGTCGACAAAAGCGAAAACGGTTGAGCACCTAATTGAACATATTGACTGAAACCTAAACGAAAACCTTTTAATCTTTAGTGATAGAAACAGAGCTCATTTTGAGCAAAACGAATTGACTTCGGGACAATTGATCACTATCGAAATCAAGCAGCAGTGATATAACGGAATGTAAAAGTTTTTCTAAACGACACCTGTTCCCATTTTACATAAAAAGAAATCCAGGAACCGAGCGCGCAGTATCGTTCAACAATTGCATCTACTGCGACATAAAAATAAATTTCTTTCCTGAAAGTCTAATAAGTAAAACTTCCTTCCCACGTATACGTCTGCATTACAAGACACAATTAGAAACCCATTCTGCGGTTTTGCTTATTTTAAGGAAAAGATGGAAATTCGAGGGGGGGAGACTAGATTTTCGAAGAAATAACCTCATGCCTCGCTACGTTATTCCGTGCTTTTAAAAGTGCTGCAAGACGGGCAAAATGCGAGAAAGCTTGCGTTTCACACAGAGCGGGAAAATTCCCTTAAAAAAAATATAGAATCATGCTTCAATACGCCCAAGCTCTGTACGGGATTTTCCATTTTCCGACACGAGTGCTTGTCACGTCAGATAAAATCCCTGTTGTTTGAAATGATGGAACGTCTTCCTTTACGCGCATGCACCGAAGAATATAACATTTGCAATGCGCTTCAACTCTCCTTAGAATCTTTCCCCGTGATAAATGGACGTTGAGCCAAATTTTTTAAAAACCTTTCTTAATTGAGATACTTTTCCTTAATAAAAAAACTCTTTTAATATACATAATCCTCATTTTCTAGAGAATACAAAATGATGACTACAGTTCAATTAAGGATTGTTACTGCCTTTTGTCGCTGTTAGTGAGTGATATAGTTTTGCTCTCGTTTATAATATTTTGCGTAACATGTAGAACGCTCTGTCAGTCTCAGGGACCATAGTTGGACTCAATGATTTCTCATGTGCAATACCAAAAAAAAATTTTAAATGCTTCTATACTCTTATTAACAAACCCTAGAGCCAAAAAAACGCCAAGAAAATTAGATGTAATCTACCGAATTATGAAAGAGGGTTACAAAATAGAAATCATTAATTATAAGTAAATAATCATCTATAAGCACTAACTTTGCTAGGCAACATTTATTAATATTAATATTCTGTTTCATTGTAATTTTAAAACGTTCTTTCGAACTCAGAGCACTCAATCGTCCTCAATGAACACACCTCAGCATTACCTAAAAAATGAAATTCTATGCCCTCGCAACAAAAAAAAATATTAATTTGCTCAGAAAACAAAGAACATATCAATATTTTTTTATGTTTGCCCTTGTTCTGAATTATAATGCATAACTTATTCATGATTATCACATTAAAGAATAAAAAATAAATAAAACAAACGATTCATTTCAGCTCATTTACTTAATAATCTCCACTTTTACTTTCAAAGGATTTACTTTTTCGTTTGCACCTAATCTTTCACAGTCATAAAAAAAATAAAAACTTGACGGCTACCTAACGATACTAATACGTAATTAAAACCAATTCATCATATTAGCCGCCAAGAAACTCTCTGGAGGTCATTAAAATTCAGGCCAAATTACAAAATCCGAAATTAAAAAAATATTAAAAAATTTTTGAAAAATAACTTTCAATAATCTGGAAAAATTTAATGGTCTTCTGGCAACAATAGGACACAACTCGTTTCGGTTCGTTAGGCATCTTTCTTTTTCTGCGCCAAGTATCCAATTACGAGAGTGCTCACGTCTGTGTACACGCCACCAGTTCTCTGTCCTGTTTTCTACGGTAGTACGCTTCCTTTCACTAGCTAGAAATATGTCTTCGAACATTCAACTTTTGGAAGCAAGCCGAAATTGGTGGGTTACAGAGAGACAGATTTGAGTAAGGTTTTTTTTTTTCTTCCTTTTCTTTCTTCTACGCGCAGACGATGCAAAACAGAGCTGCAGAGGTGGAAGTGTGTAGGCCTAATGTTGCAGAGCGAAACTAACTTGGTTAAGATAGAAATCGACTCAAGAGTGTTAACTCGCGTGCTTGGTTATCTGCGAATGTAACAAGATATATTTATTTTAAATTCATGTATACTAGTGATCTCTGTATATACGAAATTAATCACATGCGGTTTGCTGTAAAGGGAATTAATAGATTACGGAATATATAATAAATTATATAAAATTATTTTTAAATTATATTAGGAAAATAGTAATTAATATTACGGAAAACAGTATTTAACACTATATCATTTTATACACAGAAAAAGAACAATTCATTATTTAGCTGTGGTATAATTTACTACAGCGTCGTTACTAAAATTGATTCACTAAGCTATACTTCAATTTGTAAAAATTATTCGGCATATTTGATAAAACAATTAACACGTAGAAAGTCATCGTCATTCATCTTACATGATAAACACCAAAATGTTTATTTTCATAAAACCATTTAAAAGCACTTTAATGTATAGTCCCAAATAGATATAAATTATTAAGCTTTAATTATGAATCACGTGACTTTGAAAGGTTACGAAAACTTAAAAAACTGAAAAGTTATCTTTCATTGGAATAAAGAAAATGTTCTTATAATTCATAATTTTCAATGAATGAGTCACTAAACACGTATCATTAAACTTGAAAATATGAATCAAAAGAATTCGAAAAGTAGTTGAAAATAATAAGGTTATAAAATTGAAGACTTTTTTCCTTCCTAATTTCAGACACCGACAGAACAATGCGAAAATAAAATATTTAAAATGTTATCGTGCACCTGATTATAATGCATACACGTCTAAATAGAAACTGTTTTATAAATTATAGTGATCCAGACAGAGCGAAGTTCTAACATAACGACTTTACTTCAGGACAATGGATCATTATCCAAATCAAGGAAGAACTGGTTTTTCAGTGTCAAGTTTAAGGTCATTTCATCAGATTGGGTTTAACATGTTCGCAAATTTAAACTAGAACACTCTACACACTTTGAGTCTTCCCCTTTAATCCCATTGATACATTTAAAAACTTCGTTTAATAAAAATTAAGTTGTTCGAACTTGATATAATTAAAAAAAAAACTAATTACAGTTCAGTGAAACACGAAGTACTGTCAACTCAATTTAAATATCCTCAATGCAAATAGTCTGTAACTAGTGAGCTAGAAACTGATAAAATACATATTTTTGCACTTATACAAAAAATACATTTATATATATAAAATCCTCAAATGCATTAAAAAAGAAAAGAAATAGTTCACAAATAAACCATATCAAGGAAACACCCTTGCAATAATAAAGCCGATTACCGAAAAATCAAACGTGTGGAATGGAGGAGTTTCAAATTTCTCGCATTTTGTATAAATTCCAGAGCGTAATTTGATCTGTAATTCTCCTTTGTACAAGTTTCTCGTAACAAGCATTTTGTTAAAATTTTTCACGTATTTTCAAAGATCAAAAATTTTGACAGTAAAGCTTTATTTAGAATCGTAATCCCCCAACAAAGGCATCAGAATTGTAGGAAAAAAAATTTTATATAAATAATTTCGTTGTGTAATTATTAGTTTGCTTTAAAAATTTTCCAACGTAGCGAACTGTTCAACAGAAATTTCCGCTAAACTGAAAACTCCGTCATTAAATGGGCTCTCGCTATATCCAGACTATATTCAGGCGAAAAAAAATTTAATGTTTGTTTCGTCATAGATTATGAATCCTAATACTGAGCGATCATACTAGAAGATGAACAATAAAAAGTTTAATTTTAAAATAAAAAAAGTTTAACCCGTTAATTAATTCTCTTAAACAAAGAAACAAACTTTTTATAAAAAATTAAAAGGGAAAAAAAGATGTGCAGAATCTATTTGTAAGCATTAAAGTCACTGAACAACCCCATTTTTTTATTATTATTTAACTTTCAGTTCGAAATGAATAGAGGTAGCCAGTCAAACAGAAATGCAATTCTTATCGAACAAAGTACAAATTCCCAACATATAAAACAGATTACGCTACAGTGATCTTTAAAGGAAGCATCTTTCATTTAGATCGTGTCCGATAAATTTAGAATATCCGTACTAAAAAGCTGAACTCATCCAATTAACGGATTCAGGAGGGGGGGGGGTAGAGATAATAATTAACCCGCGACTGGTAACAATAAAATAACGCAGTTCCATATGCGGCAATACTTCCGGGAATAACAGGATGAATTGAAAGCGAGCGGCTATTTTTGCAATGCCACGAAGTTACAAAAACATTATTCTAATGATAGAACACGGATGGAGATGAGGTTAAAAATTCTCACACGATAAAACAATGAGCAATATTCATGATGAATTATCTCTTACTATTGGCATCAATAAATGAAAATAACAGGTATACATTTTGTTCAGTGTTTTCGTATCGACAGGCAACATGGAACGATGAAATAAAAAAGGACAAATTATCTACATTTAATATAGAATATGCACTTCTTTTTGAATATATAGTTACACTTGCAAATTAAATTTTATATAAACCCTAAAATTACATTCCTGGTCACATTTCAACTAATTTCTTCGTAGTGAACTTAAAAATTGGTATGTATGTTGATACTGTTTTGTGGTCTTAAGATTCACTTTCTTTTAAAAAAATTCAATGTGTAATTTTGTATTACATAATCAAATAACACGCCTGAATAAACGAACTGAGCAACAAGAAACCGAGAATTCTGGATTCCTATCTTGCGAGATCATTCTGCCGTATCTAGTTGAATACCTTAGAGATTCATTAAGGTTCCCACGAAGAATCGTGGACGATCACCATAAACTATACTTATTCGATATTTTGCAGATTTTAAACGCAGATAACTAATTGAATAATCAATATTGGATTTTGGTTTTAAAATTCTTGTGTTTACAACACAAAGTAAATTTGGTAGAACTAGCCGCTGCGCGACCAGCATGGTCGCTTTTAGTTTTATATTTTCTTTTGCAAAACAACTCAACTGAAAGTAACCTATGTAAGGAATGTTATCATTACCTGTAATCATAAATATACGTTGTTAAGGGGTAGTGGGAGCTCAGCCAAAAAAAATTATAATCATTGCTAAATTCATTATAACGCTGATTCTAAAAAATCATGATTAAAAGATGTTAATTTCCATTACTTCAGAACAGAGTTAAAGATAAGATTGAGAAACCCAACACCAATGATTTTAAAAATTATATCCCTCTCTGTATGTACAATTTTCAGAATTAAGATATCTACACTTTATCATTATATCAAATAAGAAATTGTTGGGGGAAAATTTTTTCACTTAAAAAATGGAGTAAGAATTCAGCAAGTACTAACATATAGTGTGAATTACATTTGGGGAAAATATCTTCACTTTTAAAATGGAGTAAAAATTCAGTAAGTACTAAAATATAGTGTGGATTACAACTATGATATTCATAAAACTTCTTGATATACACAGTTGAGTATTTTAAAAGTAGGAGATACTACAGTGACAGAATCAAAAGAACGGACTCTACATAAACCTACATACAAGTGTCCATGACTAAACACTGGATTTGATAGGTCTAAACATATTTTCTCAAAAGATCAGCGGTTGTAACATATGCCGCCACTATACACACACTGTTTTAAATTGCGGACAGCCGCTAATGCAGCCGTTGCCATTCGGAGTGTAGAAATATCGTCGATTTTTGTGCCGCATGCCTACGCGTTTTATATATATATATATAGATAATCCAAAGTCACGTTAAAGAAAACTTAATTTGACAAATAATACGTCAAGAGGAAAAAATTCAAACATAAGTTAATATTGATGTAAGAAATATTTCATTCATTAATTTTACATATACGTATGCCTTATTTTATCGAAGTTCTATATTGTTAATTACGTCAAAATTCATCTAACTTTCCTTCGAAATAACATCATAACAAACACAAATTCATATTCATAATTTGCAAGTTATTCTTCTTGAACGTCATGATGATGGCGCTTCTTTCAAATGTATAGTAAACAGTACTACTAACAAATCATAGTCAAAACAAAAAACAGGCTGACGGGTTATGGTAACCAAAACTGAAATTTTAGGAACACTTTCCAATGACTGAACTTTTATAAATCACACATCCTACAGAGTTTCATAAGTTACTCTAGAAATTTCAAATAAAATAAAAGATTAACAAGACAGTTATGAATTTTTACAAAGAAAAAAAATCTGAAGGTTAATCGGCAATGTTTACGATCTGACGCCGCCCCCCCACCCCCCCCCCCCAAAAAAAAAAATAAATAAATAAATAAATAAAATAAAAAAGGTTTATAGTAAGTAGTTCATTGCAGCGGTGATTCAATTTTATTTTAAAGATAAATTTAAATATATCATTAAATATACTTTTGTTCGTGGGAAAGACAGAGGGATGATGAAAACTACAACTGGACTCACCCGAGAATATTGGCAAACGTCCGACTCTTAAGGTTTATAAATTCCAGCGTAGAACAAAAGGCTCGTCGATGAACACTTACCGAATGACTAATAGAAGTTGCTAATAATTTCTCTCGATACAGCACAAAAATGACTGCATTCGATGCCAAAACGATTCAGGCGGTAGTTATGAGCCATGGTATTGCAACAACATATTAATTGAATTTTTATCTTTTCGAAAATTTTCATCTGTACCCAATATATATGTAGCTTTAATAAATAGGAAACTTCCCCTACTTTCTAGGAATACAATAAAGTAAAACCAACGTTTAAATTTATGTACATTTTAATAATTCGAAGCTATGTTAAAATGTATTTAGCTCTGAGAACAATGCTTTTTCTCTGGCTGTTTTTAGTACTAAAACTTTCACCTTCCAAAAACACATGTACAGAAACTACCGGAAGCAACCGATAATTTTACGTGTACACACACACATACATATAACACAAATTTATTTTTAAAGAAATAATTCTGTCGTCTTCATTTTGTTCCAAGTAGAAATTATTACGAAATGCGACAGATAATATTTGACCTAGGAGAAGGAGCATCTCACTGCACACAAGACAGATGGCGACTACCATCAGCGACCTTAACACCTGCTCAGTCTCGAATATCAGGTAAAATATTCACGATTACGCTATTGAAAGCTCCCTCTTAAAACCGATTAAGTAAACAGAATTAAATCAGCTGAAGGTCAGACATGACCAAATGTGCATTACGAAACAGCTAGATACACTAACACAATAGGTAACAGATATTTTATTTCTCAGTGAGGAAAAGTAACCAAATGATGAAGAATGTTTTTATACGCAGTGACAGTCACACATTTATCGAGATATATTTATATTTAAGTTGTCTAGGTACGTTAGAAGTAAGGAAGCAAACTATTTCTAACTTGCAAACAAGGAAATAACTGATGAAATGAGGAAGTAAATATATAACCGAGGAATATGTGGTTTACTACAATATCCAACAATAGTAAAATAACTAAAAACCTTTACTTAAAACTGTGATAATGAAATGTGAATATGACTTAATGATATGTTACTAAAGACTTAGTAATATTTATTGTTCTTATATCAATGCTATTTGGATTATACTATGTCCCCCCCCCATCCTACTTTATAATCCTGCACACTTTAAAAAGTCATTTCTTTATCATCTCTTTATATACTTCGTACTTTAATCCTTCCTCATAATAAATTTACAGACATTAACCTGTAATTATAAACTTATAATCACGAAATAATAGTAAACCACGGGATGAAATGAGAACTGCATTTTGATGTTGAAATTAATGAACACATCTATGCCACTGAATGGCACACTATTTAAAATTACAAAATCGCAAATATTTAGCATAAACTTAGTACGATATTTTGTTAATAGAATAATAACAATATTTAATAGCATTGACTAACGATATAGTTTCAGTGTGTTTTATGAATTTTGTCAATTCATTCAACTATGTTTGTTTTATAGTACATGTATGTACAATCATTATGAACAGTAATAGATTCGGTTTCTACCAAAACATATAAAGAGAAATTCAAGGTATGACATCAAGTTTTACACTGGTCGTACAAGTTTTACACAAATTATTAACTGGTCGGTGTGAAGAATTCTTTTGAAATTTGATAACTCCATATTAAAAATGTTTTTCATTAATTCTTAGAACATTTAAATTTTACCTTTACTTGTCATATAACACATAATAAATAATGCTTATTTTAGTACTTCGTTCAACAATCAAAAACAAACAAAATTTTGTAGGTCAGTTCATATAGAATAAGATTAGTGACAGTAAAATTGCAAAAGGAAACGCATAAAATAACAACCAAATTTAAAACTACTACAATAAAATTCCAACTTACACTGGATGAGTAGATCCATTGCATAAAGTGTTTTCTGTATCAGCTATCGCCATAGCGATGTAATCAGAAAGGTACAAATATAATTCCAAAGATGAGTGTTTACAGTGAAATCATTTAAGTTGTTCTTCGGAAGCACGGAAACACACCGACATCAGGACATAAAATAAGATGCATCACCGGTACGCTTTTACTACTACTACTACGGGATTAGCACTCATTCAGTGAAACTCGCCTGGCTGCCTGCATGCGCAAAGATTCGGAAGCTTTTTCCCGCGAGTGATCTGCTGCTAGACACAGTCACTCACTCCAAAAAGATGGAGATGCTGCGTAGTGGATACGGGTTGCCAATTTAATTGAGTTATCGTTGTTTGGCGATATGCTTGTAGTTTCTTAATAATTTCTCTCCTCGCGTTTTCTGATTCAGAATTAGGATAATAAGGTTGACTTAAAAAAGATCGTGCTGCTCCCTCTAATTAATACTGGGTTCAATTACGCAATACATTTCTTAAATCAATTAAATAATTATTAAAATTCCATTAATTAAAATTGAAGTATACAGAAAATGAAAATAAAGACTAACTTATCGTTGCAGCTAATGTATAAATCTTAATTTAAGCAGTAAATTTTTCTGACTTTAAGATACAAAATGTACACTAACATACGAAAAGTCATCGAGAAAATTAAATAAAAATCACGGCAATAGGCTTATTTTATATAACACAGTTAAATCCGAGTGTAGGACTTAAATCATTGTTAAAATGTACATTTACAATATCCTTCTCATATAAATATCAGTTATGTAGTGTAAGAGGGTATAAATACTTAAGGTTTACAAAAAGGGAATTTCACGTACCACTTTAAATGCACGTAGATTTAATTTTTTTTTTAAGTATACATATATTTTTAATCATGTGTCATATTTATGCATGTTAAAATATGTCCAACAGTAAAATTTCTATAAATGAAAAACATAGGACATATACTTGTTACGAATGAATGCTGAAGCCAAACAACTGTAGATAAAAATCAAAGATCAGATTGAAACAGCTATTGCTAAGACTTACATGCTAGAGTTTATAATTATCTGAACGGCAGAAAACTTTTAAAAGAATTTGTTTCAACTTCACCTTTATTTTACAGCTTGTTAGGACCTCGTTTAAAATTTAAATATTAAAAAAAACTATTAATTTCTATATAAATAAACTTACACGAGTGTTGTATTAAACTATTTCATTTTATTCAAATGATGCTTTTAACTGACTGCACCAGAACAACAGAGAAGAATGTAGGAGAATCTACAACAGCGCGACCCGAAGTACTCAAAATAAATTCGATTTCGATGTGGTAACCCATTTGCTCGCCAACAAGAACGCGTGAAGCGAACAGCAGCAGGTTGCAAGTAGCTCTTCGCTTCTCGAATCATATGATTTGCAATTGGATCGTGACGTCATGTTATAAAATCGTGAAATCAGTTTCTCCGCAATTCTAAATATCCAATCGCCATTTTTAGCCACAGAACAAACAATCCTGGATAATTGAATATTAGGATGTTTCTATAATCGTGACTGTAGTTTAAAAGATGGAGTGGATATTTGAAGAAATATCACAGTGAAATTAATATAGTCAAGCAGAATATTAAAATGTATGTAGTTTATTTTTGTGGTTTGGGTCATTTTTCTATTTGCATTTGCACATAGAATGGAAGTGTGCACTATCGTTTATAATTATCATCAGCTATTTTTAAAAAAGAAAATATTTGCTCTATAGATATTTAGTACATACCTTGAAAAATGAAGTCTTGTTCAAATTGAGGATATGAAAAGATGACACACTAAATTTCGATTTTACTTATTTCATGTGTTGAAAAAGCCAAGTTACATTGAACTAACAGCAGATTAGTGCCTAAGAATCATTGAATAATAGTTTTCACAAATGTACTTTATGAAGTAGTCTCAAGAGCAAGAAATTATGTCAGATTGCAATCAACACAATAGTGGAAGTAAGTCAAGAGGATATTCTTGATTGAGTCGATCACTACAACCACAATTTCCTCGCGTGTTCGAGAATTAGATTTTTTAAAAATGTGAATGTTTGTAAATGTGGTAAAGATTAGTCCTACGGGCACAGATGCTAAAAGGAGATGGGATTTTAAATTCTTTATCCCATAAATTATCATTACTGTATGAAATGAGATGTTTCAACTACTTTGAAAGATGTAGTGAATTTTTTTTATAAATATTGGAACAAAAGATGGATCTGATGACCCATTAATAGTTGCACGCATTCAAGGAAGACAAGTTCGAATGAATTGAATGAAAATAAATTCCGCAGTAAACTTACGTAAGAACAAGGGATCCTACATTATCTAAAATACCTAAAATTATTCTTAAATTTCCCAGAACACCATTATTTCCCACTAGCCGGGCTTCACCCGGCTATGTTCGGGCTTTGCCCAGCTATCGAATCACTTGACACTCGAATCACAGTTCACTTGAATTTAAATTTTTTTCACTTTTAATTGCCAAAAAATCCCCAAAAAATCAGTACATCTTCAAATGATCTATTTATGATTAAAAAGTTTGAATTAAAAGTATAAAAAATAGAAAAATAATTAAAATTAGACACACGATGAAACATTTCTTTTCAGTGATTCATTTTTTAGTGAGAATTACGCTGTGTTTACATCGTAAAACATGGCGGTTAAGTTTTGTTCGGTGGAGTATGCATTTAGAATTGAAATATCTTTAAAACTATTAAAGTAACAGAATAAGTGTACGCAGAAAAATTATCAGCTTTTAAAGCTCTTTCCAAATATGTCACATTTATGTACTTTCATGAGAAAAAAAAATACATTGATTTCGACATTTTCAAACATGGCTGAATTTCATAACGGATGCCATACCGGTAACGGTCTACCCGGAATTGTTCCCGACCGGCCGACAGACAAAGTATTTCTTTTATTTATATAGATGGTGTGTATTATCTTGAAGATCCCAACTTTATGAAAACGTCGGCCCACTTGGTAAAGATATGTCATTAAATATGTGGTTTTCTTTCATAAGTTACGTATATTTAAACAGGACTAAGAGGAAAGGTCTCTCATTTCTGTGATATAGGTGAAAGAAAAGTAAAATAATTTATAATTTTTTATTAATTCCGGAACTTTGCACAGCTCAACATTTTTATTTTATAAAACATGCCTGAAACATAAAACTATTCTGACTTTAATCGAACAAATACTGCATAACCTTCGAAAAACCACAAAAGCATAAAAAGACAAGTCACAGAGCAGTAATAATTAAGTTTTGATCTAATAACTAGTGTTTTGCATCATTCGAAACTCCTTCGAAAAAAGTTCGATAACTACAGAATAAAGTTTCGTGTAGGATTTTAAATTCGCTTTGTTCGGTGAATTTCCATTCTTATGGAAAGTTAATTGTTTGAATAAAATCTTTCAAAAAAATGTTTCCGATTCACATCGGACACGAAACGTTGTTTAATCTAGTCACCACAAAACATAATGAAATTCCTATAAAAAATTCTGAAACATCTTTTAATGAAATCAAAAGATTTTAATATATGCATAAAAAAATTTTATATTCCCATGCCTGAATTTTTCTAGCCGATACTCTCAGACCATTATAATAAAAAAAAAAGTAGGTCACCCTAAAACAAGGAAACTTGAATGGCGACCGAGTTTAGCCTCACTTTTGAAAGCTACTCAATCGTGACATACAATTGGTCGATCTGGGCATGATGTCACTCTCTCAATTTATCTCCACTTTTTATTCATTTGTTTAGGCGAGCAGTGACGTAATGATGATCAACCAATTAAAAAGGGGATTATGTCATCGCAAAAAGGAGCAAATTATAATTGGAAATAACTGCGTGAGGCAGCCTTTCCTCTATTTGAAATTCAGAAGCCGCATAGGGTCGGGAGGGATCTCTCTCAAGTTAATTAAGATGTAGCATAACAATCAACTGCAGTTATGAAAGACACACCACAAAACAACAACAAACAAAAATGCAATAAGCTCTCTCATATTTTTCTTAATCCGGAAGAAATAATTATAAGATGAGACGAAAGCTACCACAAGAGATTACACGACATGTTTCTGTTCATAAATTGTTTTCTTTCTGATGAATTTTCTAAACAATCAAAGGAACAATAAAAGAAATAATCAGTTTTAATGAATTTTCCTACAAGAGTATTCATTAAAATATTTTTCTTGCACAGAACGATTAAGCAACTCAACAACGTTATTTGCGTTGTTAACTATATGTTTTAAGTTATTACAAATCCGAAGCCATCATTAATTCAAATTATCTTCTTTTCGCGAATAATTTTTCGAAATTAATTGTATTTTATTGACCACAGATCAAGTCTAAAAATACATTTCCTGGTAGAAGTAAATTTTAAAAAGGAGAAAACATTTAATTTTGAATTTATAAAAATGTAACACAAATATTGAACTTAAATTACTACTATACGGACGATTTGTTTTAACGCTGAACGTTTGTAAGTAAGAATGAAATATTTTTCGCAAACTTGTTAATTGTCAGCTATATTAGAAAAAACATGACACAAATGTCGTTTTGTATTATCATTTAAATGATGTTAGGAATAAATTAACTAATACTTTGTCGAATAAATAATATATTTTAGGAAACTGATTATTTACAACTGTTTTTCAAAAAAAACCCATAAAAATCCAATGGACCTACTGCATTTATTTAGACGCGTGACGTCAGTTATCGCTATTGGTCCATGGCTATGGTAAATATTCCAGTTAACCAATCTCGCTTCACAACTTTTCGACGCAACCCTTTGAAAATACTATCACCTCCCCCGGCAATGGGTCCATTTGCAGCCTGATTGTTTACTGCTGTAACGACCCCCGGACAACAGCAAGATTTTTGCGCGGGGAAATTCCGTGAATACTAACCAAATCGCGGTTTGTGCACATAATCGATTTAGTCGGCTGGAGACAAACAGTATTGGCGACATAAAGACCGGAAGCGCTACCGACAGCTTGCGGAACAGTTCGTCAGCTACCAAAAGGAAGTGGCCGCACGGAGGCGCCTAGTCGTCTGGGAACGTAACTGAGTAAAGAAAGGCGGCGTTTTCCAGATCTTTCGAGAACGTTCAGCAGTGGTATATAAAGTCGCCGAACACGGATTCGCTACTGAAAGTCAGTGATTCAGAGACTAAGTTATTAAGAGTGACGCTGGAGCCGGAGACAAGGAGATACTGTCGGGCCTAGATAGACTTAAATGAGCGGAGCGACAACTCAAGTCTGACCTGCCTCGTCGATGCCGTGAACACATGAGTTTAATCTTTTTATAAATATTGTAAATAGCCTGTATTTAGTCGAGAAATGCAATTAAAGCTAAAATACAAAAAGGTTGGCAGTCTTTTATTTAAGGCAAAGTCCTTACGCTGCTCTTGATTTATTGCTTCTTGAAAACTGAAACAAATATTGATAAGGTTTCATTTTTCTAAAATAAGCGCTTATTAATTTATTTATAGCTCAGTTACGCGATGATAGGAATAAATTGATAAGCACATATAATAATTTGGATTTAGATTAGGATCTAGATCTGCGGCTCGAAACTATTCACGTGGACTGCCCTTTAATTGCTTTTTCTACACTTTGCTAAAGTGTACGCGAGAAATTTCGAAAAGAAAAGAACTCTCAGGAATCGCTCGTACATAAATTGAAAGAAAAACATTAACCCAAACATTACCAAATTGAAATGGAAAAATTACTATAGCCAACTTTTATTTTTCCAATGCAGTAGATCTACAAAAGTACAGATGGTCATGGTGCAAGGAAAATTAGAAAGTAGCCGTGTGCCAGGTGCACACAGCTACCTTCCTTTACAATTAAATTTTATTCTGCATTGTTTAATTTTACATACGTAGTAGAGGACAGTCATTTGTTTCCAAACGTGAATGCAATTATTTATCCTCATAATAACATACTACATCCCTATAACTTGCAGAAAACACAAAACAAGAACACGCAGCTTCTTAAAATCCATGATATAAAGAACGCGCGGCAACGACTAAAGAGCTACACTGATCAGTTCTTTAATGAGTACTTGATAATTATAAAATTTTCCTTCAGACATTCGTTTCTGACGAACGTTAAGCGTTAAATGGTGAAGTGACTTGTTGTCTTCCAACGCCAGACGGACAGGCGAAAAGTTGCCGGTATTCGGAGCCGGCAAGATGGCGGCGTACATTCTACGCAGAAAATATGCCCGGCAGGGAAAACGAAACAATGCTATCTTGAAAGTGTGTTTCAAGGCCGACGTAAAGCGTCTCTATAAGTAGGTAAAACAATTTAACAAAGTAATTAGCGTCCCTCCCGTGGAGGTGAAAATAGATCCATTTGGACGCGCGGCGCATGTGAAGTCTCAATTGCATGGTCGTCACATTCCCCTTACCCCCTTTCAGCATCGATGCGTCACGAGAGGACTGCTCGTCTTTAAGAGATACGGAGAACGTAACGAGAGTCATACAGAAAAACAGCATCATCACAAAAATCAGAGATGCGGTAGAACCGAATACCCGAGCATGTGAACGGTGGAATGGATTACAAGTTTCATTTACACATGTTCGATCGTCGAGAGTCGCTGCGTGACTCAACAAAACGAGTGGTTGAGTAACTTGTCTTGGATAAATGAAACTCATCCTGCCTATCTCGGAGGTGAAGCCTCATGAATTCTCGATCGAATCGAAGCATTCGGTCAACTCAAAACATGCCAATGAAGACACATTCGTCTCCTTAAATGGACATATGCAAAGTGTAATGTGTAGAGAAAAGGGTAGTCGGAAATACAACGCAATAGAAAAAAAATATAAATTTCTCGCAAACAATGCCTTTTAAGGGAAGACATTTTTAAGGGTATACCAAAGCAGGGTGTCTTCAAAAATCTCTTAAAAGGACCTTAAATGTTTTTCTTTGTCTTCAAAAGCCTGTTTGTTTCAATTTCTAAAACGCGGCATATAGTCAATCTACAATACCACAATCACATTCATCATTTTCATGAAGGATGGTGGTGTGAGGGGAAAGAGAGGCCGCTACTTTCTAAGTCCTTTTATCTACCTCTTTCGCTTAAGCATCAGAATATTTCAGTAATGTTCCTACTTCGAGTAGACACAATTTTTGAATGACTTTTTCAATGCAGGAATCGAACCCGGAATTTTAACAACTTCTTTCCATCACCAAAGTCTTGACCCCTTCGTCACTCGTAAGGGAAGAACGCCCTCTTCCTATCCAACCTAGTTCTTCTCTATCATTCTAGTTAACGACTAAGTACTCGACTACCATAAGTTCCATAGAAAGTATAATATAGGCTCAGCGAATGACTTACCTTCCGTAGTACGGCAACTCTACAAGCACGGCACAGTAAAATCAACATAAAATCATGAATCAGAGATTCCAACGACGAGGTACTTACCTAAAAGAAAAGAACACATTATTAGAAAAAAATGCAGAATTATACTAAAAGTTTATAAACTATTAGTTAAAAATATTAAGACAAACATAATCTCCAACACTTAAAATAATTCGCATAGGAATTAAGTTATTGGCTACCTGAACGGGCACTGTCACACTGACTTAATCAATGTGTGTAAGTATAAGTGAAAGTTGCCTTCCAAGAAGGGATTTCGCGAGGACAATTATTCCATTCGAGGAAAACTGCGAGTTCGTGAATAGCACGATTTGTCACTGAAAATGAAAATGACCAAGGGAAGAAAAATATTTTGTTCTCCACTTTGTCTTACAGCTAGGCTTTAAGTTGGGTATTACACAGCTTCATAAATGTAACTGAAACAAACAAACGCATAAATAAGGTCTCGAGAAAGTTCTTTTTGGCCAGGTCGTTTTGTTTTCAATATGAATATGCAACACAAGGTAAATCTACATATAATCGCTGACATTCATTCTCAGGAGGAGTTAGAATAGCACAAAGCTTTTGTTTCTATCTCTTTCTTCACCTCATTATCCCTTTCTCGACCTAAGCTTCTGCATTTAATGAGACAAATAGATATTTATTGTTATGTCTGGAATTGTATCTGATATTTCAAACATCTTTATATAGGAGATTATGATAAATTGCTGTAAAATGGAAGAATGATCGTCATAAAACTATATCGAACAATGTAATGCTAAGAACTGACGGAAACGGCACAACAGAGACAAATAAGCATACACAAGTTGTAATAGAGTTTTTTTTTAATTACACTCTTTTATACAACACTTAGATCCAGTTTTTATTTTTATTTTAATTACACTCTTTTATACAACACTTAGATCCAGTTTTTATTAGTCTTTAGTTGATTTCAACCGAAATTATGAATAAGGTACCCCCGTAATGGGTGAAAGCAGAATAAAAAGTTTTCCTAAAATGAAGCCTCGGGTTCGTAATAGCTACTTTAAATCATATATCAAAGTTTATTCATTGTTAGGTTCAGACGAAAAATGGCGGGTTCATTATTGCACATTTCCTTGTTGTCATTTATTGACTGAAAAAGAGTCTGCTCTTGTCAAAAAAATTTTAATTTTCAGGAAAACGGAGCTGATTTAGGCTTTAAGTCGAGGAAAAGGAGAGGAATGTTCCAGTATTTTGATATATATCCAATAAACTACATTTACTACACTCTATTCCAATTACATGTGTTCTGGCAGATGCCATAAATGTAGCAACCCTATGAGGGACGCTCCCGACCCAGAGAGGGGGAGTGTGTGTTGTGTATAGCTCTGAGAGAGAGAGAGAGCTTTATTCATTAGAGGAATAAATAAATGAAAAGACTATGAGAGTTAATGTATTTTGTGTGAAATTTCTTGTGGAGCAGAGCCCAAGATCTAATATACATGTAATATCAATTCTTGAACTATAAATACCACAAAAGTGTTGGTTGGTTGATATCGCCTCCACTCTAGAGTCAGATAGATCCTTGAGCCGCTTAGAAAGCTCAGGCAATCGGGAGAATTATTTTAGACAATGAATTTGCTTGTGGGTTTATGTCAATATTTTGCAGTGCAGCCAGTGTTGCGGGATAAGTGAAATATATCTGGGAGTTAAGATCCAGGACAATTTCTGAAAGTTTCTGAACCATCCGTATTGAATTTCCTTTCTTCAATATACTGAGTTCTTAACCTTACAATGATTTTAGAGCTATTGGCACTGATTTAGCATATTTGATGCCGTGTTGGGATTGATTTTTTCTTTCGTCTGAATCTCGCCATCACGTTTACTTTCTGAAGGTAAATAGAGCTGGAAGAGTCGGCTCATTTCTGGCATAGACGGGAACGAAACTGCGGATTGGCCATGGTGACCAAGCAACTAAATGACACAAAAGGGTTGAAATGTTTCATTAATTCACCTCAAAAACTTAAATTTCATTAAGGTACTGAAATTACCTGGAATTCATAATATGACCTAAAAGGTGACAGGTCAGTTCCACCTGTGGCTGACTGGGTGATGAGAGAGGTGACATTTTAATATAGAACCGACACTTATAGAATAACACTTTTTCAGTATCAATAGTACGAAAATAACGCCAAACAATGTTTATACAGAGGCTGATATTCATGCCTAGGGTTTTGACTTTTAACGCTGGAATGGTACGACGTCATTCGGACAAAATCCATTGTACGCGGTTTTCGTCGTGTCGGAAAGCACAAAAATAAATTCAGGGTTTTAGCAATGCGTAGATGGGTATCTAAGTAATAGAAGTGTCCCCGTTGAATCAATAAATAGTCATGGATGGTATTCGACCCTTCGAGGTCTCCCGCTGTTTGAGGGCCTTCTCACTTCTGTGACAGGTAATTCCGGCAGCCGGTGGGCCGCGTTAAATATTTATTTCCACACGACTCGTCCATCACGCAAGTCACAGATCCATTCACAGTGTGTCTGTTATCTACGGTGGCGATGAGGGCTGAATGAGAATAAGCCGGGAAAGTGCTCACAATGGATCGGCAACGCTTTCCTCGAGTTCCCAACGTCAGGTGGCGGTCGGTTGCGTCACACAACCGTGGCCACGCCGTCTCGCGTGGACACGATAATTCATAGATTGGATTCCGACCAGGGTGGCACGTAACAAAGATACGACAAATGGTGAAGGTTGTGCTACTGTTGGCAACGCAGAATGTTAATTTTCAATTCACGGATCTGATGTAAATTGGGAGTTTTTATGAGTCACCTCAAACGCTGCTTTTGCATTGGCTAAGATAGGTGCGTGGGTAGTTCCTTAAAGTGAAGCTAAATTTGAGGAGTTTTTTTAAATCAAAATTTTTAAGGTTTGAACTTTCCTAGTACTGTTTCGATTCCGTACCCTCTCCCTGTGGGGAGGGTAAGTGACAAAATTTTTACCAGGTGATCTAACATTACCTCGCCTAAGTCTAAAGTTATGCCAAGTGGAACATTTTCCCCTTGGTATAACATTATTTTTCGAGTCACAATTCAGCCAATGCCTGATTTTTAATTCTATTTTCTGCATAGGTAGGAAGGTAGACGTTACAAAAAAGTTTGCGATGCATTTAAAACTTTTAATTTCTTAAGTTGTCATTTTTTTTTTTTTAACCGGTACGCAATGATGGGATGTCTATCGATACAATAATAAAGCTGTCTTTGAAAAACTAAATTAAAATAAAAATGTTTTCTAAAAAATACGTGCGATGTTTTAAAAATCGATTTTAAAATGCAGAAAACTGGGATAATCTGTTGATAATCTGCGATTACCAACGGATGTACCGCCTAATTATATAGAGAAGGCACTGGTGTTTATCACGCGGTGAAATCACGCGGGTGATTTCTCACATTTTAAGCTATTTAATTACGAAATTTAGGCATTTCATATATAATTATTAAGGTATAAAATGTCACTCATTTTTGTCTTCGTCGGGTATTAATGGCGTCCACCCCTGAAAGTTTTTTTTCCTGTTACGCACAGGGATTAAATCAAACAACGTGAGTAGCAGGAAATGAGACAATGAAGTACACTTAAATAAAACGATCTATATTAATTTTAATTTTTAAACAACCATCTACTACCGGCAGTTAACTAATAGGGCGTCATTTGTCAACGTTTATCACAAGAAGCCAGAATTCCCCACCCCCGTAAAATGTTCGAAGTTCTAATAGAAAATTGCTATACGTAAATGCATCCAAATAAATCAGAGAACGAATCAACAGGATACCTTAAATACTAGTATATTACTATTAACAGCTGAAGGTAAACAAATGTTAGTTTGTCAGTCAGCAGACACGGGGACGGGCTAATCTCGCAAACTGAGCATTGCAGGATATCGCGACTGGTACCGATGGACGCGGACGGACGAGACGCGTGCACTGATACCCTCCTCAACTTTCAAAACTTTAAAATTTTTAAATTATTAAATTAAAACCGCCGAACTCAAAAGAACCGGGCAATAGAAACAGCTGTCATTCCGGGTGGGCCAGCTCCTTTCCGTTTCGCAAATTTCCACTATTTTCATGCATGCAAAATTCAACTGTTCCGTCCATCAATCGACAAATTTTTTTATTTCCATGTGTTCTACAACTCTTCATCTTTAAGGATATACACATTTTTATAAAGTTAAAAATGTTTTTCACTGCAAACGAAGCTTTTTCCACAAAGCAGTTTTCTAAATTTGACGAAATCCACGATTTTGATGGACAAATATTTCGGTTTTCTGCACCTAATAATGTCAATTTTACGACTTATCGGCATTTTCTAGATGTTCAGCTTCCAAAATATACCAAATATATTTAATAAAAAAAATGTTATCAGTCTAAAAAAAGCGTACTTACAAAACTCACTTTTGAAATTTCCCACGCTGATCGCCATAGTATCTTAATGTAACTTGAATGCCGAGTTCGTAATTTTTCGACTTATTATTTTACTCACTAATAATTCCAGCAAATTCGGGAAATTTGTTTCTAATTAAGGAGGAAGTGATGAGGATTCTTCCGCCACCAATTTTGAATTCATCAGAATTGTCTTTCTATTTTTTTAAGCACTTTTTTCTCCCATGAGATGTAATATTTACATTCGGCCATGTTGCCAAAAGGAAAATAATTAGTTGAGAGCGAGTCATTTATTTAATAATTGAAATCCAGAAATAATTTTAAAGTACCAGAAACAATTTTAGTTTTGGGAAATGAGAAGTTAAAACCTGTAGAACTTTTTCTAATTGAATGTACTTCATTTTAGTTTAAAAAGCAAATTTTGAAAACGGAAATTTGAAAGAATTATTTCAAAAGCCAAAAATGAAAATTTGAAAAAGAGAATTTTAAAAAATTATTTCTTTTTTAAAAATTCTAATATATTTTTAAAAGTGATTAAACAGTTTTTAATCTTTAAGAAATAAAACCATTTCATTTTAAATCGGAAAAGCAACACATCGGGTTGCCACTCAGCTAGTGCCATGATACATGCTGTTAAATATTATACAAAGTATACAATACATTTCGACAATTAAAAGTATTTTACAAAACCAAAAAATATTCACCAAGTTTTCTACCAACAGGCTCTTTTTTCGGCGATTTCAGAAACTCTCCGCGTGAATCCCATTCCTCACAATATTGATATTTTAAAGAATATTCAGTTCTACCAAATTTTTACGATCAAGACTATTTCATGAAATGGGGAAGAGGTTACAAATCTTTCCACGCTTTCCTCGCCAACATGAACCTTCTCGACTTGTTGAGTGATAATCACGACAATATAATAAGGAAAAAGGCCATTTTATATTTTCGCTTCCGCGCATTCCACAAAAAGCCTGACAACGTCCATATTCGGCTACGTCGGGATTAATAAAAATTACAATAACCCTGCGTTATTGCGGCAAGTGATAATGGAGGCTCGCCGAAGCATCAATCCATAGGAATCTCGTCACACGTGGGCAGAATGAGTCAGAGATAATAAATTTGTTTACTTATCGATATCGGAAAGAAAAAAAAAAGTGATCGTTCCGATGAATGTAGGTTTATTATCTCACGGGTCAATAACTGCCGATATAAACTCGTGATCGAAATGGCACGCTCCGTAATCTGGAGAGTGCATCTGTCTGCTTCGAAGCAGACCCATTTACATATTTCGAAGTCTGGACACGGGATCGTCAAACGAGCCAGGGTCACATGGAAATATTTCCCATTGGATGATAAAGAAAAGTATCATTTTTTAAATTTTGTGACACGTTATAGAAAATACTAGATGACCGAAATGAAAAAATTTCAATAGGTCTGGGGAAAAGTTTTGTATACATTCGATGCTAGGTTTTCGACCCAATTTACACGCTCAAGAGTCCGAAAAGAAGCGAGATCTATACTTATATATAAAGAGAGAGCGATTTTGTACGTGGAGGGTAATATTCAGAACCACTGTACCTATTTGAAAAATTCTTTCACTGTTTGAAAGGTACAGTATTCCAGATGGACATAGGCTATATATTATGTATATCTAATCAGTAGAAATAAAGTTAGGGGCTTAATCCTAACAATCTCCATTGTTACCGCTACTGTCCTCTACCGCTTTTTGTGCCGAAGTCTTGAACGATCCTTAGCGTGGTGCTATCTATACTTATATATAAAGAGAGAGCGATTTTGTACGTGGAGGGTAATCTTCAGAACCACTGTACCTATTTGAAAAATTCTTTCACTGTTTGAAAGGTACATTAGGCTATATATTATGTATATCTGATAAGTAGAAATAAAGTTAGGGGCTTAATCCTAATAATCTCCATTGTTTCCGCTACTGTCTTCTACCGCTTTTTGTTCCGAAGATTTCAACGATCCTTATCGTGGTGCTATCGCGGTGGGTTTCTGTTCTGACGCTAGCGGGTCGAACCTAGCCGTTCTCCGGCACACCTTTTTCTTTTAAAAAATTTATTTTAATTATTAACTAACATAAAATTAATTTAAGGTATTATTTAGGTTATTATTAAGGCAAAAGAAGATTTACAATTTATTGGCTATCAACTGGAAATTTATTGGTATAATATTTTGTTCAACCCGGACAAAGTCGGGACGGGCCGCTAGTAAATCAATAAAAATAAACGTGGACTTAAAAAATTCAACCAACCTTGAAATCAGTCAGTGATTATCATTGGTTGACAAAGTTTATGCGTTTAATAGTCCAAAATGAATAAAACTAATTAAATAAAAATAAACTTTCAAAAATTCCCTATCTGTTTGTCAGACTCATTGAGTGAGTTGAGCCGACCTCGCCGTTCGCCTCTGACTCTTAAAGGATTAATGAACTGAATCGAATATCATGCCGTTTTGCAAAAATTGCTATTCATGCGTATTTACATAAAGTGAAAGTTAATGACATAAAATGCTAACAATTATCTTTGTAGGTTATGAAAATCGGTTTAGACAAAGATAAATAAATAAATAAAAAGGACATGGAAACTGCCAGTATGGACTTCATCATGATTCTTTTAGAGCAGCGCTTCTTAAACTTTTTTCATTAATGACCCGTTTCTATCATCGAGATTTTTTCGCGACCCCTGGAAAAAAGTATATAAAGTTTCTTAGTGTTGCTAGCAACTATCCTTGCTATCGCTGGCCCACACCGACACTATACGACACCACTTCACACATATATGCCGCTCCCCGATTTCATTAAAAAATTATTATTCATAAATTAATACTGATCATTAGTTTTATTCCGCGATGGTCTCATTTAAATATCTTAAATCATAGATGTTTTATCGAGGTTTACGTAAAATATGAGGAACATGCTTTAAGTATATTTGAAAAAATAAAATAGAATATATGTCTTAGATACTCGCGGCGGGCGACAAGAATTTAATTCATGTATCACAATTAAATTTTAGCGACCCCACAATTTCGCTTTGCGACCTCATTTGGGGTCGCGACCAACAGTTTAAGAAACGCTGTTTTAGATATCAGTTGACCTCGCAGATCATCAGTCCCCATTTAAGGTCTGGGAAAATGCCACAGTCATCTCCGTAAATGGCCAGGAGATGGCCGTATGGCTAGGGCGTTGGCATTCGGTTCAGATCCTGTGGGTTCGAGTCCCACTGTTGGCATGGATGTTTGTAGCCGTTCGGAATCGGCTTTAAACTGTAGGTCCCAGTCTAATTACCCTTCGTGTAGCAAAAAGTTGACCGTAGCGCTCCAAACCAAAACAAACCTCTCCGTAATTTCCGAGCCACAGATTAGCTAATAGATATTTTTAAAATCAGTTTTGTCCATATGAAAATAGAGCTATAAACGCTACTCGCACGTTCTTTTTTTAAATAATTCATTTAAATTTATATATATATATATATATATATATATATATATATATATATATATATTTATATATATATATATATATATATATATATATATATATATATATATATATATAAATTAATGTTGTAGCTATAGACATCCATAACTGAATGTACTGTAAAAAAGTAACTACTGAAAATATAAAGTCTACCTTCAATATCAAAAATCATAATTAAAAAAACAAATTTTTAATTAGAAAAATCCCCAATAACTTAACACGAGGACTGAAGATCTTGAGGGGTCAAACCCTGCGCTACACTAAGGGTTAGTGTAATATCTATGAAAAACAATTGTCAAGGGGCGTTTACTCCGTATGACGTTTTTATAGTTTAAAAAATTATACCACTTTTAACGACAAGTACACACTTTATTTTAATTTACTCCTTGGTTTTCCCTGTCTCTCCATTTTATGACCATTTTGTCGGGATTTCTCCTCATATGAACTAGGTTAGTCAGTTGAAGTAAAGGATTGCCAGTAGAAACAGAAAAAGCACAGGCCACTAGTTGGACTATTTTACTATCTCATTTCGGCAGCTGACTTCCGAAAGAGAGTTCATTCATTCACCACGACTAATGATAAAAACTTTGAATGAAATTTGCTCGATTAATACAGTGCGATTATATATTATACTCGATTAATACAGGCATGATTGTTGGAGCAAAGTCTGATGGAGCGTGGTGCTAAAAGTATAAAGTTACTTAATTAGTCAAGATTGTTCATCTTATATAACTCGAAACTCATTTAGAATCACGACCACCCCAGAAGTTTCACGCGAACCATTCGACACGCGTCATCATGCTAAGGACTAGGACATTACTCCCTTCAGAGTACTTTTAATCGGATATTTTACGTCTTCATGGACTAATAAAAGCATTCCGAAGAGGGAAAGAAGGACCACTTTTTCAAAGAATGAACTCAAATCGCGTAAATCATTATTCTCAAGATGTTTAATAGCCGTTTCAATTTCTTTGTTTAAAAATGGAATCAATATACTGGAAGAATTTCATCATGTATAGTGATTTTTGAAAGGCCCGTACCCCGCTTTGTTTCGGTGAGGCTCTGGAAACAGTATTTCATAAACTACTGATAATTATTTCGAAGGGATTGTTTAGGGAATTTTGTACATATGTTGACACTTTTGTTACCTGGTAAATACATCCCCTAAAGCACGGCGCATGCTTGTTCTTTCGCTTAGGTTGAATATTTGAAAGAAACGACTTATCAGTTCTATTTACTTCATTTTCTTTTTCCAAGAGACGGGCAAAACAATTACTGTAAAATCCTTCGAAACGGAGCCTTTATATCGTTCTAAGAGATCTTTTTTTATTTATATTCCCCACTTTACGTCTGCGAGCACCATGATCCCGATAGACGAACGGGTTTCTTTTGATCCACCCTAACCAAACGATAATTTCACAATAGACGACTCCAATGATGAACAATTCCGAGCTCGTTAGCATCTTAAATTTCCGAACTCAAATTTAGTTCACTCCGGATTCAGCCGAGTGGATCGGCAGACGACGTAATTCGGGGCAATCTGTCGCGAAACAGCGGATCCCAAATAACTTGGTGGGTGGCTCCAGCCAGTGTAACAGCTGGGTGTACGATACCAATTTCGGAGCATTATTGTTTCTCTTTCACGCCACGGTTATTAGACTGATGTTTTTATTTTCTTTCGCTGGGTCCTTTATTCTTTTTGCAGTGTTTCATGAATACTATAATGGGTACCTGAGCGCGACTTCCTATTTCCGCGTTCTTCTCGGTTTCATGTGCCAATATCAAATACAGGTGAATATGTATGCGTAATGTGATACGCATTAAATGTCAGTTCACGTACGGGCCAACATCACCTCATCTTTCTTGATTCGAGCGCGATCCCCTAATACGGTTATGTTACCCGATGTCCTAAATCCCTGTACGTATTGTTATGCTAATGGAAAAACATGAAATACCATTTTTAAAAATTGTTATCTTCCTTTTATTCCTAATATTCCATCCATATTCATCATTCGGGTTCGTTGCCGCCGTAGTTGCATAATTTTACTTTATAGTTCTACAATGGGACACAGAAATAGGACTCATCCGATTTCATCTACTTTTACTTCACACTTTTTGACTGAATTTGTGGCCTATCTATAATCGGTCGCTGAGCCGATTTATAAATTATTTCAGACAAAAACTATTCGTCATAGTGTCGTTGATACGAGAGGATATTAATCCTTTTTATTTCTTGTAACGTCGAATTAAATTCTTCGGGAAGCGGAGGGAATTTATTTTGCAAAATATAATGAGGTTAATGTATTTAAGGACGCAGCATTTACTTACTTAATACAACACGGCGCGTAAAAAAATTAAGAGCGATTAATGCCAATTAAACAGATACGGAACTCATTAAATTTACAAAATATATAATTAAAAAGATTTTGATGGTGAGCGAACGCATCATTCACTCATCAAGATATAACGATTGAATTAATAAAAAATAAGGTGGGAAATGAATATCTCAATTTAACTATGAACTTTGAATCGATTTAAATAGCTATTTTTGTCGTCACACCTATCTACGGGGACTCGAACCTTTGTCATTCAACATCGCACCACTATTCTTCCGACTGATCTATTCCGTTAAGATGAAAAATTCTTTTTTCATCACCTATTTTCATCTTTCTGTCGCAGACTGTCGGCCTTTTATTTTATTTATTTATTTTTCAAACATGCTGAATATTCTTTGACTATGCGTCTTTGTTCTAACGCTACATTTTAGATGAAAATCTACTGTAACAAAAGCGAAGATCGAGATCGAACACGGATCTCTTAACATCGACCCAGCATTCTACCACCTGAACTGTCCCAAACAGCTTTCTCAAAATGAGAATTTCCAAGCCATTTTGAAGACAATACCTGTAAATAATAAAACAAAACGTTGACTCTTCCTTGCATTCATCGCAAGTTTTTCCGTCCACTCTAAAATTGCCTGTCTACCTTGGGAATTGCAGCCTCCTGCTTTCAGACTGATGGTGTGCAGTCATCGCACAGCGAAGTCTGTACCCATCATTTATCTAAACAAATACCTAAGATTATAACGGTCATTATGCAAAATATTATAACGCCTTGTCTCCTTAAACAAGCTACTGGCCAGCTCGATATTCCAACTCGAGAATTACTACTCCCCGAAAGGCTATGTTGTATGAATCATTTCACCAACAGGTTACTTTATAATTCTACTCTGCGGAATTTTGAAACGATATAGAACATTAATCAGTAGTCAGAATATCGGCCGGAGAATGTGATTTCAGTGCATGTTCCATCAACTTACCTACATTATGCTCAACCAGGTAAAGGTAAATACACTTTTAGAGTTGTTAAGAACTTCTCTTATACTCATAATTTCAAGATCCGTAAATAAAGTATGAGTTAAATGTAATGAGTCTAATTTTTTCAGCTCCAAACTATTAAAAGTTTGCAAACTGGAGATGTAAGAAAATAATCTACAGTTATTTTGCTGAATTACTGAGCTAGGTAGGATCCTTTTCACACTTCGGCGCCAAACGTTCATAATTTTTTCTCCTGAATTGCTGGAAATAAAGCCCGTTGTGATATTAATTGAAACGCAGACTTAAAAGAAATTCTCGAAAGAGTCTTAGCTCGATCTTGAATGAAGAATGTTAATACGACACAGGGGCATTCGATTAATCGTCCGGCTGAAATTCAGAAAATGAACCCAATAAAGCACGGTATGAATGCGGTCACCGTCCTATTCAGAAGTACCCTTACCGTTTTCTGAAAAGCACTACGATCTTCATCAAAACTTGACGTCCTCTCGAGACCAAGAGGAATCTAGGAATCAATGTTGCCTAAAGTGTGGCAGGGTGTCATAAGTACGCAAGAGAGCCCTCGACATAATCATAACAATCCAATTCAAAGTGTCAAAATGAATTAACATGTAAAGTGAGACGAGCAAAGCGTTAAAAACGGGAAAATGCCGCTAAAAGTAGAAAAACGGCAACTGACAGTTACAATGAGGCGAAACGCCAGAACTGTTAGTGTGAGCTCATCCAGTAAAATAGAAATTTTTATTTATTTATTTTCTTTTAATGCGGAGGCACTTGTCGAGAGACATTCGCACTTATACCGCGGAAATTGTTGACTACTTCTTATCTGGGAACAAACAGTGAGTCAACGTTAGCACCAGGTGCCATCTCAATCCTGACCTCTTGGGACGATATCTCGTACCTTTCCCCATCCTTCTGACCACATGAAAGGCCTTTCCGGTCTACGGGCCCGTACCCAGCCTAGACACGAAGGGTGCTCGTCGAGATTTGACCTGAATACCCTACGTCCCAAGCCCGACGCGCTATCGCTAGGCTGCCTCGGGCCCGATAAAATAGCGATTTAAATATGTGATAAAGGAAAGCTTAAATATCCTAGATAGCTATAAAAACTTCTTGAAATATGTTAAATGCTACGGAGGAGAGAGACCCTTTTTAGAAATGTCTGAGAAAAAAAAGAGAGCACATCTCTCAGCATCAGGTCATACTACCGACATCACTTGGCGACAATCGACAGCAAAAAGTCACATAACTGGATGACGCCATATCTGTCAGTGGCAACTGAACCCGCAAAATAGCAATTAAAAGTTATATCAGATGGAGACACCAGAACTGTTAGTAGAAACTGGTCATCGTGTGACTGCTCGTTTTATGGATAATTAGAATGACCACGATCCGTTCTGACATCCTCCCCCCCCCCCCTCGTCTATTAACAGGCTACGAAGAATTCAAAATAATTTCAATTTTGTAAAAACAAAATCAATCGTAATTATTTTGAGAAAATTCTGTTAAATATTGTAATTCATTCGTTTAATTCATTATCAAGAATCTGAAATAATAATTCTGTGCTCAGATGGCAAAATGTTATAAGAAACTTTTCTTTAAAAAATTGAATTTTTCACATTCCGGATTCTCGTTCGCCGATATTTTCTATTTACTGTAACTACTCTTAAGTAACAGCGACTATTTTTCTGAAACATTGGTACCACGTTTGCTCATGCAAAACAAATTACTGATTTTTCATGACATCTTGATTATTAGAATTGCTGTCACGTAAATTTCTTATAATATTTTGCCGAGCACATAATTACAGCCATACTAGTAAGAACTAGTATGAGATTTTTTTAAAGGGGGGGGGGAGGTTATTTGTAAAGACATTTTTTTAGTTATTTCACTACTTTAAAAATAACACAAATGTTTTCATTTCTCTCTTCCCCGGCTTAACGAGTTATCGCATGTTAATGAAAATAATTTTGCTGAACATAAAAAAATTGCTCTTTCGACTAACAGATGGCAGCAGTGAAATTTGAAACGATCCTTCCATTTTGCACCTTAACTTAATAATATGCAATACGATATGTAATTCAAAATACATATATTGCCTTATACCCCCAGCCCCGAAAATAGGGGGCTTTAATAGAGTGCTCAGATGGTCGGTGTCAAGGAATACAAAATAACATACTTGGAATTTTAATACTAGATATATTACGAAACGCAAGTTACCCAATCGAAAACCCAAATAAGAACCATTTCTTACGAAATTTGATAAGAAAGACAATGAAATTATCGTTCACGTTAACAATAAGAAAATAAAAATAAATTATTGGAAATAGTATATTTTCTCTCGAATTCGAGGATATCGATTTTCGCCGAAAAATGGGAAATAACGGAATGAAGGATTGGAGTAAAAGTATAAGGTTATAATTTAATATAAGTGTGCCAGTTTCTAGTAAAATATGAGCCAGTCACTCGAATTTAAAGTTTGGAGATGAAAATGAGAAATCGCACCGGTTAGGAATTACACCGTCCAATCCAGGATGTGATTCGCCGTCCGGAAAACTGGATTCGAAAAACCTTGACAAATAAATTATTGTTGGAGGGCTGCCAAAAAGAAGTCACTTGTGGCTCTGGCCGAGAGAGCACTTCTCGAAGAAAACGGGTTAATCTCATTCGCCTTCCTCGAAGGAACTTTCGCTGGAAATAAAATGCAAAATGATGGATAACCAATGAAGCGATCTGACCCCCATTTTTAGTATACGCGAGCCCAGCACGTCCGATTGTTTTGAAATTACGTTCTGACCAGATAAGCAAACCGGTTGGGGGAAAATTAATTTCACTTAAACGGACCACGGTATTGTTTAACAATGTTGGAGTTGTGCCCAAAATGCAAATTGGGATCTAACGGAGGCGAGGTTGCCAAATATGTAATTTCAGATAGTGAAATGGGGAAAATTTGATGAGCATAATTTGTCTAATAGGGTGCAATTAGCGGCAGAAGGTTTCTTTTCTTTACTTTTTTTTTCTTTTTTTTGTGAAAAAAAAAAGTGGGAACCGCTGTTCTTGAAACGAAAATATAATACAGCGAGTAAAAAGTTTAAAAAACAACGAAAAGCGAGGAAGACGCATTTCACACAGAGAAAATTATTCGGAGCAGATCATAGGCGTTTACCATGCCTTCTTAAAGATATTTATCTAAAAAAGTAAAAAAGAACTCACCCACTCACCCCCAAATGCGACCGGGTCTTTGTCCCGATGACATTGACCCCTTCCGCATCACGAATTCGCTGACTCATTTATTATAGGAGCACCCTATGGGAAAACTCTAGATGAGACAAAACGGAAATGTTCATGCCTCATCCGGGATTCGAACCAGAACCCACACCATGGACGAATAATATTTGCAAAGGGTATAATACAAAATGAATTCCATTTTTATACGATAAACAGTAAATCCAATGGGATAATTTTCTTTTTTTTTTTTTTTTTTTTTAAGTAAGACCAAATTCCTTTCGAAACAAAACGTACGATTGCTCTATATCTTTCATAAAACTCTGAAAATTTTATTTTTCGGGTTTGAAGCAAAACGAGGTTACCCAAATGCACGAAATGGTACGTCACAGTCCATACAATGCGTGTAAGACTCGGCCTGTATATCTGGAAATGTGCTCCTATGTGCTACTAGAAGAGTTTGAATTAACAATACAAGTTACTACGCTGCGTCAACACGTCGTTTCACAACTTGCACACTAAAAATAACTTACAAGGGAAGAGGGCATCATTACTCTATCTCTGATTAAGACGTCACGACTGAGTTGATAAACATCCTCTAAACAAGGTCCCTCTAAATTTACTTCTTTGCCTAGTCGTTCTACTAGATTCCCTGGGTCAAACTTATAATCCAAAGTGACATTCATGAAAACCTTGGCAAGGCAAATTTTGATGTATGGGAGCACCCGACAACAGAGTCGTCCCTTTACCCCCAATTAAAATAAAGTATAGAGTAGACACGAGACTTTCGAAATTCAAAACTTTAAAATGTTGCGAAAAGCGATTCAATATTCCTTTTCCTTTGCGGTCGTTTTGGAGTGAGAATAGGAGCGAATGTTGGAATGGGAAAAATAGATTTCTAATGGTAGTGAACCGACTAAAATTCCCTTAATTATGAAAGTATTCATATGCATTACACCTAGATGAGACGAGCTGTCTTTAGAATTTTTCAGGCTGTATAATTAAATATTTAACTGTTTAGACTAGGCTTCATAAATGCTCAAGGTGATGCGTCCATCTTCAGTTCACATCTAAAGCTATGGGGAATTTTTCCTTTCATCATTTTCGTTTCTAATCAGATTATCCACTTCATCTTCTTAAATTTTGCTTTTTTGCGTAGGAAGGTATATGATGAAAGCGTCATTTTTAAAAGGAAGTCTATTTACGTGGTTAATATTTAACAGGAAACTCAATTATGGACGTCAATAATAAAAACAATATATATTACGAAAAAAATTCGCACTGCAATTATAAAAATCTATTTTCGAATGCAGTAAACGGAATTCGAAAGTATATATTTGCTACCCTACAACTGGGAAATAACTGTGAGAAAAATTCCCCATTGCTTAATGTGGGGACAGGAGACCCGCGATGCCGAGCGAAGTGTCGTTTTAAGCCAACAGGTGGGGCTGCCGATACCGGGATGATGTTTCTACGTACTATATGTATCGTTTCATTCGTTACTACTATGTGAAGCTTATCGGCTTCCATCTTCAGATGCATTGATAGCACTTGTGACAACTCTTGTGACCGAATTCATTGTTTCTAAATCTGTCATTTGTCACACTCCAGCGACTCAAGATCACCGTGAATTCCGAAATGCGAGCACACCTTCACAATTATCTTCCAACTTAATCTTCGATTTGCATTCTCCATCCTATGTACATAGATAGTAATACAAAACCTACCCCCATCGTTAAAGCTACGTTTCCACTTAAAACTAATTTCTAATGACATTAACTTGATGTACATAAAAATATTGATTCTTTGAGAAAAAAGGCGAGTATACGAAAACAATCCAAATCGCAGACAAAAGAAACATTCATCATTAATATCTTTTACCGCAAAAAAAAAAGTGTTCTTTAAAATAATCCATTGAGTTTGAATCGATGAACAAAGTATAGCCATTAAAGTTTACGATAAAAATAGAAGCAAAATTCACAAATCAAATAAGTAACAGAAATAAAGTTGACTTAAGAAAAATGTACTCTTAAATGATTTCTATATGCGTTTTATAGCATTCATTTTCGCGCCATGATGGACTATCACAGGACTCAATACAAACGTGATCATCTAAATAAATTCTAATAAATAAACATTTTACATGTCATTTTAAAATTCGCTAAACTTAAGGAGAATTGCAAAAGTTAAATATATAAAGAAAAAATATTGATAAAATAGTTTAAAATTTTACTCTCTGGAGATACAAGGCAAATTTAATTTTTTAAACTTTACGTATTTTTATCGATATTTTAATGCAAAATGTCCCATCAGGATGTCATAAAAAATGACACGCCCAAGAAAAGATATTTCAAAAACTTACTTGCAAATTTACGATAACGAGATGTTTATTTCAATATTAAGAAATATTAATGAGAAAAGGAATATTTTCAAAATATATTTCACACACAGCAATTGCAATTTCCACATCTTTAAAAGCGGGCACCATTCCTAACAAAGAGAGAAAGTATATCCACATAATGTGTACACTCGAATAATAAAAAGTATATATATACGAATAGCCAACGAAATAGTCCGACAGAGAATAATGTCAATGCCATCCTATAGATGTCAGCACCAGCAACGAAGAAATTTACCTGGTTGGTCTTGCGTTTGTGGCGCCGTCTAGTCTCAAGGAAGGTTGCCACGGCAACGCCAAATGAGAGGACGCCACAGTTATACATTAACACAATGACATAGTGATGGTATCGGTCAAGGTTTTCCGCATTCGCAGAAATCGATGACTTGAATTGAAAATACAGACATCTCAGCTATTAATGGAAGAACTCAAGTACTCCTTTGGAGTAAGGGCAGGGTTTCTTAAAGGAAACTGCCAGTTTATTGTGAAAGGACGGCTATTAAAAGATTTAGCTGAAGAAGAGTCAATAGGGATGTGAGAATGGAGCTAAACTGAAGATGGGAGGGGGGGGGGGATGGAAAATCTCTGACGATTATGGATCTAACTTTTTTTTCTTTCTCTCTCTCTCTGAGCATGACATAAAATAGTTTCCTTAATTGCGTTAAAAATAGTATACATACCGCGCGGTATAGTCTACATCAGTAGAAATGATCGTATTTCTAAATGAAGCTAAGGGATGGCTGCATTCAACGGTTAAAGCAATAAAATAGAGTTATCACCCTATTACGAAATTTCTATTGAATGAAGAATTCTGAAAACCGTCTAGAATCCTTATTTACATTTACACGTATATTAATCCCCATGTTACGAAAGAGTTTCTATACATAGGAATTTACTGTAGAACCATTACTTTGAACGCAAGTCAATACTAAAATTTCGAAAAGCAATTCTATATAACGAAGTTTTCTGCGAAGCCTACTCTGAACGACAGTTACATTCAAATAAATGCATACACTGTGAAATAAAATTTCTACATAATGAAGTTTTCGCAAAACCATTTACTTTAAATTCATTTGCATACAAACAAACTCATCGCCATCATGAAAAAAATGTCTTCGCAACGAATTTTTTTGCGATGCAGGAACATTCGATATCATACCCAACGGGTTACTTAAATTTTTAAGAGAGATATACTGAAGAAAGAGTCCGATATTTTCAAACACGAGAACAATCCTTAGGAACAAAATGCTTTTCATTAAAAACCCATGCAAATCAAAATTAATTTTTGTTCTGTTTATTATGAATGTAAGAATGAAACAAATAAGTCTCTACTTTGGACAATTCGAAAACCGCTTTTTAAAACTATAAGTTTCTTTCTTTCTTTTTTTTTTTTTTTTGAATGCAATTTATGCCGTATCTCGGAGGAGGGGGGTAAGAAATATATGGCAAGCATTTGACTAGATCAAGTTTTGTGAACGGCATCTACGTTATTTTATCAGTTTTGAATTGTTAGTAACAGAATGATCCTCGCCTAAGCGACATGAATTAAGCGGGGCAATGATTGTTCCATAAAACAGTATAAATTGAAATTCAAACTTTATAGATATCATTAAGTTCAATTTAATAAAACTATTTTAATAAATTATGGGTTGCTAATAGTGCGTTCATTTCAGATATTCTAAGGAAGGATTCGGTAGCCATGAACCGCCCTTTAGCTGGCCACGTCTGCCTAGTTAAACAGCTCAATCGTTTGAAAATTCTGTAGAATCCTTTCTGCACTATTTGGGATGAATCTCAAGATATGGACATATTCCCTCTTCAGCCCTCACAGGTGGGCTCGGAATCTCTGTAGCAGATATTGGGAAGCAAAAGGAATATTAAGCAATGAATATGTCCAGTTTTCTTCTGTATTTTATACTTATATCTTGTTATATTTACTTTTGTATATTGCTTGCCATTGGAAATAATTTTTTTTAATTAGAAACTTATGTAAATTTCTATGTTACGAATTTTATAACATTTCTATAAAAATTTTTCTTGTGACGTGGCGAGACTTAGTTAAACGAAAACTCAACTGCATTCTATCTTATTTTTTTCCGGCAGTGTTGGGCAGCACACTTCATTCATCGTATTTCTTTATTTCTTTATTCATTTTAAAGTGGCTCGACTTCATTCTAGAGAAATGGTGTCAACGAAGTGTCAAAATTCGTAGACTCCCTCTCATCAAGTCACTCACTGCTTTCGGGCCTAATTCGACTTTCTCCTGATATCTGCTTCCTGACGCAGGGAATCTCGCTGCGGCGTGTAAGTGGGTCGAGAGGACACCGCTGGGGTCAGTTCCGGCGGCAATTACAAGTCGAAGCCAGAAGTGACCACTTTCGATTTTTCCGGCGCCGGAAACAACTCTCGAGAGTGATGGAAGACGCCGGACACAACGAGAAGAGCTATTTTAATGGCTAATAGATAAGAGGGTCTTTTGGGACCGAGTGTCTATAAAGACGTCCAATGCAGGAAGTGCGAAAACCAGATTGCGACATTTCTTCTAGCATCGTTTCACGATCTTCAAAAATAAGATCTATTTACTATGCAATCGAAGGAGAAGTCTCTTATCAAAAATAAATGCTGCTAGAGACGACCGAAGCAAGAATGATTGGGAACCGAGTCTCCATCATTAAGCGATAAATCACTCGACATCGACATCATAAATACTTTTGATGAAGCATTCAAAGGATCCTTCTAGGCGTGCGCAATCCATATTATTTTAATAAGGAATATAATAGTGAATCAGTCAACTTGAATGAATCAACTATGTTCTCATGAAAAATATCTAACGGGGGAAAAAAATGTATTTTCCCTTACCGGATAGAGCAATGGTGTCGCAAACTGTGGGTCGCGACTCACAGGGGGTCGTGAAAAAAATAGGAGTTGCGGGTAGTCTAAAGTCAATTTATAATATATCGAATTGTTTAAATACGAAACATGCTTTAAACTTTCTATTATTACATATTTTTAATATTTTTATTTATTTTTTATATGTTACAAATATACGATATTGTCAAATAAGGTGTCAAACAGTCTTACAATGTTACTTTGTTTCCATTCGCTTTTACTTATATGTGCAAGACTGCGTTTTCAAAATGAGTAGCTATAAATACCAATCATCGATGATATGAGATTAGCATTCTCAAATATTTCACCAAATATTGAAGTAATATTATCTGAAGTCCAGGCCCATCATATTTTTTTCATGAATAACTTAGTTTTATATAAATAAAGTTTATGATTTTCAGTGTTTAATAGGAAGCTTTTAATTTTAAAATCATGCTCCTTTTTAATTCTATTTTTTGTTATTTTTTACCTAAATGAAATACAAATGTTTAATATTTAAATAAGAAGTTTTAGTCACACGAGGTTTGCCCCCCCCCCCAAAAAAAAAGGAAAAAAAAGTGCAGATGGTAAAGAAGGCATTGTTTCAATTCTTATTATGCATAGTATATACTTGTATGTACTCAAAATCTACACTTCATTGATTTTTGAAATTGTTTCTCAAAATTTGCTTATTTCGTTTTTCTATTCTTTTGTTAAAATTTTCCTAATTAAAAAAAATTGCTATAAGCAACATACTTTCATTGGGTCGCATGATTTTTATAAAAAGAAAATGGATCGCGGTCGAAAAAAGTATGCGCACCACTGGGATAGAGCACCCGATACCTGCCATCATTCAAGCGTCCATAAAAGACATCCTCGAAGATCGGGAAATACCCAATTCTTCCATATTTTGGTGTTTCCCTTAAGGCTGCTTTGTACTAACCCCATTGGATTCGCTCACCTCAATGTTAACCTATGGAGAAAATTTGTCCACGGATTGCCGACTTGGATTGAAAGATTTTTTTTTTAATTGTACTCCGTCATAGAGAAAGAAATTTTACATTTGTGTACAATTTTCGTTTTTTTTTTTTTAAATGCAATTAATATTGTAAAATTTAAATTATTCGGGGAAAAATCTGGTATAGTGTGTTTTAAACGCTCATAAATTCCTTCGGTGGACGAAATTTATAAAATGAATTCTGTAGCGCTTTGCAGTAAAGTTCAGGATATCTGACAATACCAATTTTATTTGATTATTAGCATTTATGTACCTGTAAATAGTTGACAAAAATATATTTTAAATAAAAAATTTGGGGGCAGCGCTTAACCCCCCTATACAGAGAGAGAGCCATTACAATCCTTCAAAATGTCAATTCTAAGGGGGGGGGGGGATTCTCGAACTGTCAACTGGACTCCTCCCACAGAAAGAGTCTGCAAGAAGAGGAAAAGGGAAATACGATTTTTTTCTTAGTACATAGCAGCCTTGATGGAGACGCCTTGCGGCGGCCGATTGAAAATCTCATTTATGAATCCGGTCTTTCTAATTTATCTCAAAAGGATGCTGAAGGATTTACATACTTAACAGCCAGTCAAAACCAAGTTAGAGACTACACAGTTTAAGTGCTTAACTTTATTCAGTTTTCAGGTGATTATTTCATCTATCCTTTTTAAAGCCTCACTTTTTTTTCAACTCATTTCAACGTAGCATTTTTGTCATTTACTATTATATCATATAGTGTTATATTAATATAGTATTAACATTATGTGTAAACCTAAAGTATTGAATTGTAATATATTTTTATAAAATATCGTAAGACATAACGTATAGTACAAAAAACACAATGTATTTTAATGATAAAAAAAGTGTTTTTATATTACATTGTAATACATAAAATACTTTATAAACCTAATAATGTCTTAAAAATATATATTATGTTACTGTTCTTATACTACATATTATCATCGTAATATAACACTTATATCATTCCTATTTCTACACTTTATTTCCATTTCACGTCTGTTTCCCTATTCACTATTCGGAGAGGATTATCACCAACGAACCCAGCACCTGCATTTTACAGAATAGTTTACGGTAAGAGAAAAATCTATGTCCAACGCTGCCGTAAACAGACGGAGTCAAAAGATGCATTCCCATTAAGTTGGTCTAAGAAGGTATGGTTGTTTGCTGGCTTTTAGGGCACTACGGCCATCTTTTGCTAAGACGAGGGTAAAATAGGGCGAAACCTACGGCTAAAAGCGGATTCTGAATGGCTACAAATACCCATGGCGACATCGGGATTCGAATATATACATCACTTTCTATCAACGCGTATATACGTAGTCGATTTGAAAAGATTGAAATGTGATAAAAATCAATATTAATTTTTAAAAAAAAATCATACTTTTAGAAAAAATAGGTGCTTGATAAAAACTTTAAATGCTTACAAATTGAATATGAATATAATACAACGGTGAAACTTCATTTTTTAAGATGTTAATGCTTGTTTGAGAAACGTTCTTAAGTTCTGGGGGTAATTTATTACTTTGTATAAAAGACTTTTTAGGTCTGCCGATACACTAATCATTTTTGAAGGGTTCCGTTCAATCCATGTCACCCTCCTTTAATACACACTCACTAAAAAAAAATTTGAACTGTTTTAAAACCAGCAAACAATAGTTTTGTTTAATAAAAACTGCACATTCACACATGCATTCATTTTAAAAACTACAATAGATAATGTCGGAGAAGTTAAACAGCCATTTCGCAAAATTTTGTTTATTTCAATAGCGGATAAACAACACTGTTCATCATTATTGGCTCATTTTGCATCTTGCAGAAGATAGATGACGTGCTAGAACTTCCATCATTCTGAATTCCAGAGCACATAGCCGTGCCTATTAAAAATGGGAGACTCGTTATAACTCATTTCCTGTCATAACAAGACGTAAACAATGTGTGCACATATATATAACTCCAGGACAAAGCAAATGTCCTTGATAGTCTAGACGGGCCCAAAGTTATCGACCACACCGCTTTCCACGAGACACCAGCAACATTTCTTCAAGAGTAATTATTTGTGATATTAGAAATCGTCTGAACGTGATTGAGGAACAGGTCTCTGGCTCGAACGCAACAGATGGGCGGCAATACAGGCAAGCGGCCAAAAAAATAGAGAATCGGGGACTATTCTTTTTTTATTTCCAAAACTGTTACACACGTGATTAAATTTATATAAATAGATGGAAATGAGTCTTTATTTCAATTTTTGTTTCGGAGAAGGGAAACGAAACTTTTATAAATACATATTATTTAATCAAGGTATTTCTCTCTCTCTCTCTCTCTCTCTCTATATATATATATATATATATATATTATATATATATATATATATATATATATATATATATATATATATATATATATATATATATATATATATATATATATATATATATATATATATATATATAAAGATTAAATTCGTGTGTTCACGGCATCAACGAGGAAGGTCAGAGTTTTGGCTGCGCTCGTTCAAGTCTATCTAGAAACGACAGTATCTCCTTGTCTCCGGCTCCAGCGTCACTCTGAATAACTTAATCTCTGAATCACTGGCTTTTTGAACTCGCGTTCGGCGACTTTATATACATTCGCTGAACGTTCTCGAAAGGTCCAGAAAACGCCGCTTTTCTTATTCAGTTACGTTGCCAGATGACTAGGCACCACCGTATGGCCACTTCCTTTTGGTAGCTAACGAACTGTTCCGCGACCTGTCGGTAGCCCTTCCGGTCTTTATGTCGCCAAGAGTGTCTGCTTGCACCCGTCCACATCAATTATGTGTACAAACCGCGCGTTCGTTGGTCTTCCCGGAATTTCTACGCGCAAAATATTCGCTACTATACGGGAGTCGTTACAATATATATATATATATATATATATATATATATATATATATATATATATATATATATATATATATATATATATATATATATATATATATATATATATATATATATATATATATATATATATATATATATATATATATATATATATTACCATTTAGAGTACATGTGTGTGTGTGTGTGTGCGCGCGTGCGTGCGTAAATATTACACTGAATATATATTTATAATATTGAAATGAAAATAATTTTCTTGTAAAACTGTCAATGTTACAAAACAAAAAAATTCGAATTTATCTTATATACTTGCATACCAAAGGGCAGATTGCAACACGTAAAAACTACGTAAACTACGTAAAAAGAAGGATATAAAGAATAGAATTTGAAAAACCAAAACATGAAGGCAAACGAAAACAAGAAATAAACAGTTCACATTAATATCGACAGTGTCGACAGGATCATTAAACTATATATTATCTTGGAGGTCACAACTCTCAGCAACAATCCTACGTTTAATGATAATGTCCACACTCTTCACAGCAAAATATTATAATTAAAGTGTTGATTTCTTGTATTATTGTTTCGGTTTACCTTCACATTTTGGTTTTTCTGATTTAACTATATACGTATATACAGTAACCACCGCTTATAGTGATCAGTGGTTATAAGAATCAACCGCTTATAAGAATCAATATCGCGAAAACAAAAACAAATGTATTATTTCCATGTTAAAATTTTCGCTTTAAAGAATCAATCCACCGGTTTTAAGAATCAATTTACACGCTTCGCTTTCCTTTTATTTTTCCTAAAAAGCCACTTAAACCCTCAAAAGGCACGAAGTTCTTTCTCTTTTTTTTAAAAAAAAAGAAAGATTGATAAGATGTGGATGGAATATAGCCGTAAAATTCATCCGCAGTTTGAGTATCCGTGGCTTGGCTAGAGGACACCGGATAATCATCCTTTCAGGTATATATAAATGGGTATTTTTTCCCTTTTTGACCAACAGGATGAGAATTTTTCAATTGGTTATATTTTATTATAGTAGGTGTCTCCCGGAATTTCATTAAGATTGTGGGGCGAGAGTTCCGTCTGAAATGATTACATGACAACGTGTTTATAAAATGTCAATATTTATAGTAAAAAGAATCTGAGGCAAGATTGGGTTTTGCATTTATTGTTGATAACTGGGAGTAAGGGCTTGTTTATTCCTAATTAAGTTAAAAGGGCATCCATGTGGTATTTTCAAGCGGCTAGAGCTGTTTGCATGTCATTATACAGCAGTCTTAGCTTAATACGAATATTGATTGACGGTTGAGGAATGTTCACTGCCTGGGAAAGAATGCCGGCACGTGGCTAGAGGGTAAATATAATTTCAGAATCAGGTTGTTCATAGATGCATTAAAGAATAGGGGCAGATTAAGACGCAAAAGGGAGAATTTTGTAATCGGCACTAAGCACAAATCGGGAGCAAACCCATTTTCGTTGCATAAACATACAACACTGCATTTAAATGTTTAATTTCAAATGCAGGTAACGGATTTTATGAAAAAAAGGACGTTGACCACAATCTGTGAGTAAAATTCTCAGTGTCAAAGGAAATTTCTCGAAGCTTATAAAGGGGATGGAAGATCTGTTAGATCAACTGATGAGTCAACTTAACCTTCCTTGCGCGGGCGACGCCGAAATCGCGCATAACGGTTTTAAACGCATAAAGTCGCGCATAACTGTTCATTTCGGTGGCTCACACTATTATCGTGTCATATCGAATATTTAGAGTATCTGAATGGCGGAAGACGTTACCTCCAAGTTGAACGAATTTTAACATGTACAGTGAAAATTCTCTAAACGGGGCCCTATTTTGTTCAGAACCGATTCAATACACTCCATATAACAACTGTTATTTGACACTTTTTCCCCGGTGACCTCTCAGAACGGCCCCTTTTTGTTGGAACTATGACCTCCATAGAGAAGTTTCCCTGTATTTGAATAAAAGGAGACATTATTTCACCCAATATGGTTCTAGGAAATACTAGAAATGCGTATCATTCCAATTCAACGATTCTCAACCATTGTGCCGCGAGATTCTTGAAGTGTGCCGCCACTGCGAATTACTTCGTATGCTATTTTTACAAAGTATATTATAGGTACATCAATCAATTATCCAAATAAAATTCTTTTAAATTTATCTTATTGTTAGCGTGCCGCCAAATTTTTAAATAATTTAAAGTGTACCGTGACGAAAAAGGGTTGAGAATTACTGATCTAAATGATATTGCATTTAGGAAATTTTTTATTTACCAAGTTGTTCCACGAGAAAATAAATCTAGCTACGCAATAGCTCTTCCCGAAAGTTGTAAGTTAAGGTAAATGCACCTATAATGGGCCACCTTTTAGAAATGTCGAGAAATTAAGGGTCTATTGTTACCTTAGGCAGTGGAAGGGGTGAGGGTCATTGGCTACTACCTGCGAGGATCCCTTAGCATTGGAATTCAGTTCATTCCTTTACTTTGTGCGAAGTGTAAGGTGTATTCTGCTAGAGAGAAGAAAATTTGTGTTTGTTTTAACGTCTGCTTAAGAAATCTGTTAAGGTAAGTGAATTTTTCAAAATTTTTTATTTAAGTACTATAATGCCTGTTTATTGACTTAAAGTATTATTCATTACGATAGTATGTATAATTCAAATTGTACGGTGATTAAATGACAAAAAACTTGGATTCCATTGTCAAAATAGCGTGGCCCATCATGGGATCATGAATTGTTACACTGTCCCTGTATTGGGCCAGCCTGTGTACTGGTACAAATTGTTTTTTCGGAAATGTCAATATTTGCAACAACATACCAGCTGTGACAAGTAAAGCGGTATATCACCGGCAACATTAACCACAATTTTTAAGTAAATTTAATTTTAGATGTTTAAGTTAATAAATTTATATTTCAATTATATTTCAATTTTTATATATTTAGTGTAGTTGTACTATAGCTATAAAATGAATAAACCTGTTTAAAAACATACATCATGTTTTTAGTTCCTTTTCTTTCTAATTTTATGATATTGTAGAATTGATTTTTGTTCCATAACAGATTAAATAGATAGCCCATTAATGTTGTGATGGGCGATATTGATGGCCCATTACTGGGTGGCCCATTATGGGTACATCGGATAAAATAATGGCCCATTATAGGTGCATCAGGTTGGTTATTATTTATGTACATATATATTTTCTATGAATGCAGCCAGTACGCTGCAATTGCTACTACAGATGTAAGACAGTTATTAAAATGGCAGGTAAAAAATTTGGACCAGTTTGCTTTATCTATAGCTGTGAAAATTCAGATTTACTTCAATTTTTCTCTTAACCGGCCCATTACTGGTGCGTTTACCTTAATAAACAAAAAAAACCTTTCCTTCCTCTAATTTTGATTATTAATATTATCATTATCATTAATATTATTGTATTGTGTTAAGTCTGCTTACGAAAAACACAACTACAAGTTTACACATTTCGCCCGCGATTTTGTACAGCAAAATAAGAAAATCGCCTGCGGCTGGAGGATTCAGGCTAACCGCTCCAAGGTGTTTAAAATAAACTGATGGAAATCCATTTCTGAAGGTGACGCATTTTGTGACAGATATTTATCAACAAATGCATTGCTACTTGCAACAGGTTTGAAACGAGTTGTAAAAAAAGACTTTTCTGTGTAATAATTATTCATGAAAATATCATCATATTTTCTCTTCAAAGAGAACGAAAAACACTAAGCATCCCCAACAACAGCTTTAGGCAACAAAACTGGGCAAATGTCAACTGTTTGCGAATTCACTATCTCGGTCTCCCAGCCAACCTTTGAACCTCTAAGTTTAGAAATCGCAAATGGAGTGGCCAAACATGGCAGACCGCCAACCATGGCTGACCTTGGGCGTATCCACGCATGCCCCGGGCGCCGTTGTTTTTCGAATTCAATTGATTATTTTTACAAGACCACGCGGCTGCGTGTGTGTGTTTAAGTTTCGGGAAGAGAGCAGCATCCAGAGAAAATAAAATATTTCCACCCCGAGGCCGAAAAGTTGGGCAGGAATATGCGAAACTCGGGCCGCCTCGGATATTTTTGGGATTACTTTTTTGGCTCTAATTCGTCATCCGCGACGTTTTTATCGGCTCCAAAGTAATGTTAATGCGCTATTATTCGCGATTTATGCCATCAAGTCGTAGGAGGGGAGAAGAACCGCCTGTTTCTTACAAAATAAATGGAACCTCTGAAAAAAGAGGAATAAGATTCAAGGGCGCGTGATACGCGGCAGTCAAATTATTTATGGGAGTGGGAATGAGACGCAAGAACTGACTGAACTCGAGTTATTCTGTCAATATTATCACGACAGTTGTTGGACTAAACCAAAACGAGATGCAATTGACAGCAAAGAAACTGCTCCAAAGAGTATTTATTTTTAGAGATAAATTCAAAGGGTATGTTTTTAGAATATAACATGATTATTGAGTTGTCTTCATTGTTATCAATATACATACATACACTATCTACCAATAAGTATTTGGACACCCATGCAAATGATGATTATCTGCGGTCCTGCTATACGTCCCGCCCTCCACCGTTAAATATCGTGTAGGAAACAACATTGGCATTAATCGTATGCAAGATGCCCCGAAGTGCAGAGTTATCTGATTTCGAGAAAGGTGTAATCGTCGGGTATCATAGAAATGGTAGATCCTTAAGGGACATAAATAGCGAGTTGAAATACCCAAAATCGACGGTGACCTATGTGATTCAAAAGTGGAAGGTGATCGGTGGTCGTCGGAATGAGCCCCGAGTCGGCAGATCCAAGAAACTGGGAGATAGAGACCAACAGGTACTATCCAGAGAAATTCGGAAGAACCGCACCCAACCGATGGCCCACAAACTCCAGGAGTTTCAACAGGCATCCGGGAGTGTTGTTTAGATGAATACCATCCGTAATATAGCACATCTGCTTGATTTTCATGGTCGTGTTGTTGCCAATAAGCCTTTGATCACAAAGTGCAAAAGTGCTGCTCGGTTAATGTGGTGCAAAGGACGTCGAAAGTGAACCGCGGATCAGTGGAAATGGTTTTTCTGGAGCGACGAATCAAGCTTCCACTTCCACCGTTCGGATGGTAGGGTCTGGGATCTGCCTGGAGAACGCCTCCTGCAAGAATGCATTGTGCCCACAGTAAAGTTCGGCGGAGGTTTAATTATGGTCTAGGGGTGTTTCTCCTGGTAAGGACTGGGACCCTTGTTCCCATTTCATGGTAAGCTCAACGCCGACGCCTACAGCACTATTTTGGATGACAGTGTGCTGGGTGGAAATTCCGATTAAAGGTTTTAACATATTTAAGTTAAAATATTAGCAGGGTTTGATTACTGATTACTACTTACTGATTACCTATTACTAATTACCCAGGTTCGTTTTAACCCCAGCATGTAAACACTGTAGAAAAAATAGACACAACTTAAATGTTTTATAAATGATGAGGACCAATATTTATAAATTAACAACGAATATTTATTACACAAATAAACAGTTAAATTACAGTATTAAAATTATTATTCTTCTCATAACTACATGAATAATTAATAATGTGCTAAAATGATTAATATTCTTTCAAATAACAAGTTGGGTCCTCACCGGATTAACATGTAAAGGTATGTATCATTTAAGAGATATTTAATTTAATTTTAAATTAAAAAATACTACTGTACTGTCCTTCAACCGAAAAGTAAAGACTGACTTACCCCAAATATCGGCTAGCTAAGGGAAACTGCATCACTTCATCTTTGTCGCAGGGCGGCTCAAAAGCAACACACCCCAGAGCGGGGCCAAAAGGCCACTCACTCTCTGCGCCAAGGATCTCGTCTATATCTCTGAACTCTCTCTCTATATGAACTCAAAATCTCATTTCTACCTCTTAATATTCATCTCAACTTTTTGCATATATGTTTCCACCTTCCAATCACAATATTTTCTTCTCCATATAAACTCCACCTACGTTTTAAAACCCTTTTCTAGTGGCCCTAATGTTTCTCTTTTATTAAAATCACACTTCTCATTGAACCTATACTTATCTTTCACATTTTTTCCCTTTTCCTTTCTACATTTTTCTTATATTTTATTTTCTAACACCTGGTCAGTTTTTTAACATCTTTTCCTTACCATGATCCGACAACACTGGTACCGTTGCGTAAATTCCTTTCAATATAATCCTTATTCTAAGGGGCTTTTTTCGACTAACACAACTCTTTTATCATGGGGCTTTTAACTAACCGCGATTCTAACTTTACTACTGAGCCTTTCTTATGGGGCCTTTATATGGGAGCGGCGGCTATTTCTAAACTTTCCCCTCTTTACCATAAATATATTTTTATTGCGTACATTTCCTTTTCTAACAATCTTTTAAACTTATGTAAAATGCCTTTTCTTATGCTGACCACTATAACCGGCTAAATCCTGAATCTACCCTTCCTCTGCGTATCCAATTTTATAGCTGACCCTTTTCTTATTTCTTATCCTTTCACTACGTTTTACAATGCATAAAGAATCTTAAACATGACTTGCAACTGTTGATTCTCCTAGAAACCCTTTGCTGGCTTAAAGAGCCAGCAAGTGTGCTTCCTACGTTGTGGCAGTTTTACGGGTTTGGACCCATGTTACTTCCAGGACGACAACGCCAACTGTCATGTAGCGAGGTCCACCATGGATTGATATGGTGACAATGGGGTTAACCGGATGGACTGGCCTGCCCAGAGCCCAGACCTGAACACTATCGAGAACCTCTGGGACGAGTTGGATCGCCGAATTAAGGGGTGCAACAACCGTCCAAAATCGGTGAAGGAACTTACATGTCTTCAAGCCGAGTGGAAGAAAATACCACTAGCCGTCATATAAGGAATTGTGGAAAGCATGCCCCTGAGGGTTAAGGCTGTAACTGCCTCTTGTGGAGGCTCGTCCAACTATTGAATATGAATAAATTTTGTATCTCTTTTCTATCACAAGTGTCCAAATACTTATTGGTAGATAGTGTGTGAATATATATATATATATATATATATATATATATATATATATATATATATATGTGTGTGTGTGTGTGTGTGTGTGTGTATATATATATATAGAGAGAGAGAGAATAATGCAGGTAAACTGATATATGTTGTTATACCTGGCGCTTTCTACCACAGAAGGAAACTCGCTGTCCGGGGTTCCATGAGGGGAGAGCCCACAGCGGTGAGTTGGTTTGGGGGAGTTGGAGAGCAAGGGAGTGTGGGCCTGAAGACGTACTGGGTTTTGGTCTCAGTCAGTGCCAGACGGCTGAGGTGCAGATGAGTTATTGTAAATAAGTTCTTGTGAGAGTATTGCGGTTGCTTGCGATTCGTCCAAATAAAATATTTTGAGTATTCACTCATATGGTGATCGACAGGTTCCTGTTAACGTCGTTGATCAGAGAGGGGACATATGTATTGATAAAAATGCATATCTATGAATGACTAAATATATAAACACGTTTATATACATGACGCACACGCAGATATATCCATTTCGCGGGGCTTTGGAGCGTAACTGAGCGAAGTTGAGGCCCGAAAGGTGAGAGAGCTTTGTATCGTATAGGGCAAAAATGGATGAAATTTCAATAAGACACATTATATATATATATATGTGTGTGTGTGTGTAAGTAAATATAAATAATAATACCTAAAACGGAAATGAATGCATGCAACTTTACTGAATAACTCCAAAAATTTAAACGAAACGAAACATTCCAATCATTCCATTCGGATAAGCGCGTACACATGTCCTCCATTTACTCCCATTTCAATGGTAATGCTCGGCGCGCGTCAATGAAATGTATAAAAAACAGTAGATCACCCGAAAATTGATATACACGTTCCAGCAGACTCACCAGCTCACATACAAATGCGAATCAAACCCTCCGCTTCTCCATTTTTAGGCCATGAAAAAGAAAAAAGTTCGGAAATTCTCCTGCCGGCCACGATGGGGGGGGGGGGGGGATGGCAGGATGTCGGCCAGGTCCAGCCTGCAACATGTATTTATATAAACTTCACGCATCGGGAGTCGTCGCGAATTGTTCTCTTCTGCAAAATAGAAGCTTCGGTGTGTTGCGTTGTCACACATGCCTGCCGCAGAGAGAGTTCTTTTGAAAGGGGAGGCTTTTTTTTTTCCTTTTTATTCCTCAGGTTCGCGTTTCGTGCACGGGAAATGCAGTGAGGGAATGCGCGCGGGACAGATGTTTTATAACGCAAGGAATCGGCAGCACGCAGTTACGCGTATTATGTAACTTAGTTGGCAAGGTATCAAACTGGACATGTCAGCAGTACATCACTTACCGATACTCGGCATTTTTGTTAAACCCATAAACCAATTTGTAGCTGTACACACACACACACACACACACACACACACACACACACACACACACACACACATATATATATATATATATAAGCACAATTCTATATCTGTGCTCTAAGTTTACCCTAGTTACGTCACCGCTCTACAATAAATTGTTGAAGAGTCATTATCTATATATATAAAACAGTTCCGTAACTGACTCATTCATTCATTCATTCACTGACTGACTGACATACAACGCACAGACCAAACCGCTGGACCTAAAGGGCTGAAATTTTGCATGGCGATTCTTCTAATAGTGTAGGGGTGCACTAAGAAAGATTTTTCAAAAATTCTTCTTAGATTTTTTTAAATTAAATTTTTAAGCTGTTTTTTTACTTTTTTTAAGTTTGCATTTAAAATAATAATTTGAGGGTTATAAAATTTATATCACAAGAAAGATCATAAAAATTCCTTTAAAATAAAATCTTTTTCGAATCTTTACCTCCATTTCCTGATTTTTGGTGAATTTTTAAAGATTAATTTTTAGAATTTAATTTATTAAATGCTGATCACGTGACTTCTTTTTCTGGTACTTTAAATAAATTTATCGTCACGTGCATAAAAACTAAATAGACAAAAAATAATTTTTTTTCTTGCTAATGCGGCAGACGATTGGACATTATCCAAAAAAATATTAAAATACAGTAAAAGAAATGTTCTAGAAACTGTACTATATTAACTGTACTATATTCTTTAGTATTCTTTATATTAGATTTAATTTGAATATCTTCTTCTACATTATTTTGTATATAAAAATATCCCTTACGATTTTTTTATAAATAAATATATATATATTTTACATCAAGTATATACATTGATCGTCGTATTTATTATATATATATTGGCATCATGAAGCTACAGATGGCATTAATTGCATACATTGACCGATGTTTTTACTTTGAATGTACTCCGTAGCGAAGCGCGGGTTTTCAGCTAGTAAATCATAAATGTATACGAATATTAAACAATAACAACGCGAGCGATTTCAATTTTCTTTTTCAACTTAATTCCAGCCTCATTAACAAAAATGTCAAATCGCTAGAAAAGAAGGGCAGGTTAAGCAAAGCATAACAATATTCTGGCTTCCGACGAATTCACACATTTCCTTCGTATCGACACGAGTAACATCACGCCGGTAAAAAAGGCGCAGAATAACTCGATGCAGTCCAGACAAGAGTTTATTTTTGTAATACCAACTAACATGAATACTTTCGCTTCCTTAAAACAACAACTTTCAGCACGAAATCGTAGAGCGCAGAGAGGCAACAAGGGGGGAAAGTGCAGTGCCTAATGTTTCCACACGCAAAAGTTACGTGTTTATTTTCTTTTTCTCTCCCCCGCGACCTGAAAGAACGAAATTTCACCTCTTTAGATAAATCTGGCATTTGAAGTGCGTTTATCGGAAGTTAAATAAAGGAGAGGTTTTTTTCCTCACAAACTTTCATAAAAATGATAACATTTATTAATTCTGAAAGATGTTATCATTATTATTTCAATCAAAAAACAAAACAAAACAAAATATGCTCTTCATTAAAAATTTTTTTAGCATATCTCGGCTGACTGTTTATATATATATATATATATATATATATATAGTGAAGATCCGTTACGACCTTCCGAATAAATCACCACAAACAGCGCGAACACCCCCAAGAGGTGAGCTACGGAAATTCTATAGATCGGCGCCAAGAAGTCTGCAAGCAGAGAAAAGCGTCGCATCTATTCGCCGCCCCTAGTGTGGACGTGGACTAATGGTTTGGTGGACGTGGACTAATTGCTTGTTGGACATGAACTAATGATTTTCTGATCAGCTGATTAAAAGAACCGGCAGCATGATGCCGTCATCAGGCGAATCAGAACCAACGAACCTGACGTCACAAATTTGGCAGTCCAATCTAGAATCCAGTAGGAGAGCCAACATTGCTTCTTATGAGGGGACAACACAGGAACATCCGTGCCTTAGCTGAGATTCTATCCGTGCCCACGTGGCGCACACGTATTACCCTAGCCATCCTACAGCAATAGCGACGAACCAGACTTAATAAAAAAAATCCATATCTTAAGATAAGAATAATAAAGTTATCAGTCATACAAAATAATTAGTAATAGTTAATAATCAGTAAAAGTAAAGCAATCAGTAATAAGACATCAATAATAAATATCAGTAGTAACCTTCCATTTTTCTACGGTTTACTGTCACACACAAAATTAATGAACCTACGATTATTTAGTTGAAGAAAGGGCAACTTTTTAAGCTTGGCATTTTTCTTCGAGACATAATCTGTTTCTTTAATAAAGTGGTCAAATAAAAACAAAATTCACTACCAAGCGATAAACCACTTGAAAAAAATACAAAAGAATCTCTCCAAAATTAAAAAGCGTACTTCATTCCTTACCTTAAGAGTTTTAGAGATAATAAATAAATAAATAAATAAATAACTCGATAAAGTCAGGGAATAACAACGGCGCAGAACGTTCGACACCAACGAACTATCCAATATAATCGCCGAGACTCCAGCCAGAAGTAATACTTTTTTTTTTCGCGAATTGGAAACTTTTTCGTACAACAGAACACACTTTAGTTCCGACATTCTTCGGAAAGAACTAAAATAACCCGGGAACGAATGAAGCATAGAAAGGAATGAAGCCAGAAGAAGGATTTAAAGGAAAAGCAAAAGAGGCGCAGCCGACCAGAAAGGATGAAATCTCTGCGGCTCACACATGAACACGCGCTCATACATAGAGGCTGCAGCGGCATATGTCAGTACGCGTGTATTGAGAGATAAGAGAGAAATTCGCTCCAGTTACACGGCTTGCTTTTCCATCGTCATTGCCTGCCTGTAAACAGGTGTCATTAAATCGTTTTTGTTCCTCCCGGGAAAATCTGATTGTTAAATGCCTCTATAAATCGTCTGCCAGAACAAGAACAAGCCCGCATTTTGTTAGATATCCCCTTAAGAGAGTGTGTAATCTCGCATACACGCAATTTAACTCTCTGCAGATTTCTTCTGAGATATCTTCATTCTAGACAGCTGGGTTCCTGGATATTATACTTTTTGAGCTCAATATATTATCTCTCAACCTAAAGGTTAGGTGTTACTACAGCTAAATATATAAATAATGAGAATATTAAGTATAGCAAGGCATCTTTATTTTAAGCGTCTGTAGACACAGTAAAGTATTATGTTACCATTTCGTGTTAACTAGCAGTTTTTCAGTTCATATCGCTTTTTTGTCTGCAAAATTTTTCGGGCACGAAATCTCCGATGAATGGAATCCACGAGGGTGGAGGAATAGAGTTCATAATGTTTCCTCACATCGCCCAGATGGTTAAACTGTTCGAACGCTAGTTCGGAAGTACAGAGGCGCGAGATTCTAATGCCGCATTTACACATTCGCGATCGCGCCACCCGCAAGACATTCGCGAGACATTAGTCACGTTCCTGCATCGACGCGAGTGACCGATCTCACATTCCCGCCTCTTGTTGTGAAAAAGACTCCCCCCCCCCCATTCTCCCCTCCCGGCGCCATTCGCTCCTTTGACTAGTGCCAGGAAACCGCTCCCGAAGCGAGCGCCACGATTGGCGAGGAGAAACGACGAGAACACCGTTTACACATTCGCCCCCCGCAATTCGACTCGCCGCTATCGCGACTGTTTAAATGCGGTGTTACGATTCAGCGCGGATTCAGACGAATGTTGCTATGGCATGGTTGGAAAAAACACCTGTGGACTGTTTGAAAGAATATAACAAATAATACTGGGGCTAATGAAATCGGCATCATTCGAAAAGTAGTAGTAATAACAAATATAATAAATAGATAAACAGTGCTATCGATAAACAGAATTGCTAAACAGTGCCAACATCTTCAATCGTCGGTGTAAAAAGCCAACATCTTGTGCAGAGATCGTATGAGAAGTTATATGAGAAAATAAAGAAAGGAAATTACTAAATGAGATTTTCCTCAAATCGGCGACAAGGTAGCTAGAGGTCGAGAGGGAACTTAGAAGTTCAGACGCTGGACTTTCGATTTGTAAAAATATTTACTTTTGGAACGCAAAGCAAAAAAACGACATTCAACTGAACTCTTCGTGCTTCCCGATGGTATCCACAAAATAATTAAATGAGAAGGCAGAAAATCAAATAATGCGTTTTTTTTGTTTGTTTCTTCCATACAGCGATTGAAGATGCAGAGATCAAGAAAATGATTCACGAGGCTGACTGTTGGCGCGGTACTTCCAAAAAACCAGAGAATAAAACAGGAGCATGAAAAGGAAGACTTCGAGGCACATGCTGGAAGAAATTCTTAGTCGACCTCAGAATGTGCAGTGAAAATTTCGAAATCAACGTTACTAGTGTTTAGTGGCGTGAGCTCAGAGTAAGAGTATGTTTTACAAGCCGGATAGCATGTTGTTCTTTTTAGTCGTCCGTTCAATTCAAGTCGTCTATAAACATTAGTTTAGGGCTAAGTTATCATCATAAACTTCTTATCACCGACCAATTACAATTCTGATAACTGTATACGAAAAGTGACCACATAAATAAAGTACGAGTCGTTTTTAATACTTCAATTTTTTAGCAGATAATTTTATTTTACGTGATATTAAATTATTCAAGTCTATCCCTATAAAATTAAAACTTTTTTTTTCCAAAAGGAAGAAAGAAAAAGAGTTGAGTATCGAAAAACATGCGATTTGCGTGTTAATATCTATTCTAAAATGCACAATACTGAATGAAAAATTCACAATGCTAATCAGTGATTAGAAAAATACCGAGAGAAAAAGTCATCATAGGTAAAAATGAAGACTGAATATTCACGAGGTCAACTGATGCACAGCCTTAAAGGCGATACTGAATTTTCACGATCGTCCTTGCGGGATTCGATTCCGATGAATATACACTACTGGCCACCCAAATTGCAACACCAAGAAAGACAAGAGATATCACACCAAAATTTATTTTGTAGATAACATGTTGACCAGGTATCAAATGATTATATTTATAGACTTCTGTGAAGTGTGGTTCCTGCCAAAATCAGTAGCCAGAGTAGCAGCCATTGTTGGAGATCACCGCTGCCACACGCATCGGCATTGATTCAAAGAGACTTTGGATGAGTTCTTGGGGTACAGCAGACCAAGCAGCTTCCACACGTTGTCAAAGTTGATCGGCTGTGGCAGCTGGGGATGGAATCTGGGTCAATCGTAGAACAACCATGGACCACATGCTTTCTATCGGCGAAAGATCCGGAGAGCGAGGCGGCCAGGGAAGCAATTCAATCTGGCGATTGACGAAGAACCGTTGGACAATGCGTGCCACGTGTGGTCGCGCATTATCCAGTTGAAATATAGCTGTGGGCAAGCCCTGAAAGTAAGGAAGGACAACTGGCTCCAACACCTCGAAGATGTAGCGCTTGCTGTTTAAAGTACCGGCAATGCGTACAAGAGGTGTGCGAGAGTGATATCCAATACCGCCCCATACCATAATACCCGGTGCAGGACCAGTGTGGCGGTGCATAACGCAGCTGTTCAGCATCCTCTCTTCACGGTGTCTCCAGACTCGAATGCGACCATCGTGGTGTTGCAGACAGAAGCGTGACTCGTCAGTAAAGACAATTTCATTCCATTCTGCCGTCAACATCCTTCTGTCATCGCACCATTGGCGGCGGAGACGTCTTTGGTTCTGCGTCAAGGGTAGACAAAGCAATGGACGTCTTGCGGACAGACCACTCTGCTGTAAACGGCGTCGAATGGTACGCGCAGACGCTGGATGATGCGTTAGAGACTGCATGTGCTGTGCTATGGTTCGTGATGTGACTGAGCGATCCGTCACTGCCATGCGCACAATTTGCCTGTCATCACGTGAAGTGGTGCGCTGAGGTGGATGCGATCGAACACGCCGGTCCGTCGTACCCTCCTGCATCAAACGATCACATATCCGCATTACAGTTGTTTGGTTTCGTCCAACACGACTACCGATTTCCCTGAAAGATAATCCACAATCTCGGTAGGCCACTATCCTTCCTCTGTCGAACTTGGATACTTGATCAAAAGATGATCGCTGTTTTCGACGAGGCATAATTGATCGTTTTTTTAAAAAAACTACAAGAAAAACACAATTGCCGAACTTGAAATCGTCGAAATCTCCAACATGACAAAACACGACAGGAAATGTAAGCCTTAAATAGCGCTTTGAAGTGGCGCCACAGGCGCGCGTGATGTGCGTCTGCGCTGAAATTCTAATCATTTGCATATCTCACCTCCGCTAATGCATGTTGTAAATTTCATGTTATTTGCATGTTTCCTTCAGGGTGTTGCATTTACAGTGGCCAGCAGTGTAGTTCCGAATACTAGCATCCAGGTCATTGTCCGGACACGGATAGTGGCCGAATGGTAGTTCGATGTATATGAGGAAAAGATATTTCTTGGTTCTCGAAATTTGTATATATGATAGGCTCCCGCAATTTTCAACCGTCGAGAATATTCAGTTAAATGAGAAGAGAATTTACATGTAACTGAATAATACAGGACATTTACAATGTAAATCTCCAGTATTCTCTTGAATTTAATATCTCCACGATAAAAAAGAGAAAAAGAGGCTTTTTTTACTCAGCAAAAATAACTTAGTAAACCTACACCTTACACCGTAGTGAAACCGCATCTTCAGTCAGTTTTCCAGAAATTGTAGTAAGTGTTGACCTGATAAAACCACTGAAGTATGATCCTTGAAAATGCTGATGAATCCTCTCGTTTCACCGTGACGTCATTGCTCTCACGGTTCGTCTCCCCAAATGGGATCGTATTACTCGGCCCGAAAGAGAACGGGGCTCCTTCAACAGACGCATTAGCGCTTAGATCAAGCACCGAAAATGCTTTCTGCTATTAGCTATAGAAACAGAAACTGATATTTTACTTTTGTGCTTGCGTTTCGGATGATTCGGTGGCCCAGTAGGAAAAAAAAGGTGAATGAAGTCTTGATGGATGGGTTTTTAAAGTGGTAGTACGTTAATACGCTTTTCTAATTGGATGATTATGGTGTGAAAACGACTTTATAAAATGTCACAGAAAGGATTTGATAACGTGTTCAAAAGACACGACAGTACTTCAAAGACGGATGGAAATGTAGGCATGCGACGGTGAATATAATTGGCATGCAGTTAAATCCTTATTCTCTTAAAAAAAGTACATAACCAATTTGAAATTTTTTTTAGAAAAATTTAAATTAAAAATTGAAAACATGATTAGTTTTTCAACAACTTTGAAAGCCGATAAGTTCATAATAAAACTATTATGGTAAAATTGTCTACAAAAAATAAAAAAACAAATAAAATTATTAAAACTTCGAAAAAAAACTCAACGGCCACACTGATACAAAATTTAAAATACACAGTTTAAAAGAAAAAAAACTTCTATCAGAAACTATTACAAGAAACGGAGCCTTACTCTCTTCCATCGGATCAGAATAAAAATACGTAACATGAAGACGAAAAGTTTTTATTGTTCTAATCATACAACACAACTGCTATCATAATTTTCCTAACACATGGAAACTAACGAAATATATACTAGTAAAACGGGGAGAAATTAGACACATTCGACATAAATCGTGTTCCTCGATTCAAATTTAAGAAATTTATCCCTGTGAAAGTTCAGCACTGAAATTCAGGTGCAAAGATTCATTTCTCGGCAGAAGCTTTAGCCCTACATAATTAGGTATAACATTGCGTGATCATACAGCATGATTAAACTCTCTATTCTGTTTGCTTTCTAAGATAAGCTTTATCTTCCTGGTTTATTCGGCCCGTACCACGATAGATTCTAAATTTTCTTCGAAGACATAAGAAAGAAACATCGATTATGATAGCAGATGCATGTCTTTCATGAATAAAGATTTCATTAATGCATGCGTATTGACAAAAGTACAAAAATAATTAACTACTTTTGAAAAATAAGGTTTATTTTAACAATTCATCGGAGTTTTTTTTATCCTTTCTCATTTAAAATATGCTTTTACAGTCATAAAAACAAACGAGAAATAACAAAAAATTAAAATTCCTTACAATTACATTCCAAAACTCGCACACAAATAAGTTTTTAAATATATGCAACGATTATAAAGATCAAGGTGGTTTTATGGATGGCCCAATGACACAGTGTAGCGATAAAATAATATTTGTAAAAAAAAAACAATTAAAAGTCAGGAAATAAACATATGCAATCAAAGTCGGTTATTTACGGTTAAACAAGCCCTCACGAAAAGTTCTGCCTCTGTTACAGTTTTAGATATTTTAAAAACTTAGTAGCCATCGAGGTCATTTACTCATCAAGGTAACTCGTTCACGTGATTTATTTATTGCTTACATCAATACGTAATCCCGCAACAAGATACGTTCAGATACAAAGCTAAAAATGACAACATTTTTAACAGCGATTTTATGGCACAGATCAGAAATCAGAACATTTAAGACATTCCACCCAAATTCGTACCTTTTGAGCAGTTATGTTACCTCAAAAGAGAATATAAAAATATAAATGGCATCTCACTAAAGTAGTCTGACAAAAGCGGTTTTCGAAAAGAGTGCGAAAAATAACAAATTCGTTGAACTGAGACTTCAAAAAAATGTTTTCCTGTGAAATATCACTTTAATTATAGTTATTTCAGTACAACTTTTTTTTAAACAAGAAAGTATTGTATTTTAGAATCAATATCGTCTGGGAAATTTCACAAAATCTTCAGTCACTATTGAGTCTGAAAAGAAATTCGTCTGCAGCGAATACAATACGTGTTTCCGTATTATAATTTTGAATCGAATATAATCGGCAGCCTCGAAGGCGATAAATAAAACGACGTCGCTTGTTTTTCACACTAATGTTAAACTGTTAGGAATTCATCTCTGAGTATTGTCCTAATCACGGATTAGCAAATGCACATTTTTTAATTCGGTTTTCTCCATTTTCGAATGCATTGCGCCTGTTTTTCAAAAATATTTTCTTTCAGCTTTGTATTTTCAAAAAATATATTGCGACAGACATCCATTTTAGAATACTCTGTCGGAAAATTGACAACCTGAAAATTAAAAAAAAAAAGAGCCGATATTATAAAATACTTTATCATCTTTTAAAAAAAAAAAAAGATGTATTTGCTAATATCTACGATTACAAAAATAATGAGCAGAATTATGTCCCAAATTAAAAAAAAACCAGGAATTCAAAAGAAAGCATTTGCTAATATCTATGATTCGAAAATAATGAGATCAAATGAGCACCCTAGTTTACCTAATACCAGATAGGCTACGGTAGATCCCTCGGTAGTCGGTACCTCGATACCCAAAATTTTATCTTTGTTTTGTTCTGTGTTGACCTACCTTCCCAATGTCGTGCCACCCCCACTCATTCCTTATCGTAATGGGCGATTTTTTTTGTCTCTTGGAGCCTCCTGGTCTTTCCGCAACTTTAATTATTCAAAATTTCTTTATTCCAGATTCTCAGTATAATTTCAGTCTATATTTGGTACCCTACCCGCCGACCTGAACGGATTATGCTAATCTCTTCCTCAAGGTGTGCCAGGGTGGGCTAAGGGCCTGTTCACATAGGATTCCGGTACCGGAAGCGTAAAAGGAAAGATGGCGCTCAGACAGAAATAAACCAATCATAGGCGTTAAAAACATCGTTGCTAATCGTTTGGAGGTTTGTCATTGGTTAAATATATTTCAATACTTAAACGCTTCTGCTACCGGACTCCTATGTGATCAGGCCCTTACGCTAGTGCGGATGGGGTGACGGCCTACGGCGGTTTAAGCTCGCCGACGGGCAGGGCCGTCGTCAGCTGAGCCACGGACCGGGGCAAAATAATACAGTGGTCCCCCTCTCAACTCCATATTTGAACATTGTATACATTTTTTTAGTCAACTCTTATTTTAACCGGGCCCCGGGTATTTTGTCCCCCTGCCCCATCCTGACGGCGGGCCTGCCGACGGGGAACTTACATATGCCTCGCTTCCATGTCGAAATTCGTCCGGCGCATTGGAGCCCCTTAGTTCTGAGATGGGAACTCAAAGTATGAGATATCAACTCGTGCAATGCCTTAATCGAAATGTGTAAAGTGAAAATTCTCTAGCCGGCCACACCTATGCGATGGTCACCCCTCTATACAGCCCTATTTTGTTCAGAACCGATTCAAGACTCCAAAAAGCCAATATTATGTTTTAAAAAACCTCTCTTCGGCGTCCACCCCTTGAAACGGCCACTATTATTTTTGGAACCATGACTGGCCGCCATAGAGAAGTTTCGCTGTATATGTAAGGCATAACAAAAGAGTCCGATCGCTTTCGTGAGACAATGTAAACAAAACATCTCCAAAGCCACGAAGTCAACTTTTAAACTCAACGCTAGTCGAGCGTGAATAATAACACCGAGTATTTCTCAACTTATCATGAATAAAAAAACAACGAACTTGTACGTTCGGCTTTGAAGTTCAAACTGTTTACAAACTTGGAAGGCGAAGATGAAAGCACACACTTTGTTGGCCTCAACTTTGCCTGCCTCAATCGAAAGTAATAATAACAGTAAAACTTTCCCCACCGAGAAGAATTTCCCACACAGCTTGTCGAACAGCAATTGTTTGGCAGACAGGAAGCAAAGGGAAAAAGAAAGTAAACCACCACTTTGTGGACTCAGACATCATTACATGTCTTGCGTATATTTTGTAAGAACATTTTTTTCCTCCCATCGTTTCATTTCTTACCGCTGCAATTTCATGAAACACTTACTGGAAAAGAATGTTTAATTAAGTAAGGGAAAAGGAAACTGTTTTCGAGTTCATAAAGAAAACAAAAAGCATTCTCTATTTTGAGAATTAAAGGCGCGGAAACTTTAACGATATTTTTTTTTTTTTTTTGTTGTGACCTGAGCCGTTTAATAGTTATGTAAAAGCGTGAAATACAAAAACTTCTCTAACTAACAATAGGCGTTTAAGGTTTCTTAACACAATGCAGTAATAGATGCACATATGAAGTGAAATTTTGCTGAAACAATTAGGAAATTGTGCGAGATGTCAGCTGCAACGTAACAACATATTTGTTTTCTCTATCCTTCCTTAATGATTTGATAGTAATGATAACAGTGATCTCGCCATTTTTACCACAGCGCATTGCACTTTTAAGTTAGTAGTGTGCTTAGTGGCTAGTAATTTATTGTAGACACACACACATATATATATAAATCATATACTTTTCGCTTCTAGATATTTAAAGATTTGAGTTTGAACAAACTGAAAAAGATTTTTATACTATATAATAAAATATTTCAGAAAATAAGGTTTTCGCTTAAATGAATAAATTACCACGTGTATGATTAATATTCTTTAAATAATAAGTTGGGCCCTCATCCTATTAATGCAGTTAAAATTTATAATTAAAATTAAATTTAAAGTACAGTCCTCGATACAACTGCAAGAATCTGACTTACCCCAATTCGACTGCTGCTACACTTGACAGCATCTTTGTAACAGCATTGATATCTGCACATTCTTGGCAATACTCATGTACACCTGCTCAGACTACTGCAAGGAGACCTCGAAAGGCCTTCCACCGGCGAGAGAGAGCTCGCAAGCATCTCTCTGATAGCGCATACAGACTGGCACAGCACTCTCTGCATCTGCCAGTGATTAATGTTCTTTCTGTACTCTGTATCTGCGCTGATCTCCTCCTCTAGAGGTCCGTATGCATAGCATCAAAGGCGAACTCGAGGTCCCGGGGGTCAAATGGTGACAGTGGGGGCGGGGGACACTAGGTCAAGAAACACGAAGACTTTGGCGGCTTGAATGGGGGGTTTCTAAATGGGGGAATATCTGGAAGACACGTGTTCATTGGAATAGGGGTGGTTCTAAATACCGTGTCTAATGTTACCGTGACTAATGTATGACAGGAGTCGGGGAGAGACTCTGTCCAATGTGAATGCACCATGAAATTCGCTCACTGCAGTATCTTTTTCAAATAAAAACATAGCTCTCCTTTTTCTCTCCTTTCATCCTGTTTTTATTACGCATCTTAATTTTCTATGCAAGTTTCTAGCTTCCAATGAGAATATTTCTCTTTTCTTCTAAACACACCTACATCCTCATGGTGCATTCACATTGGACAGAGTTCTCTCCCCGACTCCTGTCATACATTAGTCACGGTAACATTAGACACGGTATTTAGAACCACCCCCATTCAAATGAACACGTGTCTTCCAGATATTCCCCCATTTAGAACCCCCCCCCCAATTCAAGCCGCCAAAGTCTTCGTATTTCTTGATCTAGTGTCCCCCGCCCCCACTGTCACCATTTGACCCCCGGGACCTCGAGTTCGCCTTTGATGCTATGCATACGGACCGCTAGAGGAGGAGATCAGCGCAGATACAGAGTACAGAAAGAACATTAATCACTGGCAGATGCAGAGAGCGCTGTGCCAGTCTGTATGCGCTATCAGACATCGATTCTAGTGGCCTAAAATTATTCTTTTATTAAATTCACTAACCTCATTGGTTCTCTTTCATTCTCACATGTTTCTCCATTCCTTCCTGCATTTTTCTTATATTTTATTTTTTTAACACCTGGTCAGTCCAAAACATTTTTTGCCATAACTGGCCTTTCTCTAACCTTCCTCTCATACCTATAACTCGATAACACTTACTGTTCCGCAAATTCCAGTAATACAAAAAAATCTTTCAAATTCTTATTATTCTAAATTCAAAACACCGATTCTTACTGACCGTCGACACTACCCTTTTCATCGGAAACTCCGCTCTCTTTTCAAGCATTCTCCCCTGCACCATAAATATATTTTTATAGCTTATTTTTCCTTTTTCACTAAAATCTCCGCAAAAAATCTATAGCTATACACGAACTTAACCTTTTAAAATTCCACCACCTGGTCCTACATTTCGCGTATTTTCTACAGCATCTACAATCCTAAAATTCTAAGCATTATGTACGCCTTTTGTACAATTAACTTGGTAGACCCAAAAGGGCTAGCACACACACACATTATATATATATATATATATATATATATATATATATATGTGTGTGTGTGTGTGTGTACGTGTACGTGCGTACAACTTTTGTCCAGAAAGTTCGGTGAATGACGTCATAGTACTCACGGTCGTAAGAGTTTGCAACCGGCGCATACCGTGCCGGACAGGCGAAAACTGGTCTGAACCAGTTCCTGAGTTGCGGCGCTGCGAGTTAGCTTATCGTTTGGAAACAGTTCATTGTAGAGTGAAGGTGTTGTGCGCTCGGTCGAAATTCAAAATGGATCAGCGAACAAATATGCTATTATGTTCCAAACTTGGAAAATCAGCCAAAGAGACTCATGAAATGCTGCTAAAAGTTTACGAAGAACATGCTGTCACCTTGAAGTGCGTGTATGAGTGGTTTAAACGCTTCCAAGAAGGGTGGGACACCACTAAAGACTCCCCGAAATGGTCGGTCTGTAACTGCACGCACCCCGGACAACGTACAGAAAGTGAAGGAATTGTTGTCCAAGGACCGTCGTGTGACAATGCGAATGATAGCGGAGGAAGTGGGAATTGGTCGTGAGATGGTCCACCTTATACTGACCCAGGATTTGGGTAAACGCAAGCGTTGCTCCCAACTTGTGCCCCACACTTTGACGCCGGAACAAATGCAAATTCGGCTTGACGCCTGTGGAGACCTCATCGATATGGCGGATCGAAACCCAAATTTCCCCAAAACCATTGTCACGGGTGACGAGACCTGATGCCTGAAGTACGACCCCGACGGCAAGCGTCAGAGTATGGAATGGCGGGGTCCAGGGTCGTCGAAAACAAGTCCAGGGTCGTCGAAGTGAGAAATCCCGCATCAAGACAATTCTCATGGTGTTCTTCGATTCTGAGGGTCTAATCGATAAAGAATTCCTGCCTGATGGCCCCACGTTAAATGCCGCTAAGTACGTGGGTATACTGAAACGTCTGCTGCAACGGATCAATCGTCTACGCCCCCAATACGCCAAGCAAGACAACTGGACCCTGCTTCACGACACTGCCCGACCACATACTGTCTTTCTGGTGCAGCAGTTCCTGGCTAACTGGAAAATTGTGTCCCTGAATCACCCACCTTACTCCTAAGACTTGTCTCCCCCGGACTTTTTCTTGTTCCCCAAATTGAAATCAGCCCTGAAGGCCCACAGGTTTTCGGACATTTCGGACATCCAACGTAATGATACGACCCAGTTGAAGGCAATCCCTAAAGACGACTAGGCCAAGAGTTTTCAAGATTTGTACAGCCGTTCTCAGATGTGCATTACCGCCTACGGGGATTACTTCGAAGGACAGTAACAGCTGTTTCATGTAAGACAACAATCCATTGTAACTATAGACTCATTCCCCGAACTTTCTGGACAAAGGTTGCATATTGTAACGTCGCGGCTCTTTCTTCGGAAATGTCCCCCAAACCCAAAGTACTCTCTTGAGAGGCCTAGTTCCGAGAAGCTGAAAGAGGCCGCATTTAATTACCTGAGGAAAATGTAAGCCTGCGATGTAAACTGGCTTCTGTGTGTCTAGCGGAACCCAGCTGACACCTCGACTACAAACACCCCCGCCTCGTTCTCTGTCTTTACTAGACACCGAACACAGAGCGAAAGTTTGGTGGCGCTATCCCATGGGGGTGAGCTGAGAATGATCCCTTCTAGCTGACGCTCCCCACCTAAGTCGATCAAGAAACGCCCCAACTGAACGGCACTTACCCCCTCCCCTCCATGGGGGCTGAAATGAGTTGACCGTTCGGCTATGGCCACCGAGCGTGAGAACCGCAAAAAGCGCGAAAAAACCCACTGTCGAACCCAGAGATAAATAAGCACTTCTGGAAAGTGCCGCAGAGAGATAGCCCCAAAGAGACGGGAGTGAGAGCAGAGAGTGCCCCAGAGCCTCTGTTAACGTATTCAGCGAAATTATTGGGACGGGGCAGTTCCAGTTGCTGATCGATGCGAGTCCGTCTCTCGGCTAAAGACTGAGAGAGTCTTTAGCCGAGTCCTAGTGACTGTTAGAGAGAAAATCTGTCGGTTAGACTGGAAGAGCCTTTGTGAATGTTTTTGTTTCTGTGAATGTCTCTCACACGCAGACGAGGATGATCTCTCTGCTACTGTACATACTATACATATAAGGATTTTTAATACATGCTGTGGTTTTTAAAGAATTTTTTCTCTCGTGTGTCCATTTCAACAACGGAGACGTTAATATATATATATATATATATATATATATATATATATATATATATATATATATATAGTGAAACTTCTCTAGCCGGCCATCCCTATTCGACAGCCATCCCCAAGGATAGATATGACGTAGATAAAGAATATGAAAATGTTCCCAGAGCTTGTACTTCAAAATCCCAGCCTACTAGGATGTGTGCTCGAGCGAACGGCAGCACACATACAGGCAATCCATCAGTAATGAGGGAATATAATAGAGTAGCAGCAATCACGGAAGAGACTGGAAACTTTTTCTCCTCCCTCGCCGTCCATCTGATTCCTTCCCCACCAGATCGATCGCTGTGCTGTGCGCGAGCAGGTAAATTTTAATTGCACCTGCAGAACTCCCGAAAGGGGATGGAAATGGAAGACAGGATTCTGCCGTTTTCGCTCCATAAGCAGCCTATTTTGCAATCAGGGACCGAGCAACCATAAAAATGCTTCAAATGCCCTGATGTAGTATTAAGTTGTGTTGAGATATGATTAGCTCTTAGTCGCGAAGATTTGTTCTTCGAAATAAGTTACAATTCCATACAGGAATAAAAAAACAAACTATTTATAAGCCCGAGTTCCGAATGATCCAGTCGAGGTGCTGGAACGTAACCATTTGGGAACGGATGTAACAAAAAAAAATTTTTATCACGTATAATAAGCACATGCCGCAAGATAAAATGTTAATTAATATATATGTGTGTGAAGATGAAGTCTTAAGGACCTTATTACTACAGCTGAAGTGTATAAATACAAGCAGCTAATTTTTAATCAAATATTTGAAAACACATTATTTGTGTTATTTAACAAATTCAGAATGTTTTGGGGATTGTAACATGAGTTATTTTACACATTAAATTTTTATTATTATTTCTTTCATCATATAAATAATGAGAGTAATTTTTTTTAACTACAGAAGACTGTCTATCTGAGAGAATAATAGAAACTAAAAAACAGATAAAAAAAAATTTTAATTTAAAATATCAGAAACTCCTCCAACATAAACATTTATAAGATCATCTTTCCACTAGTCAAAAAAAAAGTGCATAAGAAAAAGCAATATAAATTTCCTTCATTCAATATTGTCCAATTATCCAACTCTCCATAAAATAATAAATGATATTTACGATAAAAGGTTGATATACAAAGTATATAGTTTAATATACAAACATTTTAGTATTTTGTTGTGATTTCATTTCACCCCTCTATTTTTCACATGTTGTAAACACATCAGCTCTATCCCATCACAAATTGATTTAGCTGTAAATAGCATGAAATATCCTTAGTTAGCATACCGCGTTTTTGTTTTCAAAGCAGTCATTACACGTGTTAAGCCGCTGTACTACCCCCTGGAATTTCGGCCAAATTGATAATCCCCCCAACGCGCGTAAGACAAGAGATTAATTAGCAGTAGTTGCGCGGACAGTGGGTGGAAATCTAATATCTGTTTTGCGCCATTGTTCTACTTCCTTCTGCGCGTGAAAGCACCCTTTGTGGAAGGAGGGCCACTTAGACGTCCCGTCTAATAAAGAACTTCCTGAGAGCGCGTTGTTTCCAGTCTTGATGGGGATTTTCTTCTTTTGTTCTTCGCTTTTCTTTATGGCGAATTTTTTCTTATTTTTTCAATCAAACGGCGCTGCGGGTTTTGGCCTTGGCAATGTGATTAAAACGCACCTACCTCCGGACAAAGTGCGAGATAAAAATAATGAAAAGAGGCGACTCATAGAACTGACTTTGCCCAATATTGACGGCATTTTAAAATTTAAACGATGAGTCAAATTAAACGAACTTCAAAATTATTCACTCGAAAATTGGACAAAATGTTACAGTTGAAAAATAAGCGTCAGTTTATGAAGCAGAGAAGGTCGGTCGGCTGTGGAACGTAAAATAACTAACGGTTTGAGCATCTCGACTTATTATATGTTTATACGTTTCTCACCTAAACATCGCATCGCGACTGCCTGCTAAGAGCGGGAATCATCCGCGTGATCTTTGACTATCGCAACAACTGGACCATTCCGGCGATGTAAGGTAATTTTATCACCTGAATACCATTCCTTGAAATCTCTACCACTTTCTTGGGTTGGCTATACTTGCTTATATTACTATACTTTTTCCATCGATGACATTTTACCCACCTTAATAATAATGACTATATATATACACACACACACACACCAAAAAAAAAGAAAAAAAAGAACCACGTTTCTTTTGGGTTTATTGTATGTATTCCACGGATTCTGCGAGTTGAAGTGCAAAACTTAGATAACTAAGAGATAGATAAAGTATTTAACTTATTTTTTTAGCATTTAAACAAAGTTCTCAATTATTTACCTTAAATATCTCAACTCTCAGAAAAACAAATCCTTCGATAAATGATAATATCGGTACCATTGGTTGAGAAAAAAAATTAAATTTTATTTCAATAGTTTTCTGAAACTGTCTTCAGTTTATGTGCTAGAATTCAGTTTCAATTTTCTCTCTCTCTCATATATATATATATATATATATATATATATATATATATATATATATTACAAAAGTTAGAAAAATTAAGCAAAAAAAATTAATTTTATTTAATAAAGCAGTCATCACCTATTAAACTTCTGTCAAAAGACGTATCTTTTAAACTAAGTTTTCTATAGAACCTTAACTTGGAACTACATTTCTGTATTAATTAATTTCCGTATCACGAAAAAATTTTCTAATTAAGGTAATTTCTTCCGATTTTGGAACAATCCATATAACTCGGGGAGGGGGGGGGGAAGTAAACAGTTTTAAGAAAACATTTTTTTTTCTGTGATTTTAACGAAAGAAACCCAATTTTTATGAACGTAACTTTTTCTGCAAGAAACTTCTTCAGAGTAGAATTATGGATTTTTTTTTTGTTTGTTTGTCCTAGGTAAGGAAAGTAAATATGCAAATCTTTATAACGCATCATTTTTAAAATTTCTAGACTAGCCTTATTATTAAAATTTCTCGTATCCATAACATATTTACTCGCTTAAGTTTTCTTGTCGTTTTTTTATACATTTCTAAGACATACGCATAGTGCATATTCATAAATTAATATACTCATAGATTAATATAAAAAAATTTTTATGTTTATTTTATAAAATTTAAAAAGAATTTTACTATATAAATATAATGTAAGGTGATATACTATATAAGTTGATATATATACGCTTCGTATATATAACTTGTATATATAACGGTAAAATATACGCACACACATAAATTGAAAATATATATATAAATTTGAACTCATTAACCGTGAAGCTCAATTAATTTACTTAACAATTATTGTTTCATTATTTAATTTACAGTAGTTGACCTTTGATTGATTTTTGAACACAATCATCTTCATTTTATTGTATTCAGTTGTTACTATGCTAATTTCTACCCAACAAATCATCTTAACGAAATAACAGGGTTTTAATAAATGCAGACTAAACAGCTGTTTATTCAGCACTTAGACACCTATATAAATTTGATAAAATGATTGTGGCAACAAGTCTTAAAACCACCCGAGGCCAAAATCTTTTGTTTGTATCTAGTACAACTCTTGAGCAACTTAATCCCACGGGAAATGTTAAAAGCTAGGGTCGCGTCATCCAGTCCATTGACTTGATGGATGATGTTATTTTGGCATCAAATAGGGGCGGGAAGAATCGCCTACCGTATTCTCATTCGTCGAAATGACGTCACAATTCAATGCGACTGAAATTCCCGATGCGGCTGCGGCCGGCGGATACCTTTGTACAAGCACCCATGATGTATATCCAGTGGCATAAATATTTTCCAGATCAAAAATAATTCTTTACAGCCTCAGGCAAAAACAAATTTTAGAAAGGTTTATATAGAAAATATATAAATATTTTGACATCAAAGAACCGTATATAAGGAAAGGATTACACCGTAAATTTTATTCGCACTACACACGTTTCAAGCCGAATAGTAAAATTTAAACGATTGAATTAAATAGGTAAGTTTAAAGAAGAAAATAAAGGCATTTCTTCGTGAGATATAATTAATATATATATATATATATATATATATATATATATATACACACAAACACATGATTTACATTTTTACTCTTTATTTATAAGAGAATTAGCTAAAATCTTCTCGTTAAGCGTGCATTAATCTATATACATAAAACAGTTCCGCAACTGACTGATTGACTGACTGACTGGGGGTGGGGGTGGGTGTACTCAAATACAGGTCTTGGGCTACCGTAGGCATCCTAGGGGCCACGCCGTGTTATTTTTCTAGCTAATCTTCCATAAATTTTTAATATGCACAAGAAATGAAGAAATAGAAAGAGGGGTGTTCCGTCAAGAGTGACTAGGTAGCCTCATATGTCACCCTAATACATACAAACACACATATACATAAAGTAATAATATGCAAAAATACTATTGCTTGTGTTGGAAAAAGGAGACATTGCTACAGACAGATTTCTACTGAAAAGAGTATGGAATAAACCTAAAATGCTAGAAAAGTAATGAAAAATCAAGAAATTCATATTAACGAGATAAACTTTCTGAGTAATTAGGCCAAATCCTGAAAAATTCTTTTAAAAAATCGAATTGAAACATCAGGGGAAGGTTTTTGTCTCATCTTTAATCTGCTGTGCCACAGTTAGCTGGTTCGTATCTCGTGACTTGTATGAGTGTTTGGGGTTTCCGGAATGTTCTTTAAATTCTAAATCTGTGATCTTTTTGTTTGTTTGTTTTTTATCCTACGTATGGTGTGGTATGGTTAAAAGTGGCCGAAATCTTATAAAAAATATTATATTATCTAAAAGAAATTATTCAGACGTAAAAGGTATACTCATTTCATTAATTTAATAATATATTTCAGTCAGGGTTCTATTCCCTGTGAGCTAATTTTTCAGTCTTTCAGATTTTTTAAACATTTGTCTCTAAATCAATAAACCCCACACTACGTTAAAGTGGGTAATTTTTCTCTTTGTAAAATAACTAATCAATCGCGACTTATCGTTTTTAGGAGAACTGGATTACATCTAAGGAAAACGCGATACTCAACCTGCATGCTAAGAAAACCATTGACAACTTAACCAGCGGCGATTGTAGAATTTGCGACCTTCGGAGCTGAAACTTCATACAGAGAACGGGCTTACCGAGCCACAAGGAAATGTTTCATATATATATATATATATATATATATATATATATATAACAGTTCCGTAACTGACTCACTGACTGACATACAACGCACAGACCAAACCGCTGGACCAAAAGGGCTGAAATTTTGCATGGCGATTCTTCTTATAGTGTAGGGGTGCACTAAGAAAGATTTTTGAAGAATTCCTCTTAGATTTTTTTAAATTAAATTTTTAAGCTGTTTTAGTAACTTTTTTTAAGTTTGCATTTAAAATAATAATTTGAGCGTTATAAAATTTATACCACGAGAAAGATCATAAAAATTCCTTTAAAATGAGATCTTTTTCGAATCTTTACCTCCATTTTCTGATTTTTGGTGAATTTTTAAAGATTAATTTTTAGAATTTAATTTATTAAATGCTGATCACGTGATTTCTTTTTCCTGGTACTTTAAATAAATTTATAGTCACGTGCATAACAACTAAATAGACAAAAAAAAAATTTTTTCTTGCTAATGCGGCAGACGATTGAACATTATTTTGTCTATAAAAATATCCCTTACGATTTTTTTATAAATATATATTTTTTTCTACATCAATTGTATATATTGATAGTCGTATTTATTATAAATATATATATATATATATATATATTTATTTATTTATTTATTTATTTTTGGCATTAATTGCATACATTGACCGTTGTATTTAATTTGAAAGTACTCCGTAGCGAAGTGCGGGTTTTCAGCTAGTATATAAAATAAAGAAATGTTTTATTTTATAAAAATGATGTTTTGAATAAGTTTTAACGCTGGTAACGCATATTTAGAAGAGGTTGGAAATAATTACATTAAAATCCCCCAGTTGTAATAAAAGAGTTGTAAAAGTATGTTAATCTGTTTTTCAATAGTTGTTTATAAGAAGCATTTTTGTCATAAAAACATAAAAATATTGTACAACTAAAAACTAAGAGCCAAACTTGAAAAACACAGGACTGATTAAAAGAAATTTCTACTTTTTAGGAGTGGAAAAAAACTTCTGCAATTGTTGTCTGTAATATATGGAATAATTGGCACGTATATATTGTTTGAAGTGAAGGCTCTGCGAAAACTTTCAGGGCATATTTTTTGTTAAATTAAGATTTCCTTATAGAAGTCTTTTACTCTATTACCGCTAGCGACGAATCACAAACACATATTATTTACGTGAGAAACGAGCCAGAATATCAGAAATAACAGGAAGAGAGTAAAATAACTCATAATGAAGATAAATAGATCGGAAACGCCGAAGTACCGTCATAAATTTCATCAAAGGACGTATCTCGATCGATATTTATCAGAACATTTTCTGATAAGAATGCTCTCATTAACATTCTATTCTCGACATCGCGGCTCGTTTAACACCGCTTACGATTCCAGGGGAACAGATTGCTCGGATAGACGCAATGCGTTCTTGGAAAAATTGTCAAAATAACACGTCAATCTATATTAATAAGACTCTTTTAGATAAGATCCACCATTTATGTTGTACGTAAAAGACGGATTGCTGTACTTAACAATACTGATTTAGTAGACAAAGAGAAAATCACATCTAATGCTCCTCAGCCTGATGAAGACCAACTGATGAGTATAATTGCCGCCCTTACATTTTGTTGTGGATATTAACGAGCCATGTGATCCCGTTGTGCATTTTCACGAGTTTAATTTGTATGCACGTGTACTCTTTATTACTCAACCAAGAAGGCGATAGTTTGTTTGTGCTTTCGTAACAGAACTTTGTTAGCTTCCATTGAATACGAACTTTGTGTGGGAAACGCGATCCAATTGTGTCGGCTTCGAGTTAGCCACTCGATATATCTGAAGGACCAGACTACTGCAAACTACGTGCTTCTACTTGAACGGTGGATGAGTTTGACGAAAATACCCTTCGGAATTACCTTTTTTATCTTTTTCTAGTTAGGCTCCCATGGGACGGGAGATTGTTTTTACTGTCCCCCTTCCCTGTGGATGAGGCACTGGAGGAGCGTATCATCGAAAGCAGAAAGATATTCAAGAGACCCCTACTCGTATGGATTATGTCTTGTAACGAACTAACGATACAGATGAGTCGATTAGTAAACGAGTCTTTTAACTTCGGTTTCAAGAAAATTCATAATATGAAAATGAACATACGCTGTAAAACAGTAATACACGGGATGCTAAGATACAAAAAGGTTGAGTCTTATCGGGAAAGACACTCCTTTAGAGCTATGTGTCCCGAAAGCTAAGGGTTCCGCGCGTTCGATTCGTGGCTGGCCCCTTGTACTTTCTGTGATCAATGAGGGAGCGTGTAGCAGAGTTCAGATTGCAGATTATTTTGATTCTAATAAAAGAAATCCGATCTCCAGACGAGTAAAAACGATCCAATACTTTACAATTCATTGCTTATATACGATAAAATATGTTATTAGACTCTGCGACTTTCTACGTACACAGTAAAATAGGGTGAAGTACAAAAATACTTACTGCTCTAAGACATAGTTATAATAATAATAATAATAAAAGCTGTTTACGGTAGCAGAATTGACATTTTTCTTTTACGCCAGCTTCCTCTGATGTAAATGAAAGGATAGGAGGAACAGGGATGCCAAAAAAAAGAAAAAAAAATTAAAGGTGCCAGATACGTCAGGTTTGCTAAATACCGTCCGGAAACTGAAATCATGTTTCGAATTGACTAGATTATTTAATGATACGAATCAGACACATTTTAGTCTAAAGTTGCGTTATCTCAACAAAAAGAACTTATAACAAAAAAAATATTTATAAGCAAATTTATAGGGTACAATTTTTCCACTCACTTTAGGAAATGCCAGTTTTTTATGACATCAAATAACGTTTAGAACCATGAAAATGAGAAATGACGAGGTTCACCTTTAAAAATAAAATAAATTAATTTTTTTGAAAAACTAGTAAGTTTTATATAAGAGGCAATTCCCCGGTATTACATAATATTCCACAAACACATGGCCAAAAAATAAATAAATAAAATTATCTTTTACACGGCTATAGTAACATGCAAAACAGCTCTAAGACATATCTCAAAACTACAAAAGCTATAACACAATTTTATCACCCGCTACAAATAAACGTTCATAAAATCCCAGAACGCCAGGATAGTAAAATATCGGCCACTGTATTGTGTTCACCCAATAATGCAATCATCTAAATGTTTTACTGACAAGACATGTCGGAAGAATGTCTTTTTTGGCTTAAAAAAGTTGCCGTTGTGTCATAATCACCATAGTATTCAAAACATATTCTAATATTCTTCTCTTAAATTTTAATCTTTTTCCTCATGTAGCACATTTTATTGATATCAATATTTTAAAGATATACATAAAAGGTATATCTTTTTATTAGGCCGTAACTGCATGCTTTTCTATTTTTTATCTTTAAAAAGTGTACTTTTAAAACACCATAAAAACGCAAGGAAAAATTAAAATCCACGACAATCCCATTAAAAAAAAGAATACGCAATAGTTTTTTCTATAAAAATTTACACATTTGGTTATATCTGTATTCAGAATGAAATATTCTATGTTGAAGTTCAGAATGAAAATATTCTGTGTAGCCAAATGAAAAAAAAATGTGGTATAGGGTTCAAACAAAAATAGTGTCACAGGCTTCAGCTATGATCGAAAAAATTATGTAATGTACGCCTGTACAGAAAGCAGTTTCGTCAAAATCCATGTTAGTTGTATTCAGTTAGACAATACATTACAGGCAACTAAAATTATGTGGAAACATAATTAATAGACTTTAGAATAAAGAACTGACCGTGGAATCCCATACAGATGTTTGTAAATATGTCAATGTTAATCAGATATAATTCGAAAATATTTTTTAAAAAAATATTTATTACAACAAATTCAATTTAAAAAAATAAGAAACACCTTTCGATGTTCAGATAAAAGTAGGAAAAAGAAATCGTAAAAATTTTACGTTGTTAGGGGGGGGGGGAGGAGGGAGGTTGTTTTTTTTTTATTATATATGCCCTCAGAAGACGGACTACTGTATGTAAATATGAATATTACATTTTTACACTAAAAACATAAATCGAAATTTTAGTATATATAGCAAAAAACTTAACACCACAAAACAACCGACTTGTTTCACACCAATATGATATAGTAACCTTTACAAAACTTCACCTTAACGCCACACCCTTATATCGGGACTGTTGTAAGCCGGGTATCCGATACACACACGCTGGATTAGCGAACGAGCATTTCCCTTGCTCCTTTACAAGAGAATATAATCTAGTAACCCTCGTAACAGCTGATATTACAAAATCGTGCCCACTTACCTAATTTGGAAGAAACTGGCGAGTGATAATTCCTTAAACGTTGAACGGATATCCTACGAAGACTCTTGTGAAGTTGGGACTGCCGGGCGTTCGGATGTTCTTGCCTTTACAACGTTTTCAATTGTGAAATATCGTTTAGAACGCTCAGCGCGGGAAGTAATCCTACCGAAAGCTGACAGTGGAACAACAGGAATTGGCGACTTCTTGGCGTGGTTTCGACGTCACTGCACTGCCAATCGATCGCCAACAGCGAGAAATTCGGAGATGGGAGAAACGTCCATGGCAGATTCGGAAATGAAATGGCTTTAAAACATCCACGAATTCAATTAGTTCTGAGAAATTATGACTTTGAGAAATACGTAAACACGTTCATAAGTAAAAAACACTGACCATAAAAGGGCAAAAGTTGCTCGATAGAATTCATCTCCACTCATTGTTTGATTATAGAGAATATGGATTGGCGCCAACGAATGCTACGCCCGTTTGTTGCTAAACATCCGAACTTTGACATTAAACTTTCCTCGGATATTATAACGCGTACAGCAGGAATAGTTTTTAAGGATTGGAAAAAAAAGGGTTTATGATGACAGAAACAGGAAAAGGAAGATGAATGTAGATACATTTTAGGAGGAAGTTTCGTTAAGTTTTATTCATAGCATTATTGTCACTTGGCACTACTAAAGACCAAATTCACATAGTTATTTACTTCGTTAAGAAGGCTATATTTCTTTAGTTCCCCTTCTAACTCTACAGCAATTAAATGCTTACATAGAAAATAGCAACGCCTTATTATGAACAGTATTGGTATCAATATAAATACATTTTTCGTACAATTATATATATATATATATATATATATATATATATATGTGTGTGTGTGTGTGTGTGTGTGCCGGATGCCGAGTTTACCTTGATCACAAATTACAGATACAATCCTTCGTTTCAACATCATGTTGGTACAGTTGATTCGAAATATTATTATAATTTTTTTCCTCGTATTCTTATTTTTCTTATATATATATATATATATATATATATATATATATATATATATACATATATATATATATATATATATATATATATATATATATATACATATATATATATATATACATATATATATATGTATATATATATATATATATATATATATATATATATATATATATACATATATATATATATATATATATATATATATATATACATATATATATATATATATATATATATATATACATATATATATATATATATATATATATATATATATATATATATATATATATATATATATATATATATATATATATATATATATATATATGTATATGTGTGTGTGTGTGTGCGTGTGCGTGAATTACTAGAATAATTTTCTCTGGGAATTCGGATAGCTGTAACAGAGAAGAAAAAGAAATCACCTCTATTCTTAGAGGTGTCTACAGTTTTGCAACTGAATTGGAGGAACAACCGAGAAAAGCAGGTAGACTTCGATCGTCAAGATCCCAGAGGGGTGAGGCATGCACCGGCAGCTCTGCTCTTTTAAGGGAAAAGTGACAAAGATACCCAGGTATGTGCACCCCCCTGTCTAAGTTCATTGTGCTGGCAACCTTAGCTCTCCCCTACTTTGATTTCTTTTTCTTCCTTTTTAGGTGGGGAACGCGGTGTGTTTGTAGAAAATGATGTACAGAATGAACAGTTACGACCAGAAAAGTAGTACATAGCGGTGTGTCGGCAATGAATTTAGTTTAAATTTCTGCAAGAATTTTTTTATATCTTTGAGATGTGAGACACCGAGGTATTTTTTTAATTTTTCTTACGAGGGTGTGTTCAATGCGTTTTCATTCAAAACGAGACAATTTGTTTAAGGGGTATGGGACAGGAAACTTATTTTTTTTTTTTTTTTAGTTACACACACTGAAAGACGATTTTCCCCTCGAAACGTGTTCGTATTGAAATTCCTTTACACCGAAAAATGATTGAATAATTTGAATTTGGTTATAAAAATTTTAAATTCTTAAATTGACATGTAACATAATTTTGTATCTATGTCTGTCGGACCCATCTATGACTCTACTTCCGCCAAATTTTTTCACTTTCGTGCATTGGAAAGGTTCCAAAATAATGTGTGTTAAACATTTAGAAAATTTTTGATCCCATGAAAAGGCGACTAATCATTTTTGTTTATTTTTATTTCGGGCAAACTATTTTCAGAAAATTTACAATCAGTTTAAACGATTACAATTAATATGGTAAGATGAAAATAGACCAAAGGAACGCTGTATAAAATTTTAGGGCGACACCTCGCGGTGAATTTTAGAAATATCCTTTTAACCGCTTTACAGTTCATTTTTTTTTTTTTTTTTTTTTTTTTTTTTTTTTTTTTTTTTTTTGGCTTATGTGTACCTAAAATACACATTTTTTTTTTATTAAAATTTTTGGAAGTATGTATTTTATCTTATTTGGGAAAAAGGAAATTTTTTTTGGTCATTTTCAATTATTTTCATAACTTTCACGAGTGGTAAACTCAGTGTATCGTGAAAAGTATCGTCAGGGTATTCAGATGTCACTGTCGGATAGTGTCGTCTCGCCTCCATAGGTGCCCATGCTTTCATATTCCCATAAACTTTCGCTAGACATATGAAGTCCTATTTTTAGAATAATATAAAATTTTGTATCTTTGCCCATTAAATTTATCTAATAATGCTGAACAATCTATAGAGACAGAAACTATTACAAAATGTCCATTGAAATCAAACTGACACACATCACAATGGATAAATAATTGTCCAACTTTACAGGAATTTTCATCTCAAATATTTCCAAGCTAATAATAATTCACACTAACGTATCATTCGTATGACATAATCTTTGAGCCCTCACACTAACGTATCATTCGTATGACACAATCTTTGAGCCCACTGAGTCTGTAAACTATTCTTCGAGAAGCATTAACCAGCAGCGATCGTGATACGGCTTGTTGATTTTTACGATCGTTTCTTTGCGTGCACGTTATACGGATTAGCGATGTCGGGAGAGTGGTTTGCACGCGTAATATACGTTCGTGTGGATAAGGCGGTTGGAGATCGTGAAAAATTCCATTTCGAAATAAACCGGCTTGAAGAACTCGTGTATGGTAGAGTGATATGCATTGGTTATACATACAGTATAACATATAGTATATACTTATTTACTTACTTACACACACATTTATATATATATATATACTAGCTGAATACCCGTGCTTCGCTACGGACTACATTCAAATGCCAAAAAATTACTCCAAAAATATATTTATAAATAAATCGTAACGGATATTTTTAT
>OU015498.1:164007053-164152053 GCA_907164885.2 Dolomedes plantarius | reverse complement strand
TATGTGGGCCATCGGTTGGCTGCGGTTCTTCCGAATTTCTCTGGATAGCATCTGATGATCTCTATCTCCCAGTTTCGTGGGTCTGCCGACTCGGGGCACATTCCGACAATCACCGCTCACCTTCCACTTTTGAATCACATAGGCCACTGTCGATTTTAGGTAATTCTGCTCGCTAATATGTCCCTTAAAGATCAGCCATTTCTGCGATACGCAACGATTAAACCTTTCTCAAAATCAGATAACTCTGCACTTCGTGGCATCTTGAATGCTACTAATACCAATGTTGTTTCCTACACGGTATTTAACGGCGGAGGGCGTGACGTATGTCAGGACCTTCAGATATCGTCGTTTGCATGGGTGTCGAAATGCTTATTGATAGATAGTCTATATATGATGTATATGATGTATGCATAACAATATATAACATATATGATGTTTGCATACCTGTAAACATATACGTGCGTATGTGCATGAGTATATAGAGTATTATATATATGTATTCATAAATAGGCATTTATACATATACATAACTACTCTCTAAATATAAAATAATGTGCTAAAATCTGTAACTTTTTATATAATGCTTAATTTTCTGTCTAATGTTCCAATATTTCTTTCATAAACAAAAAATGAATAGATAGAAAGGATAGTGATACGCTAACGGGTTAGTGAGCCACCTTCCCCTCACATTATATATATATATATATATATATATATATATATATATATATATATATATGTGACGAGCTTAAATTCTCGTACTCCCTCCAAATTCGTCCCACCAATACTTACTCTTAAAATATATGCTGTCAATACAATCGTAGGCCTGTGGAATTAAACACACTTAATTTACAACCAAATCCTTTATTCAAATTACTGATTAATAACCCGATTCAATCTGTGCCATTTTCGATCTCTCATCTCGTCGACGCGCACTACCTCTCAATTCGGAACCCAATAACACTCTGCTAAATCTTTTGTTAAAACTTAATCGAAAAACCTTCGTGCATGCCGTGTGAAAACTTCCGGAACTCACTCCACGTCCAGCATTATGTAACAGTTTCACTCCTCGAACGTCTATGCTTGCTTCTAAAAATACACTCGTTCGCCTGACCACAAACGCGTCAAGGCCACATCTCAAAGAGGGATTCTATTTCCCAATTCACGCGAAGCATTTCAAATTAAGCTCAGTGAAAATGATGGCGCTCGGTGCCAAAATAATAAATTATCCTGAAGCCCCCTTTAAATTTTTGTTACTTATTCTTTCCCAATTATTTCCTTGACAACTCCCCCCGGCCCCCTGAAGGCACGCGCACAATGGAGTAGCTAATTCCATGTGGCAAGACTTCAGAAGAGCAAAACAATCAAATCAGCCAACTGGAAAAATGTTGAGTGGGGACGTCTCCCACGCAACAAAAACTAAATTAAAACTTAACTAAATGAATTTTAACCCTAACCTAAATTTATCACTCTTACACCTAGCCAGATTGAATCGTTGTGTGGTTTACATAGCACATAAGTCTCCATTTGAGACACTCTCGATTTACAACATATCATATCAACATCAATTATCAAAATTTGTACAAAATATTAAAAAAAACACAATATTATCAAACTTGTCTCAAAATACACAACACTTAAAAATGAGTAGATTTAGAAAATATTACTTAAACATATCACATTAATTATGACATAAAAGCAATTATATTATAGGCATGGACTCAACTTTCAAGCTTCATCACACAATTCGGAACATTTCTTTCTCATGTTTACATGCGTTTCCTAATCAATCGGTGACCATCTGAAACCTTGATCAAAATGAAGAAAAGACATGTGAAGACGATCATGCCTGGTCAATCATTGCATCATACTCTTTGTGAACAAGATGTGTTATACCCCTCACATTTTATTCAAAATCAACACAAATCTGTCCTCGCTAAACTAAAACATCATAATTCTTTAATCTTTATCAATAAAATATCCTATTCTTAGTTTCCATACCTTATTTAAAACAAAATCACAATATCAAAAAATTTTACTCAATACTATGAAAATACACTTATAAAAACCGCAAGATCAATATAAATCAAAATAATACACCTATGAAAAAATTGTAAAGCAAAATAACACTTTATGAGAATCAAGATATAAAACACAAGAAATATTAAAGAAGCAAAACGACCATCGTCAAACCAGGACCAGAATTAGTTGCACCAAATTTAAAATTCTTCTCGATTACACCAAATTTTAAACGATATCTTTTAACATTCTTAATTAATAATCACTGAAATCAAATTGTAAGTTAGTCACTCAGAGGATCCAAAATTAACATTAACATCATAGTTTTTTTTTAAGTTTTTTTTTAATTACAGATATAATCGCAGAATGCGAAGTCAAGTGCGTTAGGCGCTTCAAGAAAATAAATCAAAAAGGAGATGGATCTCTGAGCGAGAAAATTTCTATGCTTAATAATTTTAACAATTACTCCTTAACTTCATATCTTATACTTTGCTCCCCCCCCCCCCTTCCCAAGAACAAGATGGATACACAATTTAATTTCATAATACAATAAATTTAAAGCTTGTCGAAGTGTTACAATTATCAATTAATTTTTCTTGAAAACATGAAATAAGTCTTTCAAACTTAAAATTCCAATTAAAATGCCAGCAAAACTTTCACAAAAACAACAAATTTTTCAGCAGTCATTAAATCCGCTGAGAAAAATAAAAATTTTCACAAACCAATGGGAAGTGTGAAAAAAATTAAATGCCCAAACCTCCAAAATTGCCCAAAATGACTCTATTCTTCAGCAAACAGGGGTTTGAAACATCAAGAAATCTTATGGGCTTAAATTACAATAATATTCAACTTCAATAGGCAATACTCAATTCTCACATATTTCAATAAATCACAATGTACAATACGTTAAATCAAATACTTCAACTACATGTTCAAAACTCGAAAATCGTAATAATCATCAAAACACATTTTTTTAAAACCCATTTTGTATGTTAATTACTCTGACACATCTCAAACACATTACTGTTACAACAAATCATGTAATTTCAAAAATCAAAAACCAAGATTTATATTTAAATAATTTTTTTTGTTTACCTTATAAATTTTTACTTTACACCTTTTTTCTAATTTAACACATATTTTTAACAATCATATTTTTAATTTTCTTTACGCAGTTTTCTTTTTAAAATTTTTCTTTGCATTAGCTTAAGAAGAAAAAAAAATTTTTTGTTGAAAGTACATTACGTGATGGATCCCTGGAAAAAGTTGAACGCTCCTGCTTTGTGATGGCCGACGTCCATGGCGATGTAATTAGTATCCCGAAAAACAAAAAGGCACGGCATCTGGAACTCTGTAGTGATGTCCACGATGAAATATTGAACACAAAAACTGTAGAGGCACATCCAAAAACTACCCCGATCCTCAGGGGCAGAAAAGAAAAAAGAGAGCGCACCAAATTAACTCTGGCGATCATCATACATGGCCGCTGAAAAATTTCAAGATGGCAGACAGCATCCGAACTAGTCGACGAATTTTCAAAGATGGCAGACAGCAACGCCTCCTGCAGCACGTACTCCGGAACTGGGAAACGGTTGCACTCGCCAACACTGGCATAATTCAAACACCAACGAAATTTTTTATACTGCAACTAAGAACTGCCTAGACCAAAATCATAGCTTTCTGCCGAAGAACGACGCTGTCACGGAGAATGAGAGATCGAAAACTGGACAAATTCAACAAATATAATAAATGTAATCCTAACTTTTTGTTTAAACAGCTATTGGGTGATTTATTTTTTTCCGCGAAGATTCCTAATCCCATGCGACTTTATGACGAGCTTAAATTCTCGTACTCCCTCCAAACTCGTCCCACCAATACTTACTCTTAAAATATATGCAGTCCAATACAATCGTAGGCCTGTGGAATTAAACACACTTAATTTACAACAAAATCCTTTATTCAAATTGCTGATTAATAACCCGATTCAATCTGTGCCATTTTCGATCTCTCATCTCGTCGACGCGCACTACCTCTCAATTCGGAACCCAAGAACGCTCTGCTAAATGTTTTGTTAAAACTTAAGCGAAAAACCTTCGCGTGTGACCTGTGAAAACTTCCAGAACTCACTCCACGTCCAGTATTATGTAACAGTTTCACTCCTCGAACGCCTATGCTTGCTTCTAAAAATACACTCGTTCGCCTGACCACGGACGCGTCAAGGCCACATCTCAAAGAGGGATTCTATTTCCCAATTCACGCGAAGCATTTAAAATTAAGCTCTGTGAAAATGATATCGCTCGATGCCAAAATAATAAATTATTCTGAAGCCCCCTTTAAATTTTTGTTACTTATTCTTTTCCAAATTATTTCCTTGACATATATATATATATATATATATATATATATATATATATATATATATATATATATATATATGAATAAAAAGGTTTTTTTCTACCACACCAATCATAGAAATAGCTGTTACTCACCATAAATTCTAATAATCGGTGAAGTTCAGTAACCAGCATGGCAAATTAGTTTTCTTCGAAACGCTCTACTATTTAGATCCGGTACGTAAAGTTTCACCATATGTAAAAGATACTGAACGCCAACGTCTCGCCAAACGAGAGATCCCAACACAGGAAAGAATTCAAAAATAAAATGTCGATGGGAGCATTCGGGAGAATGTTGACGAGCAACTGATTGGCTGCAGATTAAGCCATGCCATTCTATCATCCTTTATGTCCCTTTATCTTTTCCCCCTTCTCTTTTTAAGAAAAAATGACGAAAATTCTTATATTCTCTTCGACCGTTCACCCTGATTTTGGTCGTCAGGCATTCGGCTCGGCTCGGCAGCAGACGGTTTTCATGGGCAGCGTGTGAACATTATTGCGAAAATGATTATGACTTCTGTGCCATTTTGCCGCGAAAATTTTCAAGGTTTGTGGAATAAATGACTGTGTACGGAACTCGGACGTTGTTAAGCGAAACGACTCTTTTGGAACTTTTCAAAGCAAAAATAAATCACGATATTTTTGCATGCACTAGAATGATTCATCTGGAGACACGACGTCGTTAATCTTACGCGATCTAGTGTGTACGTGGAGATGGGAGGCTACACAAATTGTTTTCGAAGCGTTTGAGTCTCATTTTTTTCTGTAGAAGTACTATTTATAAAAAATAATATAAAATGAAAATAATAAAAAAAAATACGATTCGTCTGAAAAGATATGTTTCAGATAACAAATATAGTTTTTATGCATTCTATTTCTCGAGCATTCAGGAGTGATTTCGTATCCAGTTATGCATAGAATTTTGTTTCTATTGAAATTTTCTTGCGTCTTCTTTATACACTTTGCACTTTATCGTTTCCTTTCATTCTCAATGATTTATGATGGCATTAAATAGTTTCAGTTAAATACTCATAAAATGATTACTAAGGTGCTAAATGTGGGATTTATAATGATATTTATAAACTTATAATGGTGTTCTATAAAATGGCTATGATTATATGTAATTTTAAATACGCATGCGTGTTTGATAGAAAAGGGAGTCAATAATAACTAAAATATAAATATACGTAAGTAAGAATATATGAGCTCGATATGTTAATTATGAGGGAATTTTCTAGAAAGCAATATGCTCTTGTTTCTTCCTTAACAAATATTGATCTCCGAGTTTGGCTTTATTGCTTAAGTAATTGACTATTATTTCGTCACATTCCTGAAGTGAAACCTTGGTTTAAAAGAACTGTCGTGTAAAGCCGAAGAGGGTAAAATGGGAAAATAAAAGGTGTTACTCGAAGCTAAGGGAAATTAATTGAAGGAAATTACAATTATGTATCACATACGCAAGCAGAAACGTAGGAAAAGGGAGGAGATTCGGAGACTAAGCCTCCGACATCCCCAAAATTTCGATTTTCATATATGATCACAATAGTATATAAACAGCGTAGCTGTTGATATCAGATACTCAGTCCCTATGTTAAGCTGGAATTCCCACTCCCTGTCTTTTTTTAATAACCACAACATAAATATAAATATTATATCTGCAGATATAACGCAATTATATATACAATATAAATATTTGCATCTGGAGAGGCCTTCAGCTCCTTCCGATGGTTCGCAATTTTTGGTGAGTAGAGAATGCATATCTTTTCATACGAAGGTAGACGCTCCAATAAAGACAGCGTTGTTTATAAGATTCTAAAATTTTCAGTAGTCCATTTTTCAAAGAGCATTAGATAGTTAGTTCTATCGCTCAAAATTTGAAGCTAATTTTTTTTTAATTTAAACTAAAATAAAAAGATTTTTTGATAAACATGCGTATGGAATCTAAAAATTTATTTTCAAAAGCAGAAAACATACGAGTTTGCTAATCTGTGATAAGAAAATGGCAGAAAGGAAACTTCCTTGTGGCTTCACATGGGAACTGAAGATCGACGGATGTGGAGCCCCAACCAAAAACTTTCAGCTCACTCAAAGTGTTTTCTGGCCACATCACTGTACGTATGAATTCTCGATGCATAAATTCCTTTCTGCGCAAGCAAGAAAAGTCAAAGTTAATCAACTTCACAGCAGATTCAAATCACGAGTTTTGAAGTAAAAAACATTTATCAAGGCTTAAATAAGTGCTTTTTTATCCCATATCGGACTGCGAGAAAAAGAAAAAAAAATGTTCTCCGGTCCCGAGATTGTTAAGTGACGTGGCTCGAAGTCACGGCATTTCGTACCCGTAATGAAATAAGTATGGGAGCATTTCACGGTCTCGTGTGCGATAACAGGGTTGAATCCACCAAAATTCTCGATATTGCTTAGACACAACAAGCGATACGCATGTGCAGTCGTGCAAAGTGCGGAAACCTTTCCGGCCGCTCTTCTGCATCTCTTCCTCCTACGCCTCTGACGATCAGTTAAGGGCGCCGTCAGATTATCAGCAGACGATTAATATCAAAGTCCAAGGGGGATCATCACCGAATAACGGGAAGTATACCGGCTCGGGGTTTAAAATAAGGGAGAGATCTTGGTTTAGAACGGTTATCTTTAAATTCTGTTTCTATGCTTCCAGCAAAGATACAAATTTCCGATTTTGTATCAAAGTGTTTCTCGAGAAGATAATACTGATTACCGTAAAATCTCGACTATAATACGCATCCGAGTATAATACGCATGCTTGATTTTGCGCGAAATTTTCGGAAAAAATTAAAATTCGACTACAATACGCACCTATAACTTCTCAATATTTTATTTAGAAATTGCACAAATATTTATTAACATAAATAAAATTTGTAATAAAAAGAAACGAAAACGTCAAATTCGATAAAAAAAAACTTAAATTGTTAATTCAAAATAAACAATACTGTCAAATTATCAGTCTTAATCACATTCACTAGAATACAGGTCATCTATTGTTGTTGCGTCCATGTCACAATTATTGTTGCCGTCGTAATTACATCGCTATCATCATCCTCACTTCACGATACGAACTGTGAGTTCCGTTTGTTTAAAATGAATACCTACTTAGTAAACGGGTGGATGAATCACGGAGTGCGGATGTGCACGCACCCGTGTTGCGACAATGTCTTACAGCTGCTGTACATTCGTTTATACAATGTTTAAAACTACGTTTTCTTTGTACGCGAGTATAGTACGCGCCCTCATTTTTGCGAAATATAAAAAAAACGTGCGTGTTATACTCGAGATTTTACGGTATTTCTCTTGAGGCTAAAATTTTAAAGCAGCGCATCCAGTGGCGCCGGAAGAGTCAAATATAGAGGGGGGGGGGGCAAAGTAAAATAGATTAAAACTTTTACACCTTTATTATTAAAAATACATATATACGGTTATAAAAAAATAAACTTTTATGTTATTTTATGTTATATAATGCCCTATCACACGTCAACGTGTACGCGTTTCAAATGCATCGGATTCAAGATTCCCTTTTGCGATGAAAAAACATCGTGTAGGGTTGCTTTTGAATCGCAAAAGCAAACGTCTGGAATTGGCGTTTAAACGCGCTTGCGTACCTGAAATTGGTGATTAATCGCTCCTGCGTATATGGAATGACGTTTATCGTGCTTGCGTTAACGAGTGTGAGGTTGCAATTTAGTATTCAGTTTTGTTAGGCTTTATGATTTTAAATGAAAATTCTAATATTTTCGAGCGCTAGCTAGGTAGAAACAAAAAAAATTCAACTTTCTAGGGGGGGGGGGCAAGTGCCCTCCCTAGCACCCCTTTTCCGGCGCCACTGAGCGCATCAGTCGACCTCACAGATTTTCTATTCCCATGTGAAGCTATGGGGAATTTGCCTCGCCATATTAGCAAGCAAAAACCTATTTTTACCATGTGTTTATTAACTTACTTTCTTGTTTGTGTGTTTGTTTGTGTGTGTGTTTATCAAGTACAAATCTTGCAATCGATTTTTAACTAACTTCCCGACTAGCTAGACATTTGAAACTTTTAGAATAGCCCAGAACACGATGACAATGCCTATTTTATATACTTTTAGCCCTCTTGAAGCAGAATTAAATTAATTTTCAGTTATTTTCAGTTAGTTTTGTTTTATAGACTGGTGCAGCCATCTATTGGCCGGAAAGGGAACGAAAAGTTAAATGAAAATTAACTTCCAATTAACTTCATTTTCTTTCAAGTTGATGGGATAATTCATCAAAAAAATTTAGAAAAGTATTTATTAATACATATAATTATATGATTCAACAGAAAATTAAAAAACATGGTATATAAGAAGTTCTTTTTATCTTGGAATTATTTAATTTGCCTTGAAAGTTAGACGTTTATGGAAAGTTAGACATTTCCATACGAAACACGTTTCTTTTTAAATTATGAATTTTTACGAAATCAGTTTTTAACGAGCCATAAGATTATTGATGGCTATCGCCAAAAAATTAAAATTGTTTTCCAAAAAAATTAATTAGAAATAAAATATTTTTTAAAAACCCTCGCATTGTATTGAAAAATCATTGCCGAAAATGGAATTGAAAAATATGTATTTCTTAATTTGTCATTCGATTACAGAGAGGAACATTCGTCATATCAAAACATGGTGATAGGAGATCTATGAAGTCGGCCGATGCGACCTTAAACTATTGTCAGACAATTACAAATATTTTTCATTCAGCAATTTTCTATTTGTAGATTTTTAGTTTCCTGACAATGCCATTTCCATATGTGCATTTTACTCTTTTTTCATTGAGAAACTTTCTTGATTTTCAAAAGGGGATTTGAATGTTGGAACAGATCCAACTGTACAACACTTACTCCAGAGATAGAAAAAAAAAAAATTAATACACAAGACTAGGGGAGGAAATCCATTCTTTCATAAAGATGTTTTTTTTTAATAGAAAAGTCCTCTTCCGAACATTTAATATACATATTTGCATCTGGAAAGGCCTTCAGCCCCCTCCGTCGGTTCGGAATTTCTGTGAAAAATTCTGTAAGAATATTTTTTTTTTTTTAAGTGTTCTAAATTTCATCGATAAAATCGCAATCCCTTGTCTGATTAAGTTTGCGGCAGAAAAACTTCATTTTCATTATGTCGACTGCGATTCAGTTCTAAAGAATATGCTAAATTGAGTTCTATTAGAACACTGTTGTTTCTTTCCTCAAATGAATACAAAATTTTCAACGAAATTCTTTCCGTTTCGTTCACTGAACGACACTACTATAAACGAAAGGTATAGCGTAAACGCTGAAAGAATTCCGCGATTTGAAGACTGTAGTGACATCTTTTATTTATTTATTTATTTATTTATCTATCTATATATATAAAACAGTTCCGTAACTTACTGACAGATAACGCACAGACAAAACCGCTAGACCTAAAGGGCTGAAATTTTGCATGGCGATTCTTCTTATAGTGTAGGGGTGCACTAAGGATTTTTGAAAAATTCTTCTTAGATTTTTAAAACAAAATTTTTAAGCTATTTTCTAACTTTTTAAAAGTTTGCATTTAAAATAATAATTTGAGGGTTATAAAATTTATATCACGAGAAAGATCATAAAAATTCCTTTAAAATGAATTCTTTTTCGAATCTTTACCTCCAATTTCTGATTTTTGGAGAATTTTTAAAGATTAATTTTCAGAATTTAATTTATTAAATGCTGATCACGTGGTTTATTTTCTTTTTGTAATACTTTAAATTAATTTTGCGTCACGTGCATAACAACGAAATAAATTGACAAAAATATTAAAATACGTTAAAAGATATAATTTAACCACTAGACTAATTGAGATGGAAGTTTTTTAAGAATTCAATTCAAATTAGTATGTTTTATGGATATTAAACATACAAATTGCATACATTGACCGTTGTATTTAATTTTAATATTTTCTACATTATTTTGTGTATAAAAATATCCATTACGATTTTTTTTAAATATTTTTTTTTCTTGGCATTAATTGCATACAGAGACCGTTGTATTTAATTCGAATGTACTCCGTAGCGAAGCACGGGTATTCAGCTATTTTATTTATAAAATAGCTATTATCTACTTAAACTCTAAAATCTATTTTTTGTGTTTTCAATAAGCATATATCCATCAACTTTTCTTTCTTTACAGATAAACTACTTAAAAGCCTTCGATTTTCGCGTCGGCAGATCGCAGTACGATGGACATTGGGACAAAATTGACCGTGACTAAAAACAAGATCAGGAAAATATAGGCTAACCTTTCCTAATAGTTGCCCTTGTGACTTATCAACGTTTTCGTCCATGAGTACCCATAGACGAAAACCTATGAAAAGCTGCTATCTAGTAGTTACATTTCTCCCGTAAGGACATGCCTGGATCATATATTTGGATTGTTTATAATGGAATATTTCAATTATGAGGACTTAGAAACAAATTAAAAAGTATTATTAAAATATTTTAAGACGTGTGAGCATAATTAAAAAAGATTTTTGTGACTTTAAAGTATCACTTTAACCTTCGAATTATTTCTTAAAATACTTCCTCTAAGTGTAGGAATGAATTTTCCAAATACAAAATAATGCAAATAAGTTTTACTTCGAAAAAAAAATAATAATTCGCTAAATATGATTTTCATACGCTGATAAGGAAAATTTATTGGTGATACAAAATTAGCGATAAGTTGCCAGCTATTGAAAATTTCACTCCTTCTCAAACTTAACGCGTTAAATTGGGACGTTTGCGCTGTCATAAACATGAGGAGCAGCACTAGCCTTATATATATATATATATATATATATAAAATTTCGAAATAATTAACCTCAAAGTTTTGATGTCCTTTAACGGATATCCTGTGCGTCAGATACGGGCGATTGGACGATGCAAAAATATTGAAATGTCTGTTGTTAGCTTTAGCAGCTTACTCAACACTATTGCGCATAAAACAGTTCAATTTATTTCATGCTACATCAGACAAGAAATTATCCGGCGCAAATCTGTGTTACTGCAAAGATAAAACATGGCCACTCAGTTTCGACACAGTGCATAAGAACGGGTCAAACCGGAGAACAATTTTCACTTTTACACCCTTCCATCGAATGCGGTACTGAAAATTCCACGAGCGGCGAGCCTTTATGAATTCATCCCAGTTTCACATTCCGCAGTCCGAGGGACCGGAATGAGTCGTAGAGTGGAAAGAAGATGCTAAATTCCTGAGACTGAGTCTGTTGAAAATTTCCGGGGAACAAATTGAGGCGCTGTCGCAGTTTGAAACTCGCATAATCACTCCAAAAGTCATTATTTTTATCGTCCTGTAAAAGTCGATGCGCGTAGTTTAAGCTGCACTTTCGCTCACTAATGACTTTGAGGAAAGTTTCTGGATGAAAGCTCATTCCAACGTTATTGTAAAGAAACAGAGACCTTTTTTTCCGAATTGTTTCGTTTACCTTTGGTTTAAATGATGCAATTTAAGTGTTATCTACCATATCGGAGGAATTTTTTTTTCGGTCTTTTTGCTTGCGAAAAATTTAAAAAAAAGAAAAGAAGAAGATGAATTCTTAAAGTACTGCGTTGTAACAAAACTTTGTAGTTAAAATACCAAGCACAAAAATTTACACAGATATAATAATATACTTCACATAATTAAATGATGATAAGTCATTGCGACCTCTTGTAAACCCGTTGGATTCGCCATTTTTCATAGTGATGAAAAATTTAAACTTTTATCTGTACTGTAAGGAAATGGAGGTTTATTTTGATATAAATTTGATAAATGTAACGATCCACTCGCATTATTAGCAATTAAAGAATAGGAGTAATAAACTGTTCCCAATTTATTTTGTGAAGTAACTTCTATTCATTTATTGAAGAATGTATTGTTGGCTACTGTGTCATATTTATAAAAAAACGTCTGAATGTTTTCCTTGCTTTAAGCTCGGTTCAGAGCTTAAAGTACCCCCCCCCCCTCCCCCTATATTTTTTCTGAAAACAAAAGTTTCGCCTTAAAAAAAAACTCTTTTTTCAGCCTGAGACAGCATGACAGAAATTTGAAACCCTTCCATCTTCCGGTTGAACTTTATAATGAAAAATCTTTTAAAGTAGCTGTAATTCCAGCTAGCTCCCGTTTATGTCTTTTTATCATATTGTAACCTGATTGGGGCTATATCTTACCAAATATGGCGACTGTTGAAATTTATTTTTGTTTTAAGGATAATCAATAGACGACATCTGTCTATCGGGTGTTTATCTAAAATTTGCGCAAAGCTAAAACATCGCCAAAAATTGGTGTCGACCCTAGAAAATACCCAAATTGTAGCTAATCGAAACTTCATCCTTAAAAATAGCAACCCATTAGACCCATTAGATGGGCTACAAAATTAAATTAGATTTAATTTAGTAAATCATTGACCAATGGGTCTTTACATGATATAAAGATATTTTGTAAAAGCAACCTAAATTTTTAGCACGTAGCTCTTATCGTTGGCAATAGGACAGATTAGCGTTTTTACCTTTTTTCCAAGTTCGCCAAAATTTCTCGGAGACATTAACAGGGAAAGAAAAAAAATGAGTTTTATTAGTACTACCTAGGAGCGTATTTAAAAATCTCTAACCAGTTAGTTTTTTTTAAAGTTTTTTAAATGTTAAGGTGCTATTGTAATCAATTTGACAGATTTGCTTTATTTTTCTTTTCTAAACTTCCAACAAAACAAGTCTAATACCTAGTCTAATGCTAGGCGGCGTTTAACAGAGGAAGAAAAAATAATGAATTTAATCAATAACACCTTAGTGAGTATTTTAAAACTCGAACCGAGCTTTTTTTATTATTCGTATTTGAAAATTTCTGGTAAAATTAACTCAAGTTTTTCTTTTTGTTTGGTTCTTTTCGCTTAATCCAATTAAGAAAATACTTTCGTCCACGTCGAAAAGCTTTTAAAAGCATTTGCCAGTTTATTTATTTATTTAAACACCCCTAAAACACGCAGTTTATTTTTTATTCCTATCGATATTGACGCAATATATTTCGTGGCATCTATGAATAAATTGTTTTATAGAGTAAACAGGAAATTAAACATGCAGTCAAAAAAGGGTTCTTTTTTAAAAACTCTTGACAGTCTCTCTGTTAAGCAACAAAAACGTTTCCAAGGCCAAGTATATCCAATGACGACACCATACCTATTTTTGAAAGGAAAACAATTCCCTCTCGATGTCAACAGCAATGATATCACCAAAAACAGGACAATTCATACAACTATCTGACGTATTTTCATATCCATCTGCCGGCGCTTTCTCTCGGCGAAAACACATGAGTCACACAATTATTACAATAGTAAAGACGACTGGATAGAGGGTGACTCGTCCGAATCCGGAGAGGAAACAGATTCTTTTGATGACGTGGACGCAAAGACTCTTGAGAAATCGGAGAGAACGAGTCGCGCTCGTCATGAAGACGCATCGTGAAAGACTCGAGATTCAAACGCGTGATTCACGATGGCATTTCGCAAAATGGCGCAGTTTAAAAGTTCACGTTTAGTTATCGGTAGCAGACTGAAATAATGAAAGAAAGAAAAGAAAAAAATCATGCATATTCAGGGAATCGTTTTTGAAATCTGTAAACCATAGTGATAAGGAAAACTGGATTTAAAAATTTGGTTTCAAAAAAATACGCGAGGCGCGATTAAAGGTTTACTTCCGTATCCTGCATCAAAGAGTCAGATACTACTTTCTTAAACCTACCATTATGTGAAAAGTAAATGGGAGGTCCATTACAGTCCATAAATAAGAGCATAGTTACAGTCGGTAGTTAAGGGATTTTGCATCTGGCGTTGTCCGTTTGGAAAATAGGAATAGATAGGACTATATAATGACTATATAACATTAAACTCTGAAATTGTTAGTAATTTAATGCAGAAATAAAGGATTAAAATAGAACCGTACTCCTGAAGGAGTACGGTTCCCCAATAATGAGCAAAACAGTAGGAAAAAAATCTTTGAAATCATCGTGCGATAAGAGCCACCAAGCTATAAATATATTTATTGACATTTCATTGTCAATTCTTCATCAAATTTATACAGAAAAAAAAAATTCCATCTTATATTTTACTGCTGCCATCTGTCGGCAAAAAAAGGAAAGTTTTGTTCAAAGAAAAATTATTTTATTTTCTGAAATTCGGCACTTATTCAGTAGTATGGGTCAATGGGATTATTAGTCGAAGAAAAATTAAAGGAAAATGTTCGATTATTTTTAAAGAGGACAAATAGCCCGGTCTCGTGAACATCTTTTTTTGTCAAGCGCAGGAAGTTTTATTTTAAAATTTAAAATAATAAATTCCTATTCTTAAATTATGAAAAACACCACTGAAATAAGTAATGAATTTAAATGTCACAAAATAAAGTTGCATTCCGGGACGGCTTGGCATGATGTCAGCTTGAATTCTTAAAAACACATAAATAATAGATGGAAATACAATAGGTAACGGATTTTCCGTATCTATTACAATTTACTCTTATACAAGGCTAGTTGATTAGGAGATAAGGCTTACAAACGCAGAAATAAGCTTCCATCACTGTCTATCGTCAGTTTCAAAACTGTATTAACGTTTCGAAATACAGAAAATATAGTGCGTGTTTCAAAAGGACTACAGAATAATTAACACCGCCAGGATTTGCTAATAAGGTCCTCCCAATAGCGAGATAGTAAAAAACCCTGATGTACTCACTCTATGGCAAGTCAAAGCGGTTGACCTCGCTCTCAGATGTAGCCATACATTCGTTATAAGAATATATAAAATTATTAATGACTGCGCCTCGGGAAAGAACAGGCTAAAGGGCCTTCAAAGTTTGCAACTACACAGATAGCAAACCGCACTCTTTCCAAAACCCACAACTACACACACTCATTTAACCAGACTAAGTGAAAGTACCAAGAGAATGTTCCTTACGGCATGGTGGGATGCGCACGTTACTGAACTTGTATTAATCTACATAAGTTATTATTTTTCTCCTTCAGGTGTGTAACACTTGATGTTGCAGATCCTCCATTCCTATGTTGAGTCATGTAGAATTTTCTTTTACATCACAGTTCAACAAATGCCTAATTTTTAATTTCGTGTTTTGCGCAGGAAGGTTTGCTTTCAAATATGGGTAGACTTTCAATAATCATCACAAATAGTTACAGAAAATATTCTAGAAACGAAAAACCTTTTACGTACAACTGGAGCTGAAATGGATGCTCTGTCCGCAAAGTATTGGGATGATATATCGTTGCTTCTTAGAACTCCAGTAGGGTGTTATTATACCAAAGCAAAGTGATACACTGAATGAGTTTGTAAACTGTTCACCAACAAGTATTCATTTCAGTGCGCTATTGTTTGATTCACACTTCCACAAGTGCCGATATTCCAGGTATAAAATTCGAGAATTTCTTAAATCTCGTGCCTGGTATTAGTTAAATCTAATATAGTACGAAGGTCTTTCTGAAAAGAAATTACTCGAAGAGAAACTTTCTTAAATAAAAGACGAATAAAAATTTAATTATAGCCATTAGTTCTTTATTTTTGGAAATACATTTCCATCAGGCGCAAGCACGCTTCTCAAACGAATGTGGCCCTGATATTTATTCACCTCCTATCCTAAACGTTCTCATTTCCATACCCCCGATTCTCCGTGGCAGGTTGCATTCCGGTGCCGGCCCAAACACCGAATCACGATTTTCACCGAGCGACCACCGCCAACCAAACCATGACTCAGAGCCCGAAAAGAGAGGAAACTCGATTGATAAATCATGCCTTCGATTGGGTAATCGAATAGGATGCGTTGGGGGGAGGGAAGTGAGAAACGGGCTCCACGCGCGCACCTTTGAACCATCCACACCCTGTGCCGATTTCTTCATGGCTGCCGTCACCGCAGCGAAGTCGGACTTTCGAAACGAGTGGCAGCCCCTTCTGATCACTGATTAAACTTAGAAGCAAAACAAACGATACTGCGCAATAAATAATATCCAACCTGTTCTGCAGCTGACCCAGCCATCACTTTCGTTATTAAGATAGGCTCCTCAGCACGCACGGTACAGTCGATGGATACGTTAGGGAAGTAGAGAACTAGTTTTAGGAATTTTTACGGACAGAGCTTTTAGGCCGCAAAAACGATTTTTCCTGCGAGGTGTGGAATCCAGGGACTAAGTTCAGGGACTGCCAGGAACTAAAGGAAAAACAACTACGTATCCTCTCTGACTCGCGATCTGCCACAGAGGCCTTTAAAAAGATCTTAACCGGTGAACTACTCGCTCCGTATTAAAGAAGCGAGTTTAATTCGGAGGGAAAACATCTTTTTTTTCAGTGGACTCCAGCCCGCTTCAGAGTAGCAGATAAGGTACGGGCGGACGCGGTAGCTCAGCTGGCCGCCAATATGGGTCCAAGGCAGCTTCCTCGGCGATCTTTGACGGCATGCAAAACGGCAGCATCCAGCGTGTTCCGACAAGAATGACTATAAGGTGGAAGTCGGGGAGCACGGGTCGATCGCTCTACCTCGTCAAACCCATTCCAGCAGATCCGAGGCTCTACGATGACGTCCCTCAAGCTACAGTTAGGTTTGTGGCGAGAGCCAAAATCGGGCCAATAGTAACCGACCACAAACTATCCCGATTTCACCTGACCGACTCCGCAATCTGCTCGGTCAGAGGAGAAAAGCTGGAGCACATATTGCTTAGGTGCTCCTGTCCATATGGCTCGACAGTCTCTGAGAACATTGGCGGTGTAGATGAACGAATTATAACAAAATAAACGTTCTTATGGCGGCAGCTTACCATGGACACTGGGCCATCGGAATCGCTTCATACCGGATACCTGCATGCTCGAATTATAAAGAAGGAATTTTTTTAGGATGCTGGAAAGGATGTGCCGTTAGTTTATACTTTTGAGATAGGCACCGAACACACAATATACCCAAGTGATATGGACCGAATATGGATCATAATATTCCTGCTTTTATTATATTTTAGTGTTATATCGGGTTTAAAGCATAGGCGCAGCGTGCTTCTAACTTTTTTTTTTTTTTTTTTTTTTTTTTTGGGGGGGGGGGGCATGAATTGAATTCAGTTAGAGCCCTCCTCAGCGCATTGACTGCCGGACGGTCCTTAAAATATGAAATATTACGATTTTTAAAAAATTGAATAACAATAGAATTGATGTTTGAGTAGTATTCAAAAGTTATACAATGAGAAAAATATATATAATATAAATAAAATGAGAAATAAAATATAGCGTCGAATTTTTTCTATGGATCATATCATTGTTAAAAACTATGATAAGGCAAAAGACATAATCGGAATCTTCAGTTTCACAGTTTGAAAAAGCGGGAAAAAACCAACTTTCTTAAAAGTTTTTTACAATTTTCTGATTTTAACTGAACTTCTGTTAACGTTTTATTTTATTTAAAGTTCAGTTGGGGGTCCGACGCTACGCCTATGGTTTAAAGTATCATTTGGTACGAATGTCAAAGCTCATTTTGTGTTAAGTTACGTTCCACAATATCTGTCATTTGTCGCCAGGATACTTTCCGATAACGAGGGACATCTGTATTATAAGAGCAGAAATAACTAAAAATCAGTACAAAAGTTATCTTAGAATTTTGAACTCATTTTTTGGTTTCCTTAAAACTGTGCATTTCGCGCTCTATTCTGCCTTCCTGAAAAATCGAATTATACTTAAATTAACTTTTCACAAAAATATTATTAAATAAATATTGTTAAAGAAATACATTTTCCATTTTCTTCGCTTCCGTATTCCACGTAAAATGCAGTTTTGTTTTCATTGAATCACACCTCGACTATTTTTGTCAGCATTGGGCACCAATATTAGCTACCTATTTAAAGCTTTTATTTCCAACATCGGTCTAGACTTATTTTCAAAAATATACTCAATTCATTCTTTTTTTAAAAAATATTTGAGGTTTTCAAATGCTGTATATTCTATCTCCCAAACTATTAAAAAATCCATAAATATGTATAAGTTATAGCTACTAAAACTAAAACTATAGAAGTTTTTTAAATTACTTAATTTCAATTCTTTATGCTTTCCTTTCCTTTTCTCGAACTCGAGTTTTTATATTTTACGTCATTAAATTGAGAGAGAGAGAGTGAACTGCCGAGACAGAAGAATTCTCGCATAGTAGGAAAAAAAAATCGATCTATCTCGCTTGAAATAAAGGGGGAAAAAATCCAATTCAATCTCTTAAAACAAGCGAAAAGAAAAGAAGATAGGGGATTCCGAATGTGCATTTTAAAAATGATTCATAACATTAAAATATTTTCCTTCGAATATCTATAAAACACTCTCTAGCATGAACTCTATCTTTTCTTTACATCGCCATAAAGAAAGGAAAAAAATTCAATCTGATTCCTCTTTCTTTAAAAAGTCAACTCCATCTGACGTTTACATCCGCGTAATATCGACACTGCCGAAAATCTCGATCAATTTCGATCGGCGAAAAGTTGCCAAATGTGGCACACTCCCACCAGTAGCCGAACAGCCTTGAGTGAGGACGAAACCAATGGCAGACTCAGCGGTTACAACTCACGTGCGAGGAGAGGGGTGAGAGTCACCATGGCGACGGACGCTGCTTACTTGCGAAGGCTTCTTTCCTTAAAGGTTTGCTTTTCCCCGAGAAGGAGCCCTCGACGATTGCAGAGACATCTGTGTGGATAATTATAAATCAATTTTTCATCATACTTTCTCGTCTATTTTAAGCACACGTTTTCTTTTTCGACGTCATGTTCACAGAATGAATGGAGCTTGGCTCTTTAGGGAGCAAGTAAAATACTGAATAATAGATAAGAGGTAATCAGCGCGATGGAAATTACTTAAGCCGAGTTTTTTGCACTTTTTTCTCTCACTTTAAATTTTATGCCACGATATTTTTAATTTCGGTCAAATGTATGGTTCTCATTGAATAACTCTGCGCTTCCCCATCCTGTTATCTTTCAAACGTATGTCAATAAAAAAAAAAAGTACGAAGTTCAATGAAAAGTAGGAAAGTAAAAAGAACGAGTGCATGTAGCCCGTTTACGAAAATATTTCTATTCTTAGATACGTGAGAAATATTTAAATACATAAGAGGTTTTCATAAACAACCAAAGGGAAAGGATGGATGGGCTCAATTTTACTAAGAAAAAAGGCGAGCATATTCTTTCACATTTTATAGATAAAAAGTGTTGAATCCTATTTCAGTACTCTTCCAGGCGTGTTATTTTCAAATGAACCGAACAGATTTAAAAGAAAGTAACTGAATCTATTTTTCTTCTTTTAAGACAAATGTGAGCTTATTAGAAACGTTTTCACTAGGTGTTAATGCACCAATGCGTTAAAGATCACAGAATTTTGTATGCATGCATTGACCATGGAAATGCTAAGCACTGCAAAGTACTTCATGAATGTAAGTAGAAAAATGTAAAATAGGGACTTATTTCCTCCCCCCCCCCATTCAGTTTATACAGTCATAAAATGTACGCAAGAAAAGTTTTCGCAAATAATATATTTAAAAATAACGTATTCATTATTATGAATTATAAAAGTAAATGTGCCACCTGAGGTAAGAAAACACTCCAACAACATGTGTTCCTCATACATATGTGTATCTCCTCAAAATTGGATTCCCATGAAAGTTCTCTGTCTTTAACTATACGTATATTAAAACTCATAAAATTGATTCATAATAGAAATGCAGTCAATACAGTATTGAATCATTTCGTTGAAATGATTCAATAGTCTTGTATATTTATGACACAAAAACAGGTAATACACCTATTAAAACGATAAATAATCCTGGAAAATTAAAAGCAGAGATCTTCCAGAAATATGTGGCTTTCCTTATCTTATTATCTATGATTTATATAAATATCCGTAAACTACTATTTATATAAAGCATAAAAAGTAAGTAATAAATATAGAATCATTCGTTTGGATGATTTTTTAGCAGATTTATCTTCAATCTCGGAAGGCGTTGAAGCAGATTTATCTTCAATCTCGGAAGGTTTTTTTGTTGCAATGTACTCAGTAAAAACTCTTAAACTCTATTATTCTATGACTTCTTAGAATAGAGATGAGAAATTATTCACTTTTTATTTTACGAAGTATACGTCTCTTCACAGATTTAAAGATTTCTCCAATTACAAAAGAAGTATCACTCAAAAATATATAACATTCTAACAAATAATTTTTTTTTTCTTTTCATAGGTAATTAATAACATTTTGCCTCGCGTTACATTTTAGAGTTACATTTTTCACTATCAGCATTTTTGGAGGGTGATAACTAACGCCATCTTACGGCAGTAAAAAGAAATTGAAATCGCCTTCTTCCAAAATACTCGATTATTATTGTTTGGAACGGATGAGTAAAACATGACTTGTTTCATTTCTTTTTCCATTAAAATTATAGATGATGTGGATAAATAGCAGATGTATCACAGATACTATAAAAAATGTAACGAAATAACTTTCACTGATTTCGGAAACAGGAATCCCTGGAACTTTTTATTTAAAATATCACAATTTTTTTATTTAAAATATCACAATAATTTTTATTTAAAATGCACAGTGTTTATTTTTTTTCCCAGAAACCCTCCATTTGTTACCACTGTCCGTTAGTTATTAAAAGATGAAAAAGGTATAATTTGACTTGAATATTTGTATAGAATTCGTGGAATTTTAATGTAAGATATAGAATTATTACATTTATGAGCAAAGTATTTTCTTCATGTAGACTACCCTTTATCTGGCACAATATGTCCCATGAGGACCCAGTGCCAATAAACTCTATCCAACCAACCAACCATCTTCATGTAGAATGGAAGAAAAAAAACTTTTAATCCATAGGAAAGTAAAAGTGAAATTGACGGTTCACACTGTAGATATTTTTTTACCAGCAGACAGATATAAACATTTTTATTCAGTTTTTTAAACCTAAACACATGTTTGCTAGGATAGAGGCTTACGAAAGAGTTAATAGAATATCAACATGTATTTAATGTTCTTCATATTGTACAGAAATAAGAGAACCCCATACAGTTAAAATTAAATTTACCTCATTATGACTAATATAGCAACCATCTAAATAGTCTTGTAAGTTGTACAACCAAGAAAACCTAAGTGAAATAAAATGACAACGATCCTAAATAATCACATAAAGATTAAGACCAAGACTGCAAAAGTGAAAGAAAAGAAAAAAATGATAGCTTCATCATATGCCAGCCTTGTTGAGTCGACCACTATTAATTATTTATTAAAAATATAAGCTAATTTCAACATGGCACTGAAATCGAGGTATATTTTCAGATAATTTAACTGAACTTTCTCATCTATTCAAAGCACAAGATTAGGCCTTAATGATTCCTCAATATTTTACGAAGTGTTATTATTTTATGTTCATCATTGTCTAATGTTAATGGCAGCATTTTTGATTGTTCGCCCTCTTCAAGAATACTCGATTATTTTCCTTTACTCTCTCTCTCGGCTTAGAGACACAGATTCACATTACCCAGTTGTCAACTTGTTTCTGAAATACACTTTTATTTACTGGAAACAAAACAGTCCTCTTTCAGCCAACAGATGGCAGCAGTGAACTGTGAAATGAAATTTCCTTCTTTCGCATTAACGTAATGATGAATATATTAAAATGAACGAATGAATGAATTATTAATTTGTTGAATTCATTTAATTTCATTAAAGGTAATTAAAATTAACTTACAAATCGCTCACCCAGCCTAATTTTAACACAAAACATGATTTAATATGTTTCTACTCATATCAGATTACCGTATTCTAAGAAATATCGCTTGCTGTGCTAGATTTTGCTACACTAAATTACAGACAAACAAAATCAAAGCTTTAGTATTCAATAGAAAACAGCAACAACAATAATAATTAAAATAATAATAGTAACAATTATTATTATTATTAAAACATCTTTTTTGATTGTCAATCTATGAAAAACATTTCCGAGTCACTGAAGTGGTAGGGAAGAGCAGCATCTGCTTTTTGTACCCAGTCACTTCTGGGCAAAGCTTTCAGAATTCTTTTTGGGGGTTAGCGTACATTTTATTTCATTCCCTGTTTCCAAAAAAAGGCTCTTTTTCTCTTTCTTCTTTAACTTTAAAAAAGGAAAGTTGCTTTTTTATTTATCTTGTTTTATCTCATGTTGCATGTTCTTCGCGTCTGCAGATTTTAACCGTTTCTTTCAATAAATATTTGGGTTACATAAAAACGAATATGGCCAAGATATTTATGTTTTTCTACAGAACATTAGGGTTCTACGATAAAAAATATCCATATAACCGGGAGAAAAAAAAATACGACATTTCCCGCATTCAAAGAATTTGGCACGCCATTTTTCTTTTCGTTAGTGATCTTCTCGTTCACTTGTACAGTCATTTAACCGAGACAGCGGAACAGTTGCTATCAATTGACTTTAAATGAATGAATCGAGGCAGCTCGGAATATCATAAAAGCATCCCTTGCCTTTCCATGGATCTACTAAGCAACGGCATTCAATATTCCATAGAACTCATTGAGTAAAATAACATAATATACACTTACACTTACCAAACACATGAATGTTTTTACTAAAATATACACCAAGCGATAATCTATATATGAGGCGGTGAAAGGCAAAGTGGTGTAAGTCAAAAGAGTTTTACTGCAAAAACTACAAAAAATTCCACTATAAATTGAACAAATTATAAATCATAATAATTATTATAATATTGCAAATAACAATTATTTACAATTCCACTATAAATTGAACATGGAGATTACATCCCTCAAATAAAAATAGTTGAAAATGTGACTTACACCACTTTGCCTTTCACAGCCACATATATAAAACAGTTCCGTAACTGACTGACTCACTGACATACAACTCATAGACCAAACCGCTGGACCTAAAGGGCTGAAATTTTGCATGGCGATTCTTCTTATAGTGTAGGGGTGCACTAAGAAAGATTTTGGAAAAATTCTTCTTAGATTTTTTTAAATTAAATTTTTAAGCTGTTTTTGTAACATTCTTTAAAGTTTACATTTAAAATAATAATTTGAGGGTTTTAAAATTTATATCACGATTCAATAGAAAACAGCAACAACAAGCAATTAAAAATTCCTTTAAAATGAGATCTTTTTCGAATCTTTACCTCCAATTTCTGATTTTTGGTGAAATTTTAAAGATTAATTTTTAGAATTTAATTTATTAAATGCTGATCGCGTGATTTCTTTTACTGGTACTTTAAATAAATTTATCGTCACGTTCATAACAACTAAATAGACAAAAAAATATTTTTCTTGCTAATGCGGCAGACAATTGGACATTATCCAAAAAAATATTAAAATACAGTAGTATAGATATTATGTTCCTCACACTGTGCTATATTCTTTAGTATGTCCTATTGCATTTAATTTGAACATTTCTTCTACATTATTTTGTCTACAAAAATATCCCTTACGATTTTTTTTATAAATATATATATATATTTTTTTATATCAATTGTATACATTGATCGTCGTATTTATTATACATACATATATATATATATATATATATATATATATATATATATATATATATATATATATATATATATATTGGTATTAATTGTATACATTGGCCGTTGTATTTAATTTGAATGTACTCCGTCGCGAAGTGCGGGTTTTCAGCTAGTACTACTGTACATAAGCACATTTTAGGTGACTAATATAAACACTTGCAGTTAGATGTGTCGATGCAGCTCCAAAGAAAGACAATTTCAGGTTCCCCCTATTGATATTACTAAAACCTCGAGATTCTGAAATTCACTGCCAAATGAAAATTTGCTCTTCAGAGAAGGTCTAAAGATTTATCCAAGCGAAGTAATTACATACATACCAACTACCAAAGAAAATGTCTGGAAATATGTGTCTCTTACTGGAAGCACAGAAAATGTCTCGAAATATGTCTCTTACTGGAAGCGGATGCTAAGGAATCTTATTATTAACAGCTGAAGGTAAACAAACGTATGTTTGTTAGTGAGCAGACACGGGGACGGGCAAATCTCGCGAACCGAGCATGGCAGGATATCGCGACTGGTACAGATGGACACGGACGGATGAGACGCGTGCACTTATGCCATCCTCAACTTTCAAAACTTTAAACTTTTTAATTATTAAATTAAAACCGCCGAACTCAAAAGAAGCGGACAACAGAAACAGCTGACATTCCGGGTGGGCCAGCTCCTTTCCGTTTCGCAAATTTCCACTATTTTCAAATACAAAATTGAAATTTTCCGTCCTCCAATCGACAATTTTTTTATTTCCATGTGTTCTACAACTCTTCATCTTTAATGATATACACATTTTTATAAGTTAAAAATGTTTTTAATTGCAAACGAAGCTTGTTCCCCAAAGCAGTTTTCCGAATTTCACGAAATCGACAATTTTGATGGACAAATATTTCGGTTTTCTGCACCTATTAATGTCAGTTTTACGATTTATCGGCATTTGCTAGATGTTCAGCTCAGTGACGTAGAGAGCATAACTGGTGCCCGGGGCACGATTCCTTTTTGGCGTCCCCCCACGAAAAATATATAGTAATATAATAGTTAAAATTAATTAAAAAGATAGACCATTTAGCGCCCCTCTGCAAGTGGCGCCTGGGGTATGATAGACCTCCTTGCTCCTCCCTCGCTACGCCACTGGTTCAGCTTCCAAAATATACCAAATATATTTAATTAAAAAATATTATCATTCTAAAAAAAGTACTTACAAAACTAACATTTGAAATTTCCCGCGCTGATCGCCATAGTATCTTAATGTAATTGAATGCCGAGTTCGTATTTTTCGACTTATTATTTTACTCACTAATAATTCGAGCAAATTTGTTTCTAATTAATGAGCAACTGATGAGGATTCTTCCTCCACCAATTTTGAATTCATCAGAGTTGTCTTTCTATATTTTTAAGCACTTTTTCCACCATGAGATTTAATATTTACATTCGGCCATGTTGCCAAAAGAAAAAAAAATATTAGTTGAGAACGAGTATGAGAGCGAGTCATTTAATAATTGAAATCCAGAAATAATTTAAAAGTACCAGAAATAATTTTAGTTTTAGGAAATGAGACGTTAAAACCTTTACAATTTTTTCTAATTGAATGAACTTCTTCTTTTGTTTAAAAAGCAAAATTTGAAAACTGAAATTTGAAAGAATTATTTCAAAAGCCAAAAACCAAAATTTTAAAATGAGAATTTTAAATAATTAGTTCGTTTTTTAAAAATTCTAATATATTTTTAAAAGTGATTAAACAGTTTTCAATCTTTAAGAAATAAAACCATTTCATTTTAAATCGAAAATGCAACACATCGGGTTGCCACTCAGTCAAAATATAAAGATTATAAATGCGTCTATTGTACGATACAGCATACAGTGAACACTGCAATGCAACGCTACTCTCGCTACGACTTTTACTTGAATCTCTTTTGTAATGTTAAATCTCAAATTCACATTCTTTCTTTGAATTTTTTCCTCGTTAATGTCGTTATTGTTACTACGCCATAGGTAACGGATTGTTTAACGTAGTGGTCACTTGTCAGATTTCCCCCACTATATCGTCGCAACGTCGAAAGCTTTAAACGAATCGTACAGTAATACCAATGTTTGGCATTTTCAAGACAGTACACGTGTGATAAATCGGATGTATTACATAGAAAAATAAAAATGTGATTTGTTCTTCTCAATATTATTTTATATGATGTTAAGAAATACATTCCAAACATTTATAAAAAGGGTTGAATTTTTTTTCTTTTTTTAATTTTATTTTTTCAGCGACACACCTATAGCACAAAACTGATGTCATTAAATTTTCGCGTGTAAATAAAAAGTGAACCCATCTCCCTTATTACAAATACAAAGGCATATTCTGACAAAATTACTTTCATTACGTATATCAGCTAAAACCTTCGTTATTTGGATTTTACAATAGAGGCGCCATCTCTGTTTAATAGATATAAATAAAGTTTGTTTGCAATAAATGTGTATATTTTTTCGCTCTTTGGCGTTACGCAGCCGAAGCCAGCGAGTGGTGGGGCGGCAGCAAAGCTATGCGGTAGCGGTTGTGGTCCGGGGGCCGCAGGGGAACATTATATACCATATAGAAAGTATCGTGAACTTTTCTCTTAGCCGTAAAAATATTCGAGTCATAAATAGATTTATTCCTTTTTTAATTTTAATTTTTTTATTTTTGAAGACCTATAAAAAAGTAATCAGTCAACGTAGACCTAGACTGATCAAGACCTAGACCGTCAAGACCTAGTAATCAGTCAACGTCACTAGACTGATTGTTCTAAAAGGATCTACCTCGTATGTATGAAGATCGAGCTTGGAAGAAATATGTTTGCAAAACCATAAAGCCTATATCAGACGTATCTAGTTTCGCGCAACTTGACCAGTAAACAACCCGTCGCTCAAGTTTCCTAGCTATCGTCACGACAGAAGTCGCGTGTGATAACAGCCGAAAATACCTGCACTACTCTTTCAGAAGCAATACTGCTTACGGACACATTAACATTTTCTCTTCGACCCCTGAGAAAGGACCAAGCACTCCTTCATGTGCGATAACTACTCCATTCTGATCAACTCTAAGGAAATGTCACTCAAACTTTTGAAAATCAAATTTGCAGCCCTATTCGCTCTGACGACTTGCATTAACGTGTTGTGTTGTGCGTATTTTTGTGGTCTGATAGGGGCTTTAGGAAGTAGGGATGCGACATCGACAACAAAACATTGATGTTTTGAAACATCGATGTTCAATATTAAAACATCGATGCTAATAAAAAATCGCTCAAAAACCATCGATGTTTTTGAACATCCATTTTATAAAACTGGTTTAGTAACCTCTAACATTAATGTTACTTCGGTTAGTCGTGGGGGGGGGGGATTAATTTTACTCTCTGATTGGGCTGACACAAATGACCAAACTTTGGTTGCTAGAGTCAGTACATATCACAGAATTTCCATGATACATTTCATTCCTTTTACCAGAAAATTGAGGAAGAACTTATTTCTATAAAAACAATTGATAGTACGAAAGCCATAAAAAAAAAAAAATCCGTGATGTTTTCTAATTTAAATTGGCTGAATGTGAAAAATTATTGTAATATTTATTTACAAGTTGGAGAATAATTTACTTCCAGGAGGTTTAAATAATTTAGTAAAAAAATAATCTGAAGTTGTTACATTTAACAAGTGTTTAAAACCCTTGTCTTCAATAATTGAAATCAGCTGAAAATCTCCACAAATCATGTAAAGAATAGCTTGAGAAACTTTGCTGTGCATATCTCCTCCAAATTTGTTTAATTATGGGGATTTTTCATTTAAAAAATAAACAGAGACAACATAAAACATCGAGCGCAAAACATCGATGTTAAAAAAACATCGGCTTCAATAAATCGATGTTTTGAAACATCGACATCGATGTTGCATCCCTATTAGGAAGTGGCATGGGAGCACATTTATCTCAGTAACGTATACACACAAATCTTTAAGAAATATAGTCAAAGGGGTGGTAAAAGAAAAAGTTATACCTTACCAACAATCGGCTGAGCAGGAAATCGTTTGACTTAAAACTATGTACGGCAATAGGGAGATATATGAAATGCACGGTACATACCTGAAAGACAAGAATAAATTGCAATTAGAAACAGTGAAATATTAAATTTAGAAGGTAATAATACCAATGTGAAATAAATCGAATACATTTTTGAAACCCTTTTAAGTTCGCAGCTTTTTGTTTCCCAAACGAGGATTGTCATTAAGATCGTCCGTTTGAAACAACTGATTCGTTACTTTTCAGACGCGATGTTGCAGTTTTTAAATGACAAAGGAGGTTTACTTATTCCGAATGCCAGTGTGACATAAAATGAATAAAACTAATAAAAGACGGCGTTGCGGTAATTGCGTTGAAAGATAATTAATTTAAAGATCATAAGTTGCAGTTATTCGGTTACAAAGGAGAGTTATTAGGCGCGAATAACAGTGTGAAGTAACCCTAAAGAAAGTATTAAAGGAGACTATTTTAGTAACTAATGAGAATTAACAGTTTCGAAAGCCAACGTGAAATAAATTTGAATCCATCTACTAAAAAACTAGATTCACAAACTTGTATTATGAACAGAGATTTAAAAAAAAATTAAATAAAAAATTTTAAAAAAATCTCCAAATGTTCTGAAAAGAAATGTCATCGGATTTATGAATGGAGGAAAGGATGCAGAGTACGCATTAAATATTTTTCTCTTGGATTTGCAGCACATGCAGTTTGATGAGCACTTAAAGCCCATCCTAGCATTTAAATTCAGCCCACATTTCGTCTGCACACACCTCTCCAAAAATAATAAAAGTCCTGCTTTCTCTAAGAGGCTTTTCCACTTTAAATCTTATTTTCTCCGCGGGCCCAAACAGACAGAGATACGCCGGCTTAACGATCGCATGTCCCCGAAATATCTTCATTACAACCATAACCATATGTAATTTCTGCTCTTACCATTATACACCCACGTGACGAGGAATCATCCGCAATTTCAGGATACGATTGACGGTTGTTGATATTTTTTTTTTTCACTCGAACACAAAGACATCCATATTTCACGGTAGATTAGATTTTGCATTATTCCGATTTTTTTTCTTTAACGGTGTCGCCTCTGGGGACTGAAAATGAAAAATGTGAATCGCGTGTGTCGCTGGAATTCTAAGATAAAATGTTATCATCGCGAAATTGCTATTTAAAGAAAACTCTTGGATTGAACTGTTTTTTACGACACTTTTAGCAAGTGTTTAGATAGCGACGGACGTACGGATTTCTGAAAGGTAAACAGTTTTTAAAAGACATCTGAGTGACATAAGCTAAGCTTTTAAAATAAAATAAAAATGTGCTTTTTCAATCAAAGTACACTGGATAAAATAAAACACCTTTTCAAATGCTAACAATTCAACAAGTTAGTCTGTCACATAAAGATGGGGCAACATTTAAATGTTTCGAAACAGTTGAATCTTTTCGAGACTAGCAATCCTGTATCAGGGAATGGAAAAACCTTCACAAAATTACAATGATTGATTGTAAATTAACCACAATTCGAATTTCTAAATTCAGCTATCTTCCTCAGTAACTATGTTAGACAACGCCTACAATGTAAGCCAGGGCATGCAAAATAGCGCCTGAAGAGTGTTGTCATTCCACAACAGAGGTATTTTGAAGGGTGGAAAAACCAACCCGCGAGTCAGAAAAGAGTAGGTACCCCCCCTTGGTGTCTACTTTTTCCTCTCAGCTTTCTGCTCTCCTTGATGGCAGTTCTACCCTTCACAGTTTTGCTGTTGTGGAATTAGGGATGCGACATCGATGTCGATGTTTTCAAAACATCGATGTTTTGATAAAAACATCGATGCTTTAAACATCGATTTATTGCAGCCGATGTTTTTTTAACATCGGTGTTTTGTGCTCTTTTTTTTACGTTGTCTCGATGTTTTTTTTAAATGAAAAAGTACCGTAATAAAAAAAATTTACCACGTAGTATAATTTTCACACTCAGTAAATGTAAGTCTGAATTCTGAAAAGGACGAATACAAAAGGGGGAACGATTCCTTAGCAAACAGACAAATGGCAATCAACAACCAATGAACCAATCAGAGCGCTTGGAATGTTCCTGACACTCCAGAACCTTCCATGGGGTTTTATTTTACAAATAGTATATACACGAGTGCATCCATTTAAGTTTTTGTTTTGTTCTGGTTTTATATAAGTTGACGTTAATATTATTAGTAAGATGCCTCCCAAAAGTACCGTTTGGAAATATTTTTACAAAACCACTGACAAATTAGCGAAATGCAATATTTGCCTTAAGTCCCTCAAAACTTCTGGCAATACCACAAATTTATGTGGACATTTGAAGGCAAAACATAGCGGTATTTACAACGAGAATTTTGAGTTATCAATGTAGCCCAAAGCAACCAAGTTTTTGTCATTTGTGCCTGCCCAATCAGAGAGTAAAATGAAATCAGCCCCTCCCCCCTCGACTAACCGAAGTAATATTAATGTTAGAGGTTACTAAACCAGTTTTAAAAAATGGATGTTCTAAAACATCGATGGTTTTTGGGTGATGTTTTATTAGTATCGATGTTTTAATATTGAATATCGATGTTTCAAAACATCGATGTTTTGTTATCGATGTCGCATCACTATGTGGAATTGCTACACTCCCTGAGCTCCAATTTGTCTGACTTGGTAGGGTGTTTATGCGGGTTTTATTTTACTTTGTTCCCCAGGAAGAAAGCTGAATATGCTTAAGAAATTGAAACAGCTTAATTTACAGCTGACTGCAACGAATTTATCAAGAGTTTTTTTTTTTTAATTTCCTGACCTGTTTTATTTGCGTTGGTACTTATTTTTCTACAATCTGTAGCAGGTTATTCAATGAAACACTCAGGTGTTATTTTAACCAGAACTTCCCTTTATCAATTCAGTTTTTATATTAATATTGTAACTACTGCCTGCTTGAAAATTGAAGCCGGGTTATCTAACCTCAAGGACTATACCAACTAAACATTTCAACGATGCAAACATTAAACACGTCAAATAAATAAATAAGTAAATAAAAAAGTAAACAAATAAAAATATAAATAAATAATAAAAAATAAAACTTGCTCTCATCGTTTTGAAATGAAATCCTCATCGACCATCAAGGTGCCGTTGACGTAACACCGAATAAGTTCTTGGAATCGAAGTGCGGGAGAAGAATTTTTTATTTTTCATTTGATCGCATAGTTTATTTTAAATCGCGTGTGAGTATAAAGGAAAACAACTTAAACGCGATTTTGATGTATTTGGCTGCGAGGTAACTGCTTTAAAAGCTTGCAGACATCCGATAAATGTGATTTCCTTAGTCTTTGTTTCTGCAGTTGCATTTTACATTCAACCGAAAGGCAAGTCAGCAAAATGCAAATTGCCCTTTGTATTTCGAGGCTTACAGTAAAGCAAATCCCCCATATTATGAAATTTCCATAGTGACACGACTGTGAAGCATTCAATTTCATCCAATCTTCTTTCTCTGGAGTTTGTATGACGGCCGTAATCTTTTGATAATTCTATCATTTATTTTGGAGTAAAATATAATTCAAACATCCCCTAAATTTTTCAAGCATAATTACTTAATTCGTGTAAAATATGACTCAATAAAGGACGAGGTCTTTCAAATTTTAAAATATACTATGCGCGAGTATATTCACACTATTTGCGCAATTAATATGCTAGATCAGCGGTTCCCAACCAGTGGGTCGCGGAAGGGTTACAGGTGGGTCGCGACTCGATCCTAAAACTATTAAAATGGTCTTTGTGTACTTTTATAATTGTAGTTTTTATCTTCACCTAGGAATACTTGTTAGTGAGTATGAAACCACTTGTTGCATATATTGCAAACATATATCTATTGTTAAATAAATAACTGTTTTGCTACTAAGTGCTTATATTTTGTCAACCATTTTCAAATCAGAACACAAATTGTTTATCAATAATCAATCTGTATCTTCAAAAAAGCATATATATATATATATATATATATATATATATATATATATATATATATATATATATATATATATATATATATATATATATATTTGCAATATTTGATGTTAAATTATATATACATAAGGGAGGGATACGATACAAATAAGGGTTTTTACTCCACCATGGATCGATGGACCGTGGAAGTATTCCGATAAGGAAAGGTGGGTCGCCAGCTGAAAAAGGTTGGGAACCACTGTGCTAGATTACTAAGTTAGTAAGAATGGACTGGTGAAAAATATACGTATTCATTAACACAAGAAAACCTCCTTTATTCGGAATCTGGAGTCAAAATAAAACTCCATCCGGTACGACACGGCTGTCCACGTTAAGAATTTAACTATAAAAACCAAAAATTTGCAAAATGCACAAAAAATAAACTTTTAATTTCAAATTATTTTGTAAAATAGTCATTTTTCTTGAAGGAGTGTCAACAGAGACGTACCGTGTGTTACAAAAACATAACGAGAAAAAAACAACAACAACAACAACAACAAAAAAAAAACAAAGCCCATGTAAGTCTTAAAGTCTACTAAAAATGTAATTCAACTTCTAATCACAGAATTTCATAGCTGTTGGCTTCAAACAAATAAATAAAACACGAAATGTAACCTCTTAGTAAAATTTGTTCGTGATATCACCTCCACAGATCCAGTACTGAGTCCCATTTTGCTTTGTTCAAGATGTTTCTACAAATCAGACGACCAGCTTATAATAGAATCAGAAACAATTTTTGAAAGGAAGGATCTGTGTCTTTGTTTGCGAGATACTCCAGAGTTACTACAAGTCAATTAGAACATAGAAAAAAAGGAAATTTTCAAATTCAGTAGAGATTCTGGTACAGATTATTAAAAAGGCAGGACATTCAGTCTAAAATCGCTCTCTGAAGGCATAGGAAAAAAAGGTTGATTATAAAAAATAAATGCCTGTCTATCGTCAACTAGTAATCCTTTTGATAGTTAAAAGCATCCGATGAACTCAAATAACTTTGGAGAACAGTCCAAAAAACTGGCAGAAAAAAACTTCTATAGCATAAAACGTAATAAACGAATCCGTTTAGAGAAAGTACGGAATTTCGAAACTTTTAAAGCATCTTGGTAGACGAAATAAATGTGGAAAAATTAATTACAACATTTTTGGCGCAACACTCAATTGATTTCAGCCTTCTCTCACTGAACGCGAAACATTTCTAGCAAAGAATTTAGAAGCCATTTAAAATACTCTTTTGTGACAAAAGTCGTAAAAATCAGTCTGTTTGGCCAACACGGCGTACCTCACCTTGATCGAATCGGACTGTCATAAAGGTTTTTAAAGGGTAAAACAGTATAATGAGAACTGTTAAAAATAATTCCCACCTCATTTTAGACCCACCCCAAAATGTTTCTGTTTCATATGTTTTATTATTACTATAACGCGTTACCGCAAAACATTCTCTAATGAGTTAGACATTGTGAGACCCCATCAAAAACTATTTTTATCTGATTCTTCAAGCGGTCACATAACTACCAGTATTGCGGAAAGAGTAAATTTCGATGTGATATTTCATTAATAGTCAGCCTTATATGACTATCCTGATATTCCTTAAAAATCCAAAATACATATTAAATTAACCTGTGAGAAGTGATAGCTTTAATATAAGCATATTTTTCTTACGAAAAGAACGAAAATAAAATCGCCAAAAGGTGATGATCTCTAAAAAGTGCAGCTATTCCGCGATCTCTCCATCTCTCGCCCATCTCTCTAATCGAAAAAAAATGGCGATGACTGGTCACTCTAGTTCGGAAATGTCTAACCCTTCCCCTCTTTGTGTGACCTTGATACGTTACGCTCTCTCTAGATCTGAAACATACCTGCCTAAATTTTGTAAGATCAGAATGTGCGAGTTGAAGCTAGAGCATGCGCCCCACCGGTTCTCAAGTTTATGAGCGTGTAGCAATAGTGGCCCAAATAAATAGCTTCCTTTACCTAATAGCTTCCTTTAATTTTTTGTTCTCAAGGTTTATTAAAATACATTCTATATCTATTTTTCCTGACCACCGACGTTCACCAGGTCGAGAACCACTGCTGTAGTTTTTAGAAGTTCTACGCCAGCCACAAAATGTTCTCTTGTTCGAAGTCGTTGGAAAGCGCAGAGAGAGCACGTTATACGTCGATGCAATCACAGGTCAATGAAAGATTCGTTTGCAAAAGCGTCACACCATTGGGATGCATCGACTGCGAGCATTCATTTCTTCTTTCCTTCTGTCTGGGAACAACTTTAAACGCTGACGTTAACGCATAAAGGGGCTGTTCACATGGCGTCCGTCAACGTCAGCGTGACTCGTATCGACATATTTTAAACCAATCACAGACCTTACCAATTTTGTGGTGAATCGCTTGGAGGTTTGCCATTGGTTCAATATATTTTAATACGAGTCACGCTGACGCTGACGGACGCCATGTGAACACGCCCAAACACGAATGGCGCCTCACCAAGCTTCGTATGAGACTCCCTCCGAATAACAATAGCCGTGCACGAGTAAAAAACGACACAGGGAAACTTTGCAGCGAATTTTAAAAGAGGAAACTATTACCATAGTAGCATACATGTGGAGATAATGAATGAAGTCATTCTCGTTAACCACGAACAATAGAGACAATCATTTCGGCGTTCTCGGATGCTAGGCGGTGGCGGAGACAGAGGATAAGGAAGAAGCGGGTGGATTGTCCTCATTAACGTCGACTTTACTACGCAGAAAATTTTCACTTCATTTGAATACCGTCTAAATTCTGATATAAAATACTCCTACATCCGTACTTAATGCACGAGGATGTAGGATTTACTCCAGTTAATGGACAGCGAGGTAATTTTATCTAACAGAAACCTTAACGTTTCATTTTACCAGAATTGTTAGCGTCCAATAATTCACGAGCTAAAGTTAAAACAGTATGTTCATAAGAAACAATTTTTTCTTAGATTGTATAAGTTTCGACAAAACAGTTTACTAAAATGATATGAACTTGTGAATTTCACATTAAAAAATAAATCTGAATTTAAAACCATTTATGGGATAGATTGACGACATACTATTAAATATATATTCAATAATATTATCAATATTCTGGAAAATTGGAGTTGCCATAGTTGACTATAGGGTGTCAAATAAAGGCCCCTAGGGGGAGGAAAGCTGGCGAACTCTCACTATTCTACCGTGATAGACGTGTTAAACAAGTGATAATCGAACGTATGAATTTGACATTAGAACTGTTGTAAGCAAAAATGTTCATCTCTTACATAGCTTTCCTCTTCACTTTTTTTATTCATACAATCTTACATTTCAATGTACTCTGCAGAAAAATGAGCATTAACATAGAATCCAACGAAAGACTTATTGCTCAGACTTTTTTACGCATTGCTCTATAATGAGCGTCAATAAATACAGGGGTTGGACAAAATAGTATGAACACCTGTGAAATGAGACAAAATCTTTATTAATAGGCTGTTGACCCTCCTTTTGCATCAGTTACGGCTCGCATTCGACGTGGGATTGATAAATTAAGATCTTGCACAAAGTTCAAGGGAATTCGCCCCCAATCCTCGTGCAGAGCGGTCTCGAGCTCAGGTGGTGTGCATAGAAGAAAAGACCAAGCATGGACTTTGTTCTCTAAAAAAACCCGCAAATGCTCAAAGATGTTGAGTTCAGGGGAATGAGGACACCACATGAGATGTTCCACTTCATCATTATGCTCATCTAACCATGTTTGAACACAGAGAGCCGTGTGAACAGAGGCATTGTCATCTTGGAGAACAGGATGTTCTCTAGGAAACAAAGTCTGAAGCATAGTATGGAAATGATGTGCGAGAATACTGCGATAATACTTGCTTGCGATCTTATTCTTCAGATCTAAAAGTGGCCTCAAGTCACGTCACGATATCGCGACCCATACCATCAAAAAGCCCCTTCCATGCTTCTCAGGAACCAGGCAGTCAACATGAAATGTTTCTGCCGGTGTTCGCCAGACGAACACACATACGATGGTCTGAAATAATGTATATGAGGATTCGCCAGATGACATGATCCCATTGCTGTTGTGTCCAGTTTTGGTGGTCTACGCACCACTGTTGTCGCTTAATAGAATTCCTAGATCACACTAATGGCTTTGGAATAGCCACTCTGCCATAAATGGTCGTAGCATGCAGCTCTTATTGAATAGTTTTGGTGGATACGGGGTTCTGAAGATGGGTGTTCATCTCGGAGGTTATATGCGACAGTGAGTCTGGGAAACTGTCATAAAAATTTCCTTTCATATGCGTGAGATAAAATTTAATATTTTGGCAGTATAACGTACAAATTTCTTCCTCACTATTCTTCCATAAAATAGACAATCAAATCCCAATTTAAGATAATTTGAAATAACGACAATCATTTCCATTTTTTCTTATGTTATTACAATTTTGATGCAAACTTTTCTTTTCGGTTGTTGAACTAAATAAGAAACTCGTTTCAGACCATGGTACGGCATTTAAAAAGTTGGCTGTTATAAAAACCTTAAACTGTTAACTCCTATTACGATTTCAAAGTGAACAAGATTTTCTAAATAAACGAAAACATCTGCTCATTTCTTACAATTAGTTAAACTGTCTTCCTACAAATGCAAATATATCGAGATAAAAAATCAGAAATGTAAAAACTTTTGAAAGCAATGAGAGGCAATTTTAAATAGCTCTTGACATAACATTTATACAATTTTCATTTTTCAGCGGCACCTAAACAACATTTACTTGTGTCACAAAGATATTCAGTCCTATAAACTCACTAATAGACTCACAGGAAGACAGAACGACACTCGGCGTTGACAAAAATAAAATTAGATCATCAATGAAAGTCATCAATGAAAGTGACGTCACTTGTCACCTTTCCAACAGATCATCCCACGTGACAGCAGAGCTATAAATGGAAAAATTGTGACAATAGAATTAAAAGCTTTCATATCTAATATTACGTCATAAAATAGACAAACAAATCCCATTGGAAGGTAAATGGAACGGAGCCAACGAGTCATTTTTTTTATTCCTTTACTATTTCATTGTAATTTTGTGGCAACTTTAATTTTCCTATTTTGCGGTAAAATACCATGACGGGAAAACTTTTGCCCTGCTGTAAGGTACTGAAAAATCGCCCACGGTACGAGATTTAAATAATAGATAACAGAGGTGATGCCCTATTGACAGTGGACTCATATTATGAATTTAAATGAGTACGTTTATCATAAGAAGCTACATGAAAACATTTAATCAAACTATCTTTAAAAAAATGCATAAAAAAAGGTGTGATACAAGGCAAGTTTTACAATAGCAAACCCATGAGAAACAATTTTAAATAGTTCGTAACAGAACATATACAATTTCCCGTTTACAACGGTATCGTCCATAACATTTACTTATCCCACAATGCGATTCATCCCTATTAACTCCCAAATAGACTCCCAGAAAGACAGAGAATGACAATCAGCGTCGAAGCTTATCTAAAAGAAAAAAAATTAAATCATCCAACAATGAAAGTGACGTCACTTGACGCCGCTCTAAAGGATTATCCCACGTGACAGCAGAGCTATCAGAAGAAGCAGTGTGACAATAGAATTAAAACTTCTAGACCTAATGCCCCTTTTTTCCCCGCAGATTAGACGAGTAATAGCGCTTGTAATGATGCTGTCGGCCATCTCTTGATGTCTGCCGCTGGTGAGGCTTTCTATTGGAATACAAGTGTTCCCAAGCTCTATTTACTACAAGACGATGCTGTAAGCCGATGTCTGGAAGTCGCTGATACGTATAAAAGAGGGTTCGCATTACTGCCGCTGGCATATCGAGGTTCGAGCGAATTATTGCAGCCTATACTTGTGGTTCAATATTCATTGCGGTTTGATGAAAAATATATGGTTCGGAACTAACCCTCCGAAAATAATCCCTTTTCGGGACTTTCATAAAAATGTAGGCCATTGCGTCTTTAAGAAGTTCATGATCGGGCACCCCCTATTTTGGGGTACGATTTTAGAGCTTACATCACAAATTAGAGTCTATAAACGACGAAAGCGACTTATGTTTGGAGATACGTACGAGGTTTCGAGATAAACGAAACTGAAACAGCTTACAAATAGTTTGTAATTAATTTCGACCCAAATACACTGAAATTTCAGGCTTTTTCGTGATAGATCCCATTTTCTTTTTAAACCCTTTATGACAGAAAATGAGGTTGATGTGTCCATACTCTTCCACCAAAATATTGAAGGCGGAGCTTTAGTTGACATCCCCTATACCATGTTAAGCTATGAGGAATTTTGCTCTCAGTGTATTTGTAATCCTACACCCGAAAATGACGATTTTTGAATTCTTTTTTTTTCCTCCCCAGGACATTAAAGTATGGACGCCTATTACTATAAAAAATTTTTTAGGATTAAATTTTCAAAAAAAAAAAAAACGGATTTTGGGAATGCTGATCTATTTTCAATAGGTATCCAAATCTGTGATTAGAAAAATACCGAGAGGAAAATTCCCCCATAGGCTGACAAGGGGATCCAAGATCAACGGGGTCAACTGTTGTGCTGCCTTAACCCTTTTTCCACCTGCAGCTCAAAGAAGACAGGAAAAAACCTTACCTCCGTTTGATAATCATTTGAAAAGTTTGTAATATTTAAAAAAAATACTGTAAATTCAAAACGATTCCAGATAATATAATTATGATTTTCACTACATTAATTTGACATTATATTGTGGTGTCGTGGTCCACAGCTGATAATTTCAACGTAGGTGAGGACGCTGGCGTTCAGTTAAAACAGAGACTTATGATAATGTTACAGTTCTTTATTAGAACAAATAACCTATTATTATAGGAAGAATATCTACAAAATTGAACGAACATCAAACGACAGTACAGTCGTCAACTTCCAACAGCATCTCGCCTATCATAAGCATCTATGTAGCTTCTCTAACGCATCTCGGTGTCTCTCCCAGTTTCGGAGTTGGTCCTCTTATATCCCAATTCCAGAGGGGGGTATCGACATCCTTAGATCCGCATTCCTTACCACCCACGATTTTCGATGGACCCCAGAGAAGCCGTCTGCACTTGACCACGGGAGATTCAATGTTCCTTTCTTTAATTCTGTGGCGGGCGTTGGTCAGTCGATATTCAACGTCATGGAGGGGGGGGGGGATCTCAATAAGTCGCAAAACGGAAATTCCTGTCGGAAATTGGCCCGCATTGTGAGCACGAATCTTAAACTCATTTAAGAGCCACACAGAGAGTCACCACCTGGACACTGACTACCACACACGACGTCACGATATGTATATGCATTAAAACCAACCATTTCCCCCTGTATCCAAACAAATGGGAGAGCTTTATAATGGGTCCAAACTTTAGATTGTTTCTGAAGTAATTTTAAAAGGAAATTCAACTTAAAAGTGCAAATTTTATCTTTCAAGTTTGTGTGCTTCTCACTAATTGGACCATAATTACCGAGGCTCCTAGAGAGCAGACATTTTGTTGCCATTTGCCGCCATTTTGAGCAGATACTCTGAGAACAGCTCCTTTCTAAACTGACCAGTTTTTGCTTTAAAAAATATATTTTTAGGAGTTTTGATCGGAGAGGGTTGATCGGAGAGGGTTGTTTAAAATGATACCCCTCTCTGCAATCTAAAAATCGAATTATAACTCCAGTGAAGTGTATTACTATAAATAGCTCTTGTGAAATACCCAATATTACGAATGACACATCAGCCGGTATATATGAGACGTATAACCGTCGACATAAAAGGTATTTGAATTAGTCAAGGAGCCAATTAGCAGGGAAGAAAATTTTTGACATCGATGTGTTTGTAAACTAGTGTTGGAAGAGCGATCATGGTATTGCGACACGTATTCTGACGAGATGGGGAAACAAAATGCCGGCTCACGAGTCATCTGGGATATCTGGGTGCTCTAACATAAATCTTTAGAAAGTACAGTTTTGGACCCATTAGGACTTTTGCTTTCATATAATTATTGTGAAACACCAACAGTGCTTGAATAGGATAGGACGATACCTCGTCATTCCATTTTAATATTACAATAAACGGAGGAACAGTGTATATTTACGTTTAAAAAAAGTCACATCGTATAAGATATAAAACATCGAAAAATGTCTACTGCATGCGAAATCAGCAAATTTGTGATTACCTCATTCTTTACCGAGATTGCGCCCTAAATAAAAAATGCATCCTCCTCTACATTTCACCTCATCGTAAATGATTCGAGTCGGGACCTTATTTACCCCAGGCTATCAGAAATCGATTGGGCATCCTGCGGAAATATCAGCGCATTTCCAAACTAATGTTCTCTTTGTAGGGAACGATCTATCAAAAGAACGCAAATTAGGATATTTTGCTAGAAAATAACAGAAGACCCGAAAAAGTATCCGCAAAGCGCTACATTATATTTTACCCCGCTATTGGGATTCTGCCAAATTGAGCGCACTGCCATACTCCCATGCTGTCGGAAATGCTTGCTCGGCTATGTGCTGTGTGAACAGATATTGCCACGATAGAGTTTGAAATGTTTGATCCGATTTTGTAGTTCAGTGGATGAAATAAAAAGAAACAAGTTCAAAATATTATCCTTTATGTGTTCTTATAAATAATAAGTATCAAGAAGGTATTTATGTTGTCAAAGTATATATATCCATTCATTTATCAGTTTCTAGTTTGAGTACAACAGACAGACGATAGACGGGTCAAACAGTGCTCAAAGACAACAGGTATGCGACCAAAAATCTAACCTAATGTTTTATGTCAGGGGAGGGCAATTGCTTTGGCCCGGGGGCCACTTTGTGTAAGCGGAGGTTAGCGGAGGGCCGCACCTTTTAAAATTATTGCATTTATTAGTTAACTTTGCATTTCAGAAACGGTATAAATAATATCATAAAAATCAATAAATATAAAGTTAGCAGTTTTTCTGGCTGTCTAGGAGTTTTTGGCTGTCTTTGGCAGTTTTTCCGGCTGTCCGGAGTTTTCTGGGTGTCTTGGCGGGCCACAAAAAAATCTGTAGTGGGCCGCTATTTGCCCACCCCTGTTTCATGTTGATTTGTATAGATTTTGGAACGCTGAGTCCAAGAAAAAATATTTAAAAAATTCTATCTCATCAGGTTGCCTCAAAAAATTAAAATTTTTAATCACTATAAGAGGGTTTCGTCATATTTTTTTATCGATAACAATTTAGATAATTTTTGTTGAAAAATCAAAATTAGAGACAGTTTTTTGTGAAATGTATTGACTAAATGAATAAAATTAAAACGCTTTGCTATCGTAAAAGTTAGGCGTTCTTCTTTAGGCACTCCTTCACTTCCTTTTCTCATCTTCTTAGAACTACGAAAAAGGATGCTGTCGACAACCTGTTTTCGCTGGATCCTTTCCGGTTCAGATCGGATCTATCTACGGATTTCCCTTATTTTGTAATGAACTGGTACACATTTTTCATGGTACAGGCACCGTAACAAGCAGTTTGTTCCAACTTTTTCACAAGAGGAAAATCTAGTCAACTGCAGTGATGCAAACAGTTTGACGTAGAATACGATTCATCCCCTTGCCGACTGTTCATTGATTGTACCAGAAGGAAACTAAAATGAGTTCTGCCACACAATGGAAATAAATGCGCCCCAGTGACGGTCGGACATTCTTTTAACCCGAAGGAAACAAATGAAAATTTTGTCTCTGTTCGTGAGCAAATCCGGTAAGACCGCGAGTGGTTAATATGTGACGATTTCAAAGTATTGACAACAGCATTAGGCCCACAATCAGATTGCAAAAAATGCCCCCGCTACTTTTGCTAATGGGATAGCATGATAGAGGACCTCGCTGTTTAAAACAGATCGGCAACTACGTAGTACTCTCAAGCCTGGTAAAGGAAACACGTTATCCAGAAAGAATGGTTCATTGCAATAAGATTCTGTTTATCCCCCCAATATATAATTAGAGATCATAATGCAGTTCGATAAATCTCACACACAAGATGGTGATTGTATCAATTACCTGTGTTGAGAGTTACAGCTTTGTCTGAAGTCAAACTGAAAGAGGGAATCTTCGTGGGTCCAAACATCCGAAAATTTTTGTCTGATAGTACATCTTTTCTCCGACCCTGAACGAATGGGAAAAGAAAGCTTAATTATCCTATAGAGAAGCCATTGAAGAATATACTGGCAACCACGAGGAGCTAAACTATGCTGGAATGTATGCTATAAGCATCACAAGCTCAAGTTTGCAAAATTACCGTAAAGCTCCCTCTCTTGCATTTCTATGTGGATGACTTCCTTGAAAATTTGGGAGTCAGCATTGAGAAGGAGCAAAGGGAAAGATTCAATCCAGATATTAAAGATATTACATCGAGGACATTAGAATGTAAATATAACAAACTACTGCTGGATACTCTTGGAGGACAATATGAAAACCGCTCACAAGCGAAAACAGATCAGAGGAAGATTTCAAAAAATAAGAAAAAGCGATTATATGAGGCTAATCAAGAATAACTCTTACACATCTCTTTTTATACAGTTGGTTCGTATAATTTTGGAAGCAGAATACTTTCTTCTGATGGAAGTCATTCTATGTGCTACTTAAGTAGGCCCCATGATTAGTAAACTATAGAGCATGGTCTAGAACAGTGGTGCGCAAACTTTTCGACCGCGACCCACTTTTTTTAAATTAAAATTCATTCGACCCCGACGAAATTTTTTTGGTAGAAGAAATAAAATGGACGATGTTAACAAAAAAGAAAATTATATAAGCAAATTTTGACAAACTATTTTTAAAACCCAGATTTTATCACATGTATAGGCAAAAGAAAATGAAAGCAATGCCCGTATGGTCTTTTGCCGAAGGAGTTTCTATCGTAAGACAGTTTGACTCCTTATTTAACAATATCATAACACATATTTTTAACGTAAAATAATATAATTAAAAATATATATATGTGACTATAGAAAATTGAAAGCCTATTTTTCAATTAAATAATTCAATATGCTATCAATTGACTTCAGACTATCCGCGAACCCTCCTGTCTTTTGACCCCCCCCCCCCCTCTATGGGTCGCGACCCACAGTTTGCGCATTACTGGGCTAGAAAACAGAGTTTCTGAACCCTTTTCGAGTCGCGTCCCCCTTCAATGGTTTCCACGCATTCTGCGGCTCCCCACTCCCTTCCACCCTGCCTATTTAACCTTAAAAAGGTCTTGTCAGAAAAACGTTGTGATATATTTTCCATCATTTAATTCCAACTCAATATTTAATTGAAGAAAAATGAAGTTTGTCAGGACATAAGAAAATTAAAATACATCCATCTCTCGGAAAGTAAAACTCTCAGCTGTCTCAAAGCAAGAACAGAACAGAACCTCAAGAAAAAGATGGCATCTACCGTATGGATTATTTCGGTGAGATTCGCTAAATAGTTAATTTAATTGAATAAAACTGTGGCGTCCTCCCCCCCCCAAAAAAAAAAAAAAAAAAATCTTCGCGACCTCATGACCACAGGATGCCCTGGTCAAGAGGTTTGAATGCTATCCTCGTTTTTGTTCGCAAACAGTTATAATGACACAAAAGAGTTTTGATTATTTCAAAATTACGAAAACATTTAATATAATTTCCCGTTATATTCGGTGTTTTGTAGGTCGTATAATAGCATCATTCAGCCGATATGAATCGTTTACCAGCTTTTCTATTCAGTTTTCATTCAGTTGCAAGAAAGCAGTCAGAAGCAGAAATAAGGAGAAGTATTTTGCTTGGTATCATTACCACAATCATGCAGAAACCGTCGCGCCATCTGTTGTCTAAAGTGAAAGTATTTCTCGAAAAATCAACTTCGCAGTAGCGATAGGGAGTCGGTCTCTTCCTTGATAAGTTTTAGCAGCAGGGGCGCCATTGTGTCAAATTCGGGTCAAAAGCTTCAGCAAGGGGTTAATTTCCCCCTGCTAAGTGTTTTAGAGGAACAAGTGGTTAAAAAATTAGAACATATTAGAGTTAATTGAAGTTAGATTAAAAAAAAGTGGTCTATGTCGTCTCGCTAGCTTACGAACAATTCTTCAAAGGAGTAAACATGTTTTTAATTAAAAAAGAAACAAAATAAATGAATAATTTTGTTGGGTTTTTTGCTATTTTTTGTTGTGAAATAAATTATGCTCTGTAGCAGCCTAAGATTTTCATAGTATTTTATATTTATCGTGCTTTGACGTTAATTTTAAATAAATATAAAGTTATTACAGCGGTCCATTTTATTAGCTGAATCCAAGTGAATGTCACCAGGCTCTCGTCTGACTGAATATTGCCGTTAAATATTTTTTAAGTACTCGGATGGATTTGAAATACTCGAGAATAACTGAATTACCGTAAGTTGCATCACTTACAGAATGTTACTTGTATTTGTAACATTTCTACCAATAATATACTGATTGATATTCAGATATATCAGTTGATTTGCACCAATAGAATCGTTCATACATCTACACACACACACACACACACACACACACATATATATATATATATATATATATATATATATATATATATATATCACACTGATAACAGTAAAACAATGCACTAGTACTGTAGTTATAACTAAAGAATACACGTTAATGCTGCTGGTTGAAATCCATTGAAGTATGCTTGTGAATCAGTATAAACCAGCAGAGATTCATAATCTGAATTATACTAGTATAGTCTAACAAAATCAATTAAAGTAATTTGGAACACAAATATGGATAAAATAAATTAATAAATCTATACTGGTGCATCAGTATCGACCAGGAAAGACGTATTGTTATAAATAAAACTTTTTACTGGTTTCTACCGATGATTTTAATGGGGGATACTTTTATAGACATTACTGGTAGAACAACATTGAGTCAATAATACCAGTTAACTTCGGCCTTGTATATCCGTACCTTATGCCAATTTACCTTAAAATTTCCTGCCTTCACCTGGATTTATCTGTCATTCTCCTCCAGATATTTCTATAAAATTTAGCCAAAAATTACGCTCGACGGTTATTATTTTTTGCTCTTTGAAATTATAATAAATTTTATAAATAAAGTTTTCCTATATCCCACATACACATTCATTAAAAAGCTTTCTGGGCACAAGAGCGAAAAAAAGGATGCCCATGGAGCAATCCTACACAAGAGATTTATCAAATTCTGAACACACTTTAAATTTAGAATTCAAAATTTTTCAAACAAAATTTCAAATTGAAGCATTTTTTACCTTTATAAAGAATGATATTTATATAGACACATTTCAGGGGGGGGGGGCATCATCGCGAATCAAGCGTGAATAAATAATAAAAAAAAGTTGAAATTTTCTGTCTCGAATCCACATAACATTAAAAACAAGCAGTCGAGAATACGCCATCGAAGTATAGGGATGATATCCATCAGCGTAACAGAAACAAACACGCTCACACGAACGAATGCTTCCTCAGAAATATCTCATTGCATCAGAGTTGCGCCATTATACATTTTACTCCCCCGATGCGTTTCTAAATTTCGCGTCTGCGATTGTTTGATCGCGCACAAGTTCACGAATCAGACATCACGCCGTGGGGAATGGAGGCAATTGAGTCCATCACGACTTGCCATTACGTCTTTAGAACAAACGAATTTATGTCTGAATTTGTTAAGAAAGCTCTCGTAATGTGACGTGAGGAGAGGGTCTCTTGTGTAGCTCATTAATTTCGCGGAAGTTATGGTTTCGGGATGTTCCTTCTTTGCAACCAATTATTTATTTTTTTCCGTCAGACAAAATGTCATTCGTGAAGCTAGGTTTTCAGCAAAGTTTCGAAGAAGAATGCTTTCGCGTTCTCTTGCTTCTAATAGCTCGTGTTCACGTATAATTGCAGTTGATCAAATCTATAGAGCGCTAAAAGCCAGAGTTTGTCTGTCCTTCAACACAGCAAAAGAGCCTAATTATTAATTACACTATACCCTGAAATGAGTATATACGAGGGTCACGCTGAAATTGAGATACGGCTAAATGGTACAAGCTAAACTTACTAACTGTTAGGAATGTTCAAAGTAGTTACCTCGAAAATCAATGCCCATTTGTAGGCGAATTTTTCAAAGCCTAAATGCCTCGAGCCATCCATTTCTTGGAATAGATGAAAAATATGCTTTTATACTTGTAGTTTCATCAATCTCATCTACGGAATGAAAACTACGCCCACGTAATTTTTTTAAAATTAAAAATATAGCCAAAAGTCACAGATAGGAAGATCGGGAAATAAAGGTGGATGTTCGATCACTTTGATGTTTTTTTATTCAAGAAATTCAACTGTAATCCTTGCTGTGTGAGAATATGCATTATCACGGTGAAGCACGAGTTCCCTAACATTCACCCCTTGAGAATTTCTGATAGGCACTTAGTGGTGTACCAGCTAGCTGTAACTGTCTACTGTCCCAATAGCTTTATGGCTTTCACCAGCTCTTTTCTTCTGAAGAACATGGCATACATTACTTTTTTCATGGATCGTTGTCTCTTCAGCATTGTTGGTTTGTGATCATCTTCAAAAACCAATACATTACTTTCTTGACGTGTTGGAACATCAAAAAAAGTATGTACGTCTCATCACTAGTTATGAATTCAGAAATAATGCGGTGAAGGACCATCATTAAGGAAGTTTAGGGTTTCTTTAGTAATTTTGACACGCTCCGCTTTTTGGTGTTCGGTTAAATTATGGGGGGACCCAATGACAAACTAATATTTTCACATGCAGTTCTTCATGAATAATTTTATGTATAGCTGCGGATCCAATGTTAAGTTCCATCTGTACCATTTGGTAGGTACAGCGATTATCATCGATTAACATTTTTCGAAAGGCCACACGTATTCTGGGACTACAGCTCATAAAGGTCTTCCTGTGTGCTCTTCCTCCAGGAGAGAATTTCTGCCTCTTCTAAATTCTGTAAACTATCTGAATACAGTGGCGCGGGATGCAGCTTCATTTCCATACGTCAATTGTAGACGTTGAACGCATTCTTCTTGATTGCGCCCAAAATCATAGCTCGATAATGCTCTCTCGTCAACTCCATTTTCTCTTCTTTCAAAATTAATTCTACGACAGCTAAATTGCAATTGTTGCCACAAATTATCGTCTGCTGACATAAAAGAGTTCAAATTTTAATATCCGACCCATTTTTTATTTCCCGCAAGTAATCAGCCCCTGTCTCAAAAATTTCCTTGTTGCCCTCGTATAGAATGAAACTTCTCCAGCCGGCCACTCCTCTAAACGGCCCTATTTTGTTCAGAACAGACTAAGGACTCCATAAAGCCAATGTTATGTAAGAAACCTCTTTCCGGAGGCCACCCCTCAAAACGGCAACTTTTTTCGAACCGTAACTGGCCGCCATAAAGTTTCACTATGCACACACACACACACACACACACACACACATATATATATATATATATATATATATATATATATATATATATATATATACACTGCTGGCCACCCAAATTGCAACACCACGAAAGACAAGAGATATCACAACAAAATTTATTTTGTAGATAACATGTTGACCAAGTATCAAATGATTAAATTTTTAGACTTCTGTGAAGTGTGGTTCTTGCCAAAATCAGTAGCCAGAGTAGCCGCCATTGTTGGAGATCACCGCTGCCACACGCCTCGGCATTGATTCAAAGAGACTTTGGATGAGTTCTTGGGGTACAGAAGACCAAGCAGCTTCCATACGTTGCCAAAGTTGATCTGCTGTGGCAGCTGGGGATGGAATCTGGGTCAGTCGTAGAGCAACCATGGACCACATGTTTTCTATCGGCGAAAGATCCGGAGAGTGAGGCGGCCAGGGAAGCAATTCAATCTGGCGATTGACGAAGAACCGTTGGACAATGCGTGCCACGTGTGGTCGCGCATTATCCTGTTGAAACATGGCTCTGGGCAAGCCCTGAAGGTAAGGAAGGACAACTGGCTCCAACACCTCGGAAATGTAGCGCTGGCTGTTTAAAGTACCGGCAATGTGTACTAGAGGTGTGCGAGAGTGATATCCAATATCGCCCCATACCATAATACCCGGTGCAGGACCAGTGTGGCGGTGCATAACGCAGCTGTTCAGCATCCTCTCTTCACGGTGTCTCCAGACTCGAATGCGACCATCGTGGTGTTGCAGACAGAAGCGTGACTCGTCAGTAAAGACAATTTCATTCCATTCTGCCGTCCACATCCTTCTGTCATCGCACCAGTGCCGGCGGAGACGTCTGTGGTTCTGCGTCAAGGGTAGACAAAGCAATGGACGTCTTGCGGACAGACCACTCTGCTGTAAACGGCGTCGAATGGTTCGCGCAGACACTGGATGATGCGTTACAGACTGCATGTGCTGTGCTATGGTTCGTGATGTGACTGAGCGATCCGTCACTGCCATGCGCACAATTTGCCTGTCATCACGTGAAGTGGTGCGCTGAGGTGGATGCGATCGAACACGCCGGTCCGTCGTACCCTCCTGCATCCAACGATCTAATATCCGCTTTACAGTTGTTTGGTTTCGTCCAACACGACTACCGATTTCCCTGAAAGATAATCCACAATCTCGGTAGGCCACTATCCTTCCTCTGTCGAACTCGGATACTTGATCAAAAGATGATCGCTGTTTTCGACGAGGCATAATTGATCGTTTTTTTTTAAACCACAAGAAAAACACAATTGCCGAACTTGAAATCGTCGAAATCTCCAAGCCTTAAATAGCGCTTTGAAGTGGCGCCACAGGCGCGCGTGATGTGCGTCTGCGCTGAAATTCTAATCATTTGCATATCTCACCTCCGCGAATGCATGTTGTAAATTTCATGTTATTTGCATGTTTCCTTCAGGGTGTTGCATTTACAGTGGCCAGCAGTGTATATATAGAGGCTGTTTGCACATTTTTTAGACGATTTAGGTAAGCGGTAATAAAAAATCGTTTGCTGCAAAAGAAATAATTGCAATTGTACTATGTTTTTAAAAGTCAAAATTATCGTCTGCGGCTTGAAAGTTTTGTTTTTATTCAAAATGGCGTTTTTAACAGAGCAGTGGTTCGAAGGCTACATTTATGCTCTTTCCGAAGAGAAATATGCATACTCCGTTATCCAAAAACGATGTGAGAGTCATGGTTTTGTGATATCTAAAGCGTCGATAGGTAATATCGTCAACAAGAAAGGAAAAAAAAGTCAAATTGGAGCCTCAAGTGGGACAAAAATTCCAAACAAGTATTCAAGGAAAAAACGGACATCTTCGACTATTGCAAAGGTACGTTGTTTAATGTTAAAAGAAAATCTCCCTAGTCAAAGGACAGTTGCAAAATCATTAAAATGCTCGGTGTCCACTGTAAACAAAATGATAAACGTTGATTTAAATCTTAAGAAAGCGAAAAAACACAATGAGCATCGTCTTCTTCCAAATCATACCGCTGAACGCAGGACACGCTGCAGAATTCTATATGAGAAACACTTATCCAAAGAAAAATGGAAAACAATTGTCACAATAGATGAATGATGGGTGTATTTAAATGATTGCAACAAAAATGAGCCATTTATATTATCATAAAAGGGGAGAAAAAATTTAAGTACATGGTTCAAAGAATCAAAAGAAAGTTTTTCTAAGGGAGTCATGATTGTTGCTGGTTTTTCTTATAATGGCAAGTTAAAAATAAAGAGAGTAGAAAAAAATGCCAAGATTAACTCCAAATACTATCAGGAATATATTTTATCGCCAATTTTTCTGAATGAAATACCATCGCTTTACCCATAGTGCCATCAATGTGTGAGACTCCATGAGGACAAAGCTAGGAGTCACACATCAAAATCCACTGTAAATTTCCTAAAAGAAATGGAACAAAAAACTGGTATCAAGGCCATACCCTTCACTGATATCCCTACTAAATCTCCCGGTGTATCACCTATGGATTTTTGTACTTTCGGACTTTTAAAATATGCATTATCCAAACGTCGTCCCAAAACCCTTACAGGACTCTGGAAAGCTGTTCAGGAGGAATGGGATAGAATACCTCTTCTGACACTTCAAAAGGCATTATTATCCTGGAAATTGCGGTGTCGAAAGATAGTTCAGAGTAAGGGATGTCAAATAGAACATTTAAAACACAAGAATTTTATGTAATTGAGTTTTGTGAATACAATATACATCGTCTAAAAAAATGTGTGAACAGCCTCTGTATATATATATATATACATATATATATATATATATATATATATATATATATATATATATATATATATATGTGTGTGTGTGTGTGTGTGTGTGTTTGTGTGTTTGTTTGTTTGTGTGTGAGTGTGCGTTTGTTTGTTTTTGTGTAAATGACAGATATAATGAAACATTAGTGAAAAAATTATGTTACATAAAAGCGTAACAGAAAGAGTTACAAATTTGAGATAATTATTTTACATAGCATATATATATATATTATTGAATAATTACCCATTAAAACCTCAGTGATTTTGTTTAATTTACTAACGTAAGTAGAACTGCGTTTATTTATCATTAATGCAAGGGTGTCAAGCGTTTTAATTTCAACATAATTTAAATAACTATTGTTTTGTTTGCTTTTAGTAGCATCTAAAATTTCAGTTTTCTTGTTTATTCAGAACAGTACTTTTTGGGGAAAAATTTATCGATTTTCTTCATTGATATAAAATGTTTTTGTTGTGCTGGACGCATACATATCATGATTGTTCACGATTCAAACACAATTTACGTCCCTCCCATGTAGTGCATTCTGCAAGCATACCAAATTTCAGATCCATTATTGGTAAATTTTATTCACATCAGCGGAATTTTATCAGTACGGGAGACATTCATTACAGCTATCACAAATATCCTGTATATCCTGTTCATCCTTTAAATACAGTATTAGGTATTTCAGAAGTAATATTATTACAACGGTTTCAGTTTCTCATTTCACCTATTAAATCATTAAATAAAAGTAGATATTTATCTGAAGGCTTGTGTTGGATAAAATCTGCCACTGTGAAAGAGCTTACGCGTGATTATAATAGCAAACTGCAATCTTATGACGGTGAAATGAGCAAGTATTGTTTGCTTCATCTATTCTCTCGAGAAAGGCGAGTATATAAATTGTATGTAACTTATCCGTTCCACTGCTACTGGTTCCGAATTAAACAATATGCTCAAACAATACCGAGAGATATTTATAGGACAGAGTATGTGCAAAGAGATTTTATCTTCATTTGACTTGATCATCGGCTTCGGTGTCCCACACATCCAACTACAACTTTTTAACCGAAGCCAGAAATTTTAGTGTCATATTTTCATAAAAGATGGCGCCACGAAACAAATGAAATTTCCCTTTGGGGCATATTTTTAAAAATCGGTAAATGTGAACAACGTGGCAAAATTTCATCAGTAAATTTCCCTTTGGAGGGGAAAAAAGAGAGTAAAATATTGAAAATTAATATTTCAATTTTCAACTGAGCAATTACTGAGCTTGAAGTTTTGAACATATACCGTAAAATCTCGAATATAATACGCCCCCGAGTATAATACGCATGCTTGATTTTGCGCGAAATTTTCGGAGAAAATTAAAATTCGACTATAATACGCACCCATAACTTTTCAATATTTTAGTTAAAAATTGCACAAATATTTATTAGCAGAAATAAAATTTGAAAATAAAAAGATACGAAAATATTAAATTCAGTAGGAAAAAAAAAAAACTTAAAATTTTTCTTCAAAACAAACGATACTGTCAAATTATCAGTGTTAATCACCTTTACTAGAATACAGCTCATCTATTGCTGTTGCGTCCATGTCATAAGTATTGGAACCGTCGTAATATATATCACCATCATCCTCATTGATGACATCTGCTCATCCTCCCATAATATATCGTTCTCACTGCCGTATCACGTTTAACAATTGATAATTTTTCTGCTGCCATATAGGATCATCTTGAAGAAAATTTGAGGGAAATAAGTAAAATAAATAATAATTTTTTTGCACTTGCAACAACCGGGAACTATCACTATTTCAAGGGACCTGTTATTAAACGAACGCGTGTGCGATACGAACTGTGAGTTCCGATTATTTAAAAGGAATACCTGCTTAGTAAACGGGTGGATGAATCACGCAGTGCAGTTGCGTGCACACCCGTGTTGCGGCAATGTCTTACAGATGCGGTACGTTTGTTTATCCAATGTTTGACACTTTTTTTTTTTTTTTTTTTTGGGGGGGGGGTTTGGTTTGGTTTGTTTGTGCACGAGTATAGTACGCACCCTCATTTTTGCGGACTAAAATGTGAAAAAAAAAGTGCGTATTATACTTGACATTTTACGGTAATACAATTCAAAGTGTTCCATCCAAATTTATGTTAGTTCACAGAAAATAATCTGGAAGCATACGGTATTTACTTTGTAACTCTTTTAACGTTTTAGAAAGTGGCAAAATATCGATAGCTATTGGGATCTGAAATTGCAAGGTATATTTATTTTGAAGTTCGGGTATGGTTTTGGCGTCTGCTGTCAACGTTGGCATTGTACGTATTATCGAACAAAACGGGGGAATAATTCACAGTTGCGAAAATTCTGCCCCATAAAAAAAGGGAAACAATAACTAGCCATTACTTGTAACAGTGTTTCACGTTCCATATTTTCAAAAATCGCTTTGGCTTCACGCAATATTAGAATGTATGAGAATTTAATCTAGTATGTTTACTCTGGAAAGTGGTCCTTTAAAAATAAATACAAAAAGGATTCCCAGATACCTTTGCCCCCAGTAACAGTAATATTTATGCACACCTCAGCAGCTTTTGTATGGGCTTACTAATTAATATTTGGGGGTTCATATTTGAGGTGATTCTTCAAATTTCGTTATCATGTCTGTCAGATTTTACGAGCACTCATTTTTCGACAGGTCCTGCAATTGACTCGCGGAATACGAACAGAGCTAACGTCTGGTTCAAATTAGGAAATAAGGTTATTTCTAAAACCCGAGCTGACACAACAAGCATATTATTGTCTATATGCAATATCATGCAGTATACTTTATCTTCCTGTTTGCTGCTTGCTAAGGATCGAAAGGGTAAAAGGCGAATGGTTCCAATCACCGAAGAAATTGATTTCGGGTGTTTAGATTTCCGTACTGTAATGAAAGGATAAAGAAATGGGCCATAAACTGAAAGGCATACCTTTTTCAAAAGGTTTTTCAGAGAAATTTCGCCAAGATGGCGTCAATTCTTTCGATATTATATTTGTGCATTTCAATTATCATTCATTTACATTTCAATTTGTGCCTTTCCCGACCAATCCTTTACTTGTGGCGCCTAGCCGTCGCTGGGCATATCACACAATAGGATCAAGTGGAGAAACGAAATCTTAAAATAGAAATTTAAACAAAACGAGATCAGTTTTTGAACTTTTTAGTCATTCCTTTTTCCATTTCTTCTTGGACCATGAGTGAAAAGCTTCAGTGCTTCCCATATCCATACCGAGGGTAAAGGGCTTTCTTAGACCTATTGGGAACCTCACGAAAACTTTTATGTCCATGTCCATGTCATTCATTTTTTAGTGACATTAAGTTTTTCATGTTGATCACCAAGAAATTAAAATATGTTTTGAAAAAGTGGAAATAAAATTAAAAAACATTATAAACGCGTGCTTTTTGCACTGAATGGTCTATTTTCAAATGCAGGAAATAGAATTCAGAAATAGGCAACTAAACTTTTGTCCTTAGTAAACTAGCCATAGTAAAATTCTCGATAGCTTAAGAAAGGGTTTGAAGATGTGCAAGTACAACTGATGCGCAATCCTAAGTAGCAACCCAACTTCCACATACATATTCCTTTTCAGCCTGGACCTTGCCCATCCAAGAAGATGGATTTAAGGAAATACGTTATGTTTACGCGTGTAGCGGGACAAAAATGGATGATTAAAGTTATGATTAAAGGTGTATATTATGATAAAAATGTATGATAAAAGGTGGTTTTTAAGGAGTCGACCTTCATTGGACTTGCCCACTTTAGATAACGTCGCCAAAATGCATGACTTATTAAACCCCGTTTTAGGTTCGTTTATTCGCAGTAAACGAGTCAATCCCACAGCTGTCATCATGAATGCCCACTTTGCCTCGTTCTTCTTTCCATTCTGATCTGTGACTCCTCGTCTCATTGCTCCATTTCCGATCTTAATGACTTTTCTGTTTGACGCACCGCCGAGTGGCCACTCTTTTGTCCTTGTCCTTGGCCAGAGCATCGTCGTCTTGCACGGTGGGTGTTTACGTGTGATAATTAATATTGACTGACGTTTCCTTTCTTCATTAAACGTCCCCATTTCGGAGGACAGGTCACGCCACTCTTCATCCATTCCTGCTGACAGGACCCTTTCCGGACAGGTGGCGCGACAGTTCCTTGTTGAAGACAGGCTTCTCATTTAAATGAAGGCAATCGCGAGGAAAACGCAATTCTGAAAGATAATCTTCCAAATACTTTAGTTCATGGGTGTATTGGGGTGCGTACATTCCACTATACGTGCAAGAAAACGTGATAAGTTACTCTACGTGCAAGAAATCACGCGAATAAAATACACGGGATCTACTATACGTGTACTCGCGTGAATCTAGTATACGTGAAAGAAAAATTCACACCTGAATCATTTATTATTTTGAATCTTTTTCAGTCCTCTCACTGCCATTCTCATTCACTACAATTCCGAAAAGTGAAATTTCCCAATCCCGATCCGACGCGTCGACCATTTTGTTGCCTGCGGTGATGCGAAGAGTTCAACTGAAAAACTAGTGTCACGAAATCGGAAATGAATAAAAGTGGAAAAAAGTGTATATATTTTCAGCAGCGAAAGGTTCAGATGATTTAAAAAACGGATTTTAGATTTCTGAAAATGAACAAACATCTAAGAAATCAGCCACAGGCTCCATTTATTTACCAGAAAAATTCCGCATAATAACGTCAGTCTCTTAGTACTTTTTCTACGTTCTATTAATATTTTGAATGCTTTATTTCAAGAGTCTTAAATAGGATAGATTTGTTTGTCGGCCCTCATAAAGGGATGACTCGTTTGTTATCCTTTTATATCATATCAAAAGGTTTCACTGAAATAGTCTTTTAGGAATTACGCAAATGATACCTTCCCTTAGAGAAATTTAATGAGCCAATTTTATTGTAGGATTACGTTCCTCAATAACGGTCCTTCGGAGAGAAAAAAAATTGTCCTGCTTCGCGAGTTATAATTTTGCCATCGTACCAAACCCAGTAGCAGTAAACAGTTAAACAGAAAAGTACCAAAATGCATTTAAAAAAAAGATGTAAGCAAACGATAAGTAATCCTACGTTAATAACCCGGGCGAGTTTCGTTACAGAAGACTACCTGAAATATTTTTTTTCTCTCTTCAGTGCCAAAAAGAACATTCTAGTTCATTAAAATATACATCATACAAATATACGAAGAATTATATTTTTAACCATACAATGCATGATTTAAAAAAAATTTACTAAAACGTTTCTTTAACCATAAAACCATTATACACTGCTGGCCACTGTAAATGCAACACCCTGAAGGAAACATGCAAATAACATGAAATTTACAGCATGCATTAGCGGAGGTGAGATATGCAAATGATTAGAATTTCAGCGCAGACGCACATCACGCGCGCCTGTGACGCCACTTCAAAGCGCTATTTAAGGCTTGGAGATTTCGACGATTTCAAGTTCGGCAATTGTGTTTTTCTTGTGGTTTTCTCTAAAAACGATCAATTATGCCTCGTCGAAAACAGCGATCATCTTTTGATCAAGTATCGAGTTCGACAGAGGAAGGATAGTGGCCTACCGAGATTGTGGATTATCTTTCAGGGAAATCCGTAGTCGTGTTGGACGAAACCAAACAACTGTAATGCGGATATGTGATCGTTGGATGCAGGAGGGTACGACGGACTGGCGTGTTCGATCGCATCCACCTCAGTGCACCACTTCACGTGATGACAGGCAAATTGTGCGCATGGCAGTGACGGATCGCTCAGTGACATATCGAACCATAGCACAGCACATGCAGTCTGTAACGCATCATCCAGTGTCTGTGCGTACCATTCGACGCCGTTTACAGCAGAGTGGTCTGTCCGCAAAACGTCCATTGCTTTGTCTACCCTTGACGCAGAAACACAGACATCTCCGCCGCCAATGGTGCGATGACAGAAGGATGTGGACGGCAGAATGGAATGAAATTGTCTTTACTGACGAGTCACGCTTCTGTCTGCAACACCACGATGGTCGCATTCGAGTCTGGAGACACCGTGAAGAGAGGATGCTGAACAGCTGCGTTATGCACCGCCACACTGGTCCTGCACCGGGTTTTATGGTATGGGGCGGTATTGGATATCACTCTCGCACACCTCTAGTACGCATTGCCGGTACTTTAAACAGCCAGCGCTACATCTCCGAGGTGTTGGAGCCAGTTGTCCTTCCTTACCTTCAGGGCTTGCCCACAGCCATATTTCAACAGGATAATGCGCGACCACACGTGGCACGCATTGTCCAACGGTTCTTTGTCAATCGCCAGATTGAATTGCTTCCCTGGCCGCCTCGCTCTCCGGATCTTTCGCCGATAGAAAACATGTGGTCCATGGTTGCTCTACGTTTGACCCAGATTCCATCCCCAGCTGCCACAGCAGATCAACTTTGGCAACGTGTGGAAGCTGCTTGGTCTGCTGTATCCCAAGAACTCATCCAAAGTCTCTTTGAATCAATGCCGAGGCGTGTGGCAGCGGTGATCTCCAACAATGGCGGCTACTCTGGCTACTGATTTTGGCAGGAACCACACTTCACAGAAGTCTATAAATTTAATCATTTGATACTTGGTCAACATGTTATCTACAAAATAAATTTTGTTGTGATATCTCTTGTCTTTCTTGGTGTTGCAATTTGGGTGGCCAGCAGTGTATATCCCCATTTTCTAGATTTTACTAAAATCAGGATGAAAAGTTTTTCTGCGGTCAAATGGAAACGCCCACCAGGGAAAGTTTATTATCCTCTCGTTTTTCCTTTTGAATAGCAGAAAAATTGACTTGTTACTTAAAACGTTATGACGCCAAAGAGAGGCAATCATTTCAATGTGTACCCTCCTTACTCGCGGGCAAAGAAATGGCGACGAGAAGTTACCGTGGGTTTTAGAATTTGACGGTTATCTATTCTGTTAAGTATCGTCTTCTTTGGTTGTGTGCCATGTAGCTAACCATTTGGCTACTAGGTTCTGCTAATACTTCAATATCTTCAATTTTCTTTGTGATTTCATAAATCCGCTGAAAATGACTTGGTTATTTGTTTGTTCTTATAAGACCCGATCTGCAATTATATCACACAATTTTTTTTTTTACAAATGTTTTGTTTCTAAATACCGATTTTTATTTTCTTTGTTCTAAACTTGGTCGCCAAAATCACCCACATACTTTTTTACTCCTACGCATTAAAAGCCTGCATGTTTGCTTTCCCACAATTAATAACCTGTTACTGGAAAGCCAAAACATATAATGGACACGCAACAATCAATATATATATATATATATAGATAGATATAGATATTAGTACCTATTATATCTGCCTCCAAAAATTCAAGGTGCGGGCCTATATATGCTACTGTTAAACTAAGAATGTTTCAGTGATTATATTGATCTAAAATGACATTCAGTGAGAAAGCTATACTCATTTGACCTTTCGAAAGGCTTTGCAGAAAAGGATGAACCAACGTAACGCGGGACTTTTCTTAAAAGCAAAGAAACTAAAGATTATTACGCATTTATCGCATTTATAAACGAAATTACTTATTTTTGATAGACGCTAGAATTCCGTAAAAATGAATAGTTTTTAGCATTTTCTTTAAAAACTTCTGGAAAATCGCGTAAAAGCATGAAAATTTCAATCACTCTCCTGTTTCACACCTGCTTCTCATTTCCTCACTTTAAAACATAAAATCATCAAAAAGATTAATATAAAAATTTCATAGGTGCGTAGACTGTTTACGCGTTAAAAGGAGTTAGAAACAGTTTCAAAAATGAGGCAGAAAAATACTTCCTGTCAGATGAATTTTATATGGACATTTTTATTAACACATCTAATTACCTAAAATACAGACACGACATCCTGAGGAAGGTAACATAAATATGATAATCTATTGAAAAGAAGTCTTCTGGATAACAGCCAAAGAGAGAAAGGGATAGTGTCTATAAATGAGTGAAAATGAAGTTTTCACGGAATCAAATAATTAAACAGGCCGTTTGACGATGCAAGTCATTATAACATGGAGAGGAAACGAAATTTTTCATGCAAAATTAAAAATAATCATCGTGATAAGTTAATAATTTACAATACCGGATGCCTTGTCGGACAATACAGACATTTCTTTTACCTTAGTTTGTATTATGTACATTTTCCTTCGCCGAATATTAATCAAGTTTTAAATTATTTTAATCTTTTCCCCGTCTAAATTACTTTTACCGTTAATAACAAGTTGTACCCGATACGGATATTTTTCATTACTTAACGGGCCCGTTTGTGATATTAAGCACCCGATTTTACTCGAGGGAGATTTGGTACTTTCTCAATTCCTTTTTTGGTTTCCATTGCCCAATCAGTTTGGTTTATATACACTGCTGGCCACCCAAATTGCAACACCAAGAAAGACAAGAGATATCACAACAAAATTTATTTTGTAGATAACATGTTGACCAAGTATCAAATGATTAAATTTATAGACTTCTGTGAAGTGTGGTTCCTGCCAAAATCAGTAGCCAGAGTAGCCGCCATTGTTGGAGATCACCGCTGCCACACGCCTCGGCATTGATTCAAAGAGACTTTGGATGAGTTCTTGGGGTACAGCACACCAAGCAGCTTCCACACGTTGCCAAAGTTGATCTGCTGTGGCAGATGGGGATAGAATCTGGGCCAATCGCAGAGCAACCATGGACCACATGTTTTCTATCGGCGAAAGATCCGGAGAGCGAGGCGGTCAAGGAAGCAATTCAATCTGGCGATTGACGAAGAACCGTTGGACAATGCGTGCCACGTGTGGTCGCGCATTATCCGGTTGAAATATGGCTGTGGGCAAGCCCTGAAGGTAAGGAAGGACAACTGGCTCCAACACCTCGGAGATGTAGCGCTGGCTGTTTAAAGTACCGGCAATGCGTACTAGAGGTGTGCGAGAGTGATATCCAATACCGCCCCATACCATAATACCCGGTGCAGGACCAGTGTGGCGGTGCATAACGCAGCTGTTCAGCATCCTCTCTTCACGGTGTCTCCAGACTCGAATGCGACCATCGTGGTGTTGCAGATAGAAGCGTGACTCGTCAGTAAAGACAATTTCATTCCATTCTGCCGTCCACATCCTTCTGTCATCGCACCATTGGCGGCGGAGACGTCTGTGGTTCTGCGTCAAGGGTAGACAAAGCAATGGACGTCTTGCGGACAGACCACTCTGCTGTAAACGGCGTCGAATGGTACGCGCAGACACTGGATGATGCGTTACAGACTGCATGTGCTGTGCTATGGTTCGTGATGTGACTGAGCGACCCGTCACTGCCATGCGCACAATTTGCCTGTCATCACGTGAAGTGTGATATATTCGTGTATATGTAACATTCACGTATAAATTCATGGAAACGTAGCTATATATATAAAGTATATATGAATTCATAAAAGCAGAAATATATATATATATATATATATATATATATATATATATATATATATATATATATATATATATATATATATATATGTATATATATATATATATATGTATATGTATTTATTTATTTATTTATTTATGACAGCTCTCTGCTCTTTCAAGTCTTCCCTTTCACCCCCGCTTACGGATGACTCCCCTTTCTATAAATTAATCTTTCGTGCATTTGAGCAGGCCCTGATTTTCCATTAGGCCCCCGAATGTTGGGCCCCCCCCCCCCCCAAATTTTTTTGTTTAAAAGAAAAAAATTCCCAATTCAATTTTTTTTTATTTTACTGTTTTTAATAGAATTTTTTTATTTATATATCCTTTCAAATTTGATTGATTGGTTCATCATATGTATAGTTCATCATAGGTATGTTACAGTGTATATAAGGGATTAATAAGTTTGTCTGGTTGCATTGTATTGGTGCTTTAATGATGAAGTTAATATGTTGTATTGCTTTTTGTTATTTGATAATGTTGTAGGCTTCTACGCTTCAAATAGCCAGTTCTTGGTAAAATGGTACTTTCACAATGATTCATGATTATTATTTTTTTTTTGTGTGACGATTTTGGAAATTTTTAGCCCACATCAGTGTTAGCCCCCCCCCCCCCCAATCCCGAGTTGTACCTATAGTCAAGAATTTTCTATATCGGGCCCTGCATTTGAGAGAAATATTCTACGATTAGCGAAGAGAATTAAAGCTGTATAAAAATGTAACAGAAAAAGGCACATATTTGGGCCAATTATTATACACATACATTCGCGCGAGCAAGCACACACACACACACACACACACATGTATATATATATATATAAAAGAGCTTGTCTGTTTGTTTGTCCGCTATAGAATCATAGACTGTTTCACCCACCGAGACCAAATTCGGCACAGTTAATGTTTAGGACCCGAGAAACTCAAATCAGGAAAAACGAAATTTGGGGCTCAATTAGTTTTTTAAATTAATTTTTTAATGATCTCTGTGAACCCTGAGCGTACCTCTTAAATGTGAATACAGCCCCTTCACCACAACCAGTCAAATTCGATACGCGGGGGAAAAGAGGTTTGTTCTGAGGGGTGATCTGGGGTGGTTTGAGAGTTGGTCTGGGGGTGACGGGGGGGGGGCGAAGTGTTTATTTTATTTATCTTACATTTAGTGGAGTCGTGAGTCTAAAAAGGTTGAGAACCACTGCTTTAGACAATTTTAGACAATGGCGTTCAAACTAATAAAACTTAATAAAATTTGGAAAAAAAAGGAAGAAAAAAAAATTAAGTTTGTCCCATGGACAGTTTTTTGAAGCCTTCTGTTGATCTAAATATATTAATTGTTTGAGGATCATAAAATGGGAAGAAGTTTAAGATTTCTACAGGTTTTTTCCCCTAAGTTCGCGAAACAGAGTTAACATACGATATGTATTTAAATTACTTATTCCGTGAAATCATGTAAGATAAATCTTTTAGAGTTTTGGGGTTTTTTAAGCAGTGGGAGGAAAAGCTCTTTAAACAGAGAAACATAACGACACATAACTTTCATACCGAACTATTAGTCCATTAGTTATATTAAGGCATAAGAAATTAATGAAATTATTTTTAAAGAATGATTGCCCGGGTAGATATATAGATATAAAATTTTTCATGCTTTCCATCAAAAAAATACTGGGTACATCATTTCAGTAGAAACGCGCTAAGCGCATTCTGTCTGGCCAGATGAACATGAAGAGCGGGGGCTGCAGCCCAGTATTTTTTTGATGGAATGCATGAAAAATTTTATATCTGTATATCTACCCGGGCAACGCCGGGCAATAATGCTAGTATATATATATATCAATTCCCCCGTACACTTTCAAGACGTTCTCGCCGCGTCCCCGACAATTACCGCATGTGATCTTCATCAAATTCCGCAGCTTTGCTTGGAATAATGGCGTTGCATCCAATAAATAATTACATTCAATGAAATATTCATAGGATTCTGAGTGAAAATATCGGAGCTGGAAGGGGAAGAGAGGAGTCTTTTATAAATACCCTTAAACACGAAATGGATGATTGGGCTCAACGAGGCACGCCTTTCCGATTTAGATGTAAAAGAGGCGTGGCTCTTCCATGCTAAGAGAATGGGATGGGCAGCAGTAGGGAAATACCACAGAATCGCACAGATGCGCAGAAAACAATGGGATCTCGAATAGACTACAATAGGATTTCAAGAATAGGCCTTCCCCGATTACCTTAGAGGTGTTTTATAATCCAACTGAAAAACATCGAATGAAATAGGAGACAAAAATGGCTAGATAGTAACTCAGTGGTCATACGAAAGGAAGGTTGTTGGCTAAAACGTAAAGGTTTGTGACCTGCAGACTTCTTGGATTTTTTCTAGGCATGATGTCACTGACTTAGTTGCAACGTCCGAATATTTAGGCTGATCCCGAAGCCTCCATCTGGTTTCCCAGTCTAGCCAAAATAAGTGCTAAGCAACACATGTGCTGCTTTTTGTTAGCTAGTTTGCAACAAGTCAAAGTTAAAACTTCTCCGAATTAAAAAAATTTGAGCATGTGGAGAGACTTCTCCAATGTAACTAAAGTAATAACTCTAGAGTTTCCTTTCCAGTGTCCAGGTGATGGCCAAACGGCTAGGGCGTTGGTATTTGGTTCAGATCCTGTGGATTCGAGTCCCATTGTTGGCATGAATGTTTGTAGCTGTTCGGAATCGGCTTTAAACTGTAGGTCCCGGTCAAATTAGCCCTTGTGTAGCAAAAAGTTGTCCTCAGCGCTCCAAACCAAGCCAAACCTTTCCAGTGAGATTTCAAAACCCAACGAAATAAATTAGTTTTTACAAAAGCAGGTTGTTTGAGAAAAGATTTAAAGAGTAAAGAACGTAGCTATGAGCATCCGATCAAAATGGTGAATCCCTTTTACGACAGTGGGCGACCAAGTGGCTGATGCGTCGGCTCGGATATCGAGTAGCCTATTTCTAGACGTGACGTTACTCATCGCATCAAAGCTCCTCGATATCCGAGCTGACGCATCAGCTACTTGTCACCCACTCCCTTTAGTACAGACGAATTTTGATAGGGCTGATAGTAAAAATTTTCTTTTCTTTTTTGAAGTTTTAAAATAGTCTTTGTAAAAAGTTATCTCTTTCATGCAGTTTTTGAAGCATATCGTAGAGGAAAATTTCCCTTTTCATTATCTCGAAGTCGAAAATTTCTTCCAAAATACTTACAAAAAATTATTAGTTTGTTCTCCTTGAATATATATTTTTTAAAATTATATTTTCGCTTGTACATAACGCATTAATTAGTTCAGAGCAGGCCTGCACAAGTCAAAATGGGATGAGGGCCATATTACTTTATGGGAAGCTGCTGCGGGCCGCAAGGAAATAGGATAGATGAGACAGCGAGAAATATTTTATCCAACAAAAAATAAATGGCTGATTATTTTAAAAATTAAGTAAACATTAATATTCATTACATATACATATTCCGTTCGTAATATTTTCACTTTAAAAATAATATTTCGCATTTTTTATATTTATAACATTATGCGTCTTCATAGAGGTGACATGGCCACAGAGCTCGCGGTGAGTCGTGCAGGCCTGGTTTAGAGAGAATGATATTCCAGTGCGTAAAGTAGTCGATACATTTAATCTATATTTTCGCAAACTGGCGATAAATATTCTGCAACGGTACACTTGGCATGATTTTGGCAAGATCGGGAAACCAGATGGATGCTGATGTGTCAGTCTGTTTATATAGCCTGTTTATTTATTTTTTTTTCAGCCTTGGTACTCTGGATCGCATCAAGGCTCCTCGTCCTCGATCAGAGTTGACCCATCGGGTTTTTGCTCACCATTGTCGCCAAATAAAGTCGTCGTTTCGATCTGAAGCTTACATAAGCTTATTTTACCCCTTTTTTTATCTTTTCTAAAATTACCTGTTTTTGTAAAAACTAATATATTTCACTGAGTTATAAAAGTTTAATGGAGAGGGAAATTAAAAATTGATGCACAACCAACTTCTCTAATTCGATCTTTGCCACCAGAAATGGTTTTGTTAAGCACAAATGGTTCTCTCGAAAGAGCTTTCATTCTGAATTTTATACTGGCATGTTGTATGCAACATATTAACGTATGAAGAAAGAAAGTAGCCAAATAGGGAAATTTTAACATGTATGTTCGGTAAATTAGCGATGGAACAGCAATCTGGCGGGCGTTTTGACAAAATTTGGAAACAAGATGGAGGCTCAAGAGTCAAGTAGGATACTTAGGTGTTGCAGTCGTATAGTTGTAGTGGTATCTATAGTTGTGGGTAATTTTCGCTCGCGTCTTCTTATTTTCCCGCAACTTCCTGACGTCACTAACTCCTAACATTGTAGGTCCAAATAGTGGTAGGATAATAATTCTGATAATATTTGAAAATTTTGATAAGATAATATGATAAATAAGATATTCTAATAAAATTTGATAAGATAATATTTTAAACTTTAAATAAAATTTATGCATCCTTAAATATATGCGAATCCAGCCTCGTGGACCTGGTTTCGATCCTCGACAGGCTCTCTCTAGCCAAGGCTGTCCTTAGCAGCCGCGGAACTGAAATGGAAATATTCTTTTGGCAAAAGTTTTACTGACAAATTCTACAGAATCTTAGGTATATAAGTAAAGGTTTATAAGATTTTTTCTCTGGCAGGCACTAGTCCTGAGGTCACTCACCCATGCAAAACGAGTCATGGCTACTGAGTCTGTTGGCTATTGTAGTTTAGTGGATCACCACCATCAACACTACTCCCTATGAGAGAACTTACAGAACTGTCTATGCCTTGCCCGGGATTCAAATACGAACCTACGCTATGGGAGCTCGCGAAGCTAACCACTTTGCGATGTAGACTTTTTTGTGATGCATATATTTTTCTTTACACACTTTATACCCTTTTGTGTTGAATGATAAGTAATCAAAACTTGCCGTGATTTAATGTTAAATTTTAGGGTTAAATTCTACATGATATAATCTGCAACCATGAAAGATTAATTACCCAAAAATGACCTCTTTTCCTCCTAGTGAACGAGACAACGCTGATTTCATACTTAGCACAAGGAAAAAGACACGCCACCGTTAAACTGTTAAATTCCTGACATATGTGTACAGAAGCTATGAGTAACGCAACCATGTACTTAAAATCGCCACAGTCACTTTTACGCCAACTGAGTAAACTTCCCCTCCCCATTCCTGTTATGAAATATTCCTTTTTTTTCGGGCACAATACAGGACATATGGGTCAGTAGAACCAATCGAATAAGAAACAGTGAAAAATGGACGAGTTAGCAAATAGATGAATGGAAGTTCCGTATTTACCTCACGCAAAGTCGCGTTTTGACAGCACCAAAACATTTCGTATCGATCGGATTATCATTTGCATTTCAGAAACGCAATGGAGATGATTCCTTTCCCTCACAAAACAGTGGCTTGTAAAGCAATGGCGAAGGTTAAGAGCATTTCATTGGAGCAAACTAATTCAGGTCAGCATCTTGCCCATTAAAATCTAGCCGAGGAATTTAAACAATGCAGAATTCTATCACAGTCATATAAAGAACCCGTCATAGCGTAATCGCGGGATTACACAGACTGATGACGGAGGGAAATTTTTACAAATGTCCGCAGACTGGTAGACTATAAAGGCGCTTATATATATATAGGGGATGAAGGGTTATGAACGAAGTTGTTCGCTAACTGTATACGTAGGAAAGAAAACAACTCCACTGAACGCATTTATTTGCCTTTACCGCGGTTCGCTTACTAGGCGGTACATCAAAGGAAGTTCGTTACTCTTCGTTAGACGTCGTTCAGTACGCAGTTCGTAGGCTCTGTACGTGTACAGAGCCTTCAGTTCTGTCTGGAATCTTTTTACTTTTTGCTTGGAAATACCATTTCGATCAGAAAACATAATGTCGTTGTTCATCATCGGAAACTGGTTTCCGCAATATAGTATGGATTGGAGTCATCGCCTGTCGTTCGAATGCGTTCAACTACAGTCTTAGACCCCCCCCCCCCCCCCCCAAAAAAAAAAAAAAAAAAAAAAAAAAAAAAAAAAAAAAAAAAAAAAAAACGACGCACCAAGACCAACCGGCTTTTTTGAGCCCAACTACACGTCCTCTCTCGAATTCTGACATCTGCGCATATTGTTCGCGCACCTGTATGCGAGGCATAGTTACTGTCTACCTGAGTACACGGAATGAAATTCACGAAGAATTTATGACCTGGGTCGAAATTTCTCCTCCTTAATATCTCGTCAGTTGCGCAGTTAAGATGCGCTGCAGCGTCACATATTCATTCCTTGACCGCCAAACTTTAAAATTATGCATTTCCCGTCGAAACCTGTATGCATATCAAATTGTGTCCAATTTGCATTACACCTTCTTGGTGCGTCGTTATTTTTCTTTTGTCTAAGAGTGTATATCAGTTCTCTACACGAATATGAACGAACGGCTGCACGAGCTTGCGATTTGTTAAGGCTGCTGTGTATTAACCCTATTGGATTCGCTCACCTCAATGATAACCTATGTAGAAAATTTGTCCAAGGACTGACGACTTGGATTTAAAGATTTTTTTTTTTTAAATTGTACTCCATAATAAAGAGAGAAATTTTACATCTTGGGGCATTTTTCGTTTTTAAAAAAGAATGCCAATAATATTTTTTAATTTAAATTATTCGGGGGGGAAAATCTGGTATAGTGTGTTTTAAACGCTCATAAATTCCTTTGAGGGATGACATTTATAAAATGAATCCTGTTGCAAGGTGCAGAAAAGTTCAGACTATCTGAAGATACAATTTTTATTGGATTAGCAGGATTTATGTAGCTGTAAATAGTACACACATTTTCTCCATAAGTTAACACTGAGGTGAGCGAATCCAAAAGAGTTAATACACAGCAGCCTTAAGGTGGACACCGAACCGAATTTCAAACCGAGCGCCGAATTGGCTCGTTGAAATTTGGCCCAATTTATTCGTAACGCTTCGCTCGTGCCGTTCGATGTATGTCCACAGGCCTTTAAAGTTACAAACACACAAACATTTAAATATTCCCGTAATGACATTTTAAAAAAAATCCCCCCACAGTCTGAAGTGGCACACACAAAATATTTTCCTTTAGATAAATTTTTCACAGAAATAGACCCATAAGTTTTTATCAACACCTAAGTAATTATGCTAGACCTTTCAGTCTACCAAACTAAAAGTTACATTCGTTTATAATTTTGGGGCTGTTTACACCTTGCTTACAAATAAAAGGCAGGTGGGACGCTTATAGTGCAAAAAGAGAGGGTTTTGTAAGAAGGCATAAAAGCACAGGAAAAGAGTTTTTGTACAGATCTATAGGGTTTTTGAAAGTGTAATGAAATATTTTAAGAAAGGTGAATTTCATACGTAGCCATGAAAGGGTACATGGACAGTTTAGTAACAGAAAGGAAGAAAATCGGAACGATAAAATAAGGTTTTTTACAGTGAACAAAAAGATATGTTACAAGAGACGGCTCCCCCATAAAGGTAGTGGCTTGAAAAGCCGCCTTCCTGTAAGGGGCAATAAAATATATTTATGGAAAACGGGGGATTTAGGAGAAAATGTGTAGTAAACCAGTAGTAAGAATAAGAATATTGTATGTTGATCTCAGGGAGCATTGGAAAAATTGAAAAACATTATTATATGGCTGAAATGTGTTCAGCAGGATTGTAAAGATTTTTAGGTTTGGGAATAAAGTGTTAGATGTTGTGGAAAATATTATTTGCTCCGTCCAAATGTTACAGGGAAACGGCGGACCCTCGTCAGGTGGTACGGTGGGGGAGAAAATAAATGTATACAGCGGACAAATCCAATTGGAAATGAGAAATTTAAGAAAAGGATAAGTCTAGACCACTGGGATCGAAGCTTGGAGATAAGGGTGGTCTGATACTTGGTTTTGAAGGAGGGAAAAACGTTTTCATTGGGAAAGATAAATGGGATATAGAGAAATCAGAATGATATAAAAAGATATACAGGACAGAGGAGAGCGAGAGTTTTGTACATGATATTTATTTTTGTTAGCAGCTTAGAAGGTTACAGCTTGAGAAAAATCATGGCGAGGTTCTTAGCATCAGCCCAGCTGAAATGGGGTGAGCCCGTTTTGATCTTATAACTAATTCACTGTTGAGTGATTAAGTACTAAATCAAAACTCTTTCCGAGGACCCAGATATTATAAATTAAATAATATTAAATTTCTATAAGTATTATTTGGTGCAAGTGTTTTGACTTATTATCACATATTTACCTATTTATTTTCTTTTATAAGAATTGAATGATATGGATGTAATGAATGTATCTAATTTGAAAAATAACCTCATTTTGTTATTATTTAAATTTGGTCCTCATAATTGAAAAAAAAAAAGCAGTGCAGTGTACTTTAGATTAACTTTTATATGCTGGGTAATTTTAAAGGAACCTATTAAATGTTAATAATTAAAATCTTTAATCGCAAAACTATTCAGATTCTTTTAATCTAAATTAAATGGCATAACCACCCAGCAATTAAACAAAACTGAAGTTTTCTATGTCGAGAATTCACAGAGCTGGTTCATTGACAGTCTTTAAAATAACTGTAGGTTTTCGCCAGACATTAAAAGAAAAGCAGAGCGATCGTCTTTCGTAAGCCGAAATGACGTAAAGAGAGAAAGCAATTATTCTTACTTTATACAAGAAAAACAATTTGGGCTTTTCCAGAGCTAAAACATAATCAAACCAAATAACTGATAAAAGCTCAAATACCATTAATAGACAGCTAAAGTAAAAGAACATCAGAGATTAACCAAAATCAGAAAGAGTGACAGTATGAAACACAGTCCATTCGGCGGCTTTCGTGATTCTTTATCAGCGGTTACATAGTAATGCTCTTGAAGGTCCACGTTTACGCGACGCATAAAATCCGAGTTATCAAACCTTTTCTGATACAAATACGTTCAAACCCAGATCAAAGCTCAAAGGAGCGTCGTGATGTCACTGTCGTTGCAAAGAGAGTCTTCGGCCGGCGAAATGCTTAATGCGAAACGAACGTATGTCGCTATTTTCGCATATCATCTTCATTCTTCAAAGCAGAAACCCTATTCGGATTTCATTCGATTTGCGAAAACAGAAACTTATGGATGTTTTTAACAAAATCGAAATTTCGAAAAGCGGGAAATACATTATTGCGATCTAGATGACTGCATAGGGACTCTGTACCAAATACATGTCTTAGTTGTTTCAGAAGGGCTCGGCTCATCACAGACAGAAATAACAACTAGAAAGTCCCCTCTCCAAAAAATATATACTTGTATTCATCAAAAAACCTAAATTTAATCTGTCACGTAACGAAGGGGGAAAATAATCCACGACAAGTGGGCTTAAAAGTTTCGACTAGCAACCTAAATGCAACGTAAAATATGTTGATATCATTTATTAAAATTTTCTAGTATATTTTTTCTTTTTACAGCCAAGCAACATCACCAAAATGCTATCGATTTTTTTTCCTATTCCAGAACATGGGGGATTGGGGTATTAGTGCAAAATAAGCATAATATCCCAAGTGGGGGGATAACATTGAAAGAAGACGGATATTCCCTCGAGGGAAAAGGTACTTCATCCCTCCGATTCCCTCAGCGTCAACTAATTCATCAGAGATTAAATCACTCATCACTACCATAATAAGAAATATGTATTTGTAGGCAGAAAAATATGGCAAAGGCGAAAGGGGGTAATAAATCTGGATGACACCGTTACATCGGAAATTAAAAGCACTTCTTACGATGAATAGCCGCGGGAAAATACGCGAGAAATTATTTAGAATTGAATCTTTATAAACTCAACGTCAAAGTGAGTGCACTGCTCAACTACATTTTTATCCAGAAAATTCTGTAGAGAAATTCGATGACGCGTAACTGCCCTGTTCTCCCGTAGGAAATTATGCATGTATTACCCTCTTCTGTACTCTTAGTTACAAACATAAGTTAAATTCCTTTCGCTTAAAAAAAAACCTATATCTCATGTTTACCTCACAGGTGTGTCAAGCTTATCACCACGGAGCTATAATAAAACCACACACACACACACAGTGTGTAACAAAATTATAAGACCACTGTGGATTTTGTGATTTTTACTATAAATAGTATAATTTTTTAAAAATGAAATTAGGTTGATGTTAATGAATGAAATATAAAATATATGTATATTATTTTTAAGAGATATTTAAATATACTAATTATTTTATCAACAATTTCAAATTTTTCCAATCAGATATCTGTAACAAAATTATAAGACCACTAGTTAAAACAAATTTTTTTAATAAAACTAATATGATGTTGATCCACCATTTTTCTGAATAACTTCAAATACTAAATTTTTCATTGAATTAATTAGGTTTTCGAGCAAATATTTGGGAATTTTGTCCCATTCATCCATGATAGCTAGTTCCAATTCATACACAGAATCATACTGACAGTTATTTGCATACACTTGACGAGCCAAATGGCCCCACACGTTTTCGTTGGGATTCAGGTCTGGACTACGGCTTGGCCAGTTTAAGACCTCGATTTTTTCTTTTTGAAACCAGATTTTAGTTGATTTAGACACATGGCATGGCGCATTGTCTTGCTGAAATTTCCAGTTTGATCCTCCTAAAAATGGGCCAAAAGGTATAAGGTGTTGGTAAAGCAGTTGTTGATAACAAATGGAATCCATTTTTCCAAGAACTCGCTGCAGATCACATTTCCCATCATATGCAAAAGCTCCCCACACCATCACAGAGCCACCACCCATCTGTCTACTGAAGAAAACCCGAGGTTCCGTTCGTAAATCATGCCAGTAGGAAATATTAACGTCCGGGCCATCCAAATTAATTTTTTTTCCTCGGAAAAGATAATATTTTTCCAAGCAGCATCCCAGGTCATAACTTACTTTGCCCACTTCAGCCTTCCTTCTTTATGATGCTTTAACAGTCTTGGTTTTCTTTTTCACGGTATTGTGAATAGAGATGCCTCTGAGACGTAACCGGCGACAGTACGAACAATTGTCGGGCTTTCAGAGGGGGCGTATAGTAGGCCTCAGAGAAGCAGGTTGGTCGAACAGGCGTATCGGGCGCCACCTCGGTCGGAGCGATATGGTAGTTGCTCGGTGTTGGCAAACAATGACTCACGGAAGGGATAGTCTTCCGTCGCGGAGGGTCAGGGCGTCCCAGGAATACAAATGCGCTCGAGGATCTCGCAATCATAACAGCGGCTACGCCCGCGTCTACAACGTCGCTAGAATCGGTTCGACGCCATTTACCACCTTCCGGTGGTATAAAGGGACATCCGGTGGTATCAAGGGAAACCATTCGGAGACGGCTGAAAAACGCAGGTATAGTCCACCTCTTGCTAGAAGAGACCTGGCACCAGTTGAGTGATCTGTTTCCCGGGGATCTTCTCTTCAGAAGGCAATATAAGGAGCCGACGTTCATTAAGACGCCTACCACTGACCCCACATCATAGACAGTGTCGATTGGATTTGTCGGGCAAGCTGGAGTGTGACAGACTGGAGGCGTGTGATCTTCAGCGATGAATCCAGATTCAGTCTCAATGCTGATGACCAGCGCATACACGTGTGGAGGCGGCCAGGCCACCTGTCCCATCCGACATTTGTTGTCGAGAGGCATACGGCGATTACACAACGTGTGACAATGTGGGGAGCGATTTGTTGGGACACACGATCACCTCCAGTCGTCCTTCAACACACTTTGATGGCACGCAGTGACGTGGACGAGAATTTAACGCCAGTTGTACTGCCTATGCTATCAAGTCGCCCAGGTGCCATTTATCAGCAAGACACGTCCACATACTGCGCGACTCTCCCAACAATGTCTTCAAAGATATGACGTACTCCCATGGCCTGCCAGGTCACCAGACCTCTCGCCAATAGAGCACGTTTGGGACGTGCTTAGAAGGCAACTGCAGCCGTCCCGGTATACTGGTGAATTAACTGCCCAGTTGCAAAGATTATGGCATGATCTTCCACAGGAGGTCATAGGTGACCTCACTGATTGGATGCCACGCCATGTTTCGGCTTGTATAGCTGCCAGAGGTGGATTTACTACTTACTGATTTGTAACCTTTTTCATGCCATATCTTCTTAATAAAAGGGTCTGTACTTCAGAATTTGTAATCATTTGCTTATCTCCTCATACACTACATACATGTTAAGTTTCGTGATAGCAGATCGTTTCCTTCTGGGTGCATATATTTTTTGTGACAGAGTGTATGATGAAACGTTAGTCTCAGAATACTAGTATTTATCAAAATGATTTAATCAAAGCGAAAATGAAATATAATAAAATTATAATTAAATTCAAATGTAGGCACAAAATGTAGCACTAAAGAACCTAGAACTATTTACTTATATGAAGATAAAATTGATAATTAAAAAAATAAGGGTGGAAGCAATAAAATAGAAATTTCTATTGCCTATGAAATTTATTTTTTAAGATTACCAACAAAATCAATTAACAAAAGTATTAGTTTCTGAATCTCACTTTAGAAATTAGGTGACGCCTTTCTATCTTGTTCACATGCTGAAAAGTAGTAATCTACCTATACTAAATTTTCATATCACTTTAATAACAATTCGGGAATTTAACTCGCATCTCCCATACATTGGACAAGTAACCAATAAACGAAAAAAGTATATTTCAGAGTAATATGACTTTAAAAGCAAACGCTAGAACCATAAAAAAGCAACATAAATAAAAAAATTTAACAAATTAACCCCAAAAGTCGTATGGAATATACGTACAACATTTAATATCACATGGAATACCGAGAAACTCTTATAGAAATACAAAAGAGTTCCATAAGTAAAACGCATTGCATCCATTTTCTGCCCTTCGTTTTTCCCGTGGTTCCATAACTGACGTTGCATGAAACAGCCCTACATACAAGGGGTTATTAAAATAATGGAAACATCGCTTAAAAACGGCGCGTGTGCTGCGGTGCATGCAAAACACGACGACGACATCATCAGCGAACAGAGGCATAAGGTAAAGAACGAATATCGGCTATCATTAGCTATAGTGAAATTAATGTGAAAATGCCGGATTTGTGAGTGACTTGCAGAAAGGTGCGATAATTGGCACGAAGCTTCCTGTACCTTCTCGAACTAAAACGGTAGAAACAGAAGGTGTATCACAGGATATTAAAGATTAGACACGGAACGGGAAATGGTTTCGACTCTATATGAAAAAGTGTAGATGCCACACAAAGTGTGCGAGAAAAAGGCGGAATTTTGTATGGATTTTACGACGAAAACCAAAGATAATAGTGAAGCAAATAACAGCAGAGGTGATTACAAGTCGTAAAGATTCCGTTTCAGTAGTAACAACTCTTCAAGAGCTGTTTTAAGCTGAATACTACAAGCCCTTCATTTCTCACACCAATTAAAAAAAAAGTGTCAGATGGTACCACGAACATAAAAACCATAGGCAACAATGATTGGCAACTTGTCATCTGGTCGGATGAATCGAACTTCACATTGTTTCCTACCACTGGTAGATTTGTGAACACTTTCGAATCATACCGTGCCGACTGCTGCACCACCCTTCTCATCCCCCTCTGAAAAGCAATTGAACAAACATAACTGACAAAATTTAGTGAGCCGTTAGATGCAAACCACGAATGGTACTTACAGCTCGAAACTATGATAGATCGAAGCCATTCACGTGGAAGTGCAGGAAGAAGACATAGAATTCGTTTGGAAGATTCAACTAAAACTATTGATTATTTCCGTGAATAAAGCTGAGCAATTATATATATTATTATTTTACAGCCACCATGGGCTGAAAGACAACCAGCAAATAGACATTGGATATTTATAAATACAAAGACAGCCCGAGAGTAGTTAAAACAAAATTGGAAAAATATATGTTCTTAGGAACTACTTTGGCGCCACATTTCGAGGGCGCCAAAGTAATCATGCAGTCATTAAACTCAGCAGAAGCCAATTCACCCATTTGGGCCACTCGATACAAACTTCCATCTGACTGGGTAATACTCTGGCAGATACGATCTGTGAAAGAGATACTGGAGGGTTTCGCTCGAGTTTTGTGTCGACGGAAGACCACGTGCCAAACAATCTTCCTCCGCGACTTCTCGCCAAGATTTTAATTTGCAAAGGTGTCAAATGGCTTTTGGCAGGGCGCGCTTCCCCGGAAGTTCACCAACCTCCAGCGGAAAACACACGGGGGGTGCCCGGAGACGCAGAAATGAGCAAATTTTGCGAGAACATGGATGGAAATTGAGGTGTATTACGGGGAACGAGGTGGATCACTGCCAAGAGATACGGAGATGAACTTATTTAAGGGGGTGAGGGACACAAAATTCTAAAAAAAAAAAAGAAAAAAAAGAAAAGCATGTTTTCATGTCGTAAAACATAGTATAGAACTTTCAGTATACAGAGAAGCAAACTGCATGTCTATAGGATGATTACACTGAGAGAAAACAGTTTCATGCTGAACTGTCTATAAGTACTCTAATGCACATCTGTACAGTATTTTTTTTTTGCATTGATCCTGGGAAAAAATTTTGACGATCTATCATGTTTATAAGGACATACCTGAAATCCTTTGAAAGCTTTATCTACGAATATCACCTAGCTCTGATTTCATTTACATGATTGACAGTAAAAACTAATTGGCAGAAAATATTTTAACCGAAAACAAAAAAAGGAAATGTTTTTTAAGTGTTTAAAAATTATGTAAACGAAATTTTTATAAATCCTAAAGAGATAATATATTTTGGAAACCCCCAAATAAAGTAACCAAAAATATGCAAATAGAGCCATTGGTTCAAGCGACATAACCAAAAGATAAATGTGCTTTGAATTTTGAATATTTAAATTATTTAACATTTATTTATACGCATGATTTTTATATAATGACTTATTCTAGGGGAAACATTTTTGAGAAATATCCTTAATTATGAAAGAAAAAATTTTGTGTCCTAAACGCCCTTAAAATTAAAAATGCACGGAAGAAACATGCTCTGAGAAATTATGCACGACACGAGAAGCGTGCCTACAAAGGAATAATTAGCACTGTTTACAAAAGACTTGTTTCGTTGAGCTATTAATAATGCATTCGCGATTCTAAGATAATTTCATTAAAAGTGAAGTCGGATGAACCACAAACAGATACAACCGACCTCAGCAAACTAAGGTGGGTGGCGAGGCAAAGCAGTTAACGTTACAGTTTAGATCCGTGCGGCGTTACCAAAATGCTGATGGAAATCAAAACAAAATAATCAACGAAGTAGATACAAATAAACAAAATTAATGATAAACGAAAACAAATAATAAATACAAAAAGTAGACAAAATATTGTTAAAATAAAAGGAAATTGTAAATTTATAAACCAAACATGCTGCGAAACGATCATGTCTTACTTTCATTTTAAAGAAAAAACTTCCTACTTACAGTTCTACTTAGAAAATTGTTAGACATGTATCAGTAGTTTAAAGACCTTTTTAAAAATGTAAAATATAAATAATTGTCTAAAAATATAAATAAACTGTCTCATTTATACTGAAATGCCAAAAAGGAACATCCTTTCGTGTTATTACAGTATGAGATACAGGTAATCCAAAATGATACGGATCCGATGAAATTTCGAGTTTTAACTGGCGCGTGACATTTGAAAGTTTGGAGATGTTACTCATTCATTATTTCGCTTTGAGATAGTCGAGAAGTAATTAATTTCAAATTTTCCAGTCTAATGAGCTTTGAAAAATCCCCGAAATAGTTTGATTTCCAGAAAAAGGACCACTCAAAAAATGTCTTAAAGAGAAAACAATATTTCTAAATGCATCATATCAAAATGGTTGTATCACTTGGCGACAAACTGGTACCAAAATTTCTGATTCGTCTGTTTGTTTATCTAAGAGCATCGAGACCGTTGACGTCGTAGATATATACCCTTTGGGGAATTTTCCTCATAAAAGTTTAGCAAGTGCATATTTTCAAATTTAGTCAATGCATATTTTCAAATTATCCACCTTTTATTGACTGAGAAAATAGATCAACAACACAGTTTGAGAAATTTTTAAAATTATTATTATTATTATTCAATAAAATAACTTTCTCAAAAATTATTCTATTTTTCTAGTGACAACAATGGATTAAAATCCAATAAAAAATTAACTTCCCAAAATTTCAAAATTTTAAAGACTACGCGCACTTTGTTTAGTTTTTTACTTGAACTCCTTCACTTATAATTTAATTAGAATTTTTTTTCCGTATTTAAACCATTTAATTTTGCTGCGCACCTTTATATATACAGTGTCGTAGAGAAAACATCCTTCTGAAAAAATTTAGTAAAAAGCACGTTATTTCAAATGTTTCTAGTAAGAATTAAAAAAATATATATAATACATAATTAGAGATAAACTAATAGTTTTGATTCGTGTGATACTTCTCGAAGCATGGTGGTCAACGTAATGGTAATGGCATACTTTACAGTTCCACCACTAATATTATGCTTGTGTCACACGTGATACCATTTAGCAGCCATTAAGGGGCATTCCCCATGCTATCAAGTTCAGTAATAAGTTAGGAAAGCCTTGGATACGGCAACGCCTAGTGTGTATTGTATACCATAAGGTGATTTATTGCCTAAATCGTAATAGTCATATATAATTCAAACCTACCTGCACCTCCTCGTGGCAGGCGTTGAGGGGGGGGGGGGGGTAGTCGCCAGACTACCTACTAACGCCGGAGGTTGGGGAGAAGGTGGATTCCCTCAATATAGAGAAGAGAAAAGTGCAAGATACGAAATGATTGTTGGTAAAAAGTTCAATAAACTTAATAGCATAGTTAGTGTCTCCAAATGGAGTGCCTATACAAAGCGAACAATCAATGATGAGATAGCGGCGATAGTGGGTGTAACCAAGGTGCAACAAAGGTTGATTATGTATTTAATTGGACAAAAAGTATACTGGAATAATCGAAAGGGGCAAGTTACACTGAAGTAGCAAAAAGAGACACCAACAGAGAAGACAAAAATAGGTAAAAGGAGAGGGGAAGGAGCTAATGTGGTGAAGATAGTCCTTAAAGTGAAGCAATCATTTGATACTACCAAGAAGGAGGTACAAGAAACGATTAAACCCGAGAAATTGAAAATCGGCATCTCAGCTTGTAGGAGAATTTATAATGGTGGGATAGTCATAGGAACTGATAATGATGAGGATATAGATAGCCTAATAGCCGAGTCCAATGAAATCGTTACGTTAAGAGAAAACTACAAAATCGAAAAACCGAAAAGAAGAAGCCCGCACATCATCGCATTCGGAATCACAGGTACGTATGAAAAGGACAAGTTCAAAAAGAAGCTGATAGCCTAAAATGAAGAACAGCGGAGATATTAAAAAAGTTACGAATTACAAGGTGAAGTATAGGGAAAACTGGATATTGAGTATTAATGGTGAAACTTTCAAGAATATCAAGAAACTTAAAAAATTGAAATTGGACTGGGAAATATTTAACTTCAGACAGTATCTGAAGCCGGTGATATGTTTTAATTGCTGGACTTAAAAATTTTGTCAATTTGCTTAAAGTTGCAAGAAATGTAGAGAGTCATATGAGGATAAGAAGGAATGTAAAGGGGAAATGAAATGTACAAATTGTTATTATTATTACGATAGAACGGGCACTAAAGGTGATGTAACGCATTTTACCACTGACCCAAATTGTTCTAGATATAAATTTGAAGTAAATAAGGTTATGAGTAGAACGGAACCCCGAAGCCCGTGCGGTAGGCCGTCCGGGCTTGGCGTGTTGTGTTCTCGGCCTACCGGTGTCTGTGAGCCGGATCTTCATGTGGAACAGGTGACTTCTCCCGGAGTAGTCGACATGTGCGTTTTCGGATTGTACTACTATACAACAACTTTCTCCTTATGTATAGAGCACCTTGTCGGTGGATGGACTAATGACGTACGCATTTTGTATTGTACCTATGTGATAATAGTGTTAATGGGACACGCTTTGCCATTGTTGTATTATTTATTATATTCGTTTCATTTGTTGATGTGATTTTACATGTTGGCTCAGATGTGTAACTGGGGATGTGTTATTTGTCGATGTCCATATGAAATAATCTATATATATAAAACAGTTCCGTAACTGACTCACTGACTGACATACAACGCACAGACCAAAGGGCTGAAATTTGCATGGAGATTCTTCTTATGGTGTAGGGGTGCACTAAGAAAGATTTTTGAAAAATTCTTCTTAGATTTGTTTTAAATTAAATTTTTAAGCTGTTTTAGTGACTTTTTTTAAGTTTGCATTTAAAATAAAAATTTGAGGGTTATAAAATTTATATCACGAGAAAGATCATAAAAATTCCTTTAAAATGAAATCTTTTTCGAATACCTCCATTTTTTCTCTACTTTCTTTACCTCCATTTTCTGATTTTTGGTGAATTTTTAAAGATCAATTTTTAGAATTTAATTTATTAAATGTTAATCACGTGATTTCTTTTTCTGGTACTTTAAATAAATTTATCGTCACGTGCATAACAACTAAATAAACAAAAAATATTTTTTCCCTTGCTAATGCGGCAGACGATTGGACATTATCCAAAAAAATATTTAAATACAATAAAAGAAATGTTCTACAAACTGTACTATATTAACTGTACTATATTCTTTAGTATTCTTTATATTAGATTCAATTTGAATATTTTCTTCTACATTATTTTGTCTATAAAATTATCCTTTATGATTTTCTTATATATATATATATGTATATATATATATATATATATATTTATTTTACATCAATTGTATATATTGATCGTCGTATTTATCATATAATATATATATATATATTTGGCATGAATTGCATACATTGACCGTTGTATTTAATTTGAATGTACTCCTTAGCGAAGTACGGGTTTTCAGCTAGTGATACTATAATTTTAATTACGTGGGTTCTGTTGTTATTATAATTGTATCATGTGATATTATTTAATTGCATAAAATGTTTAACAATGGTTCTATGAATATAATGTTTTTTAATTATTGCTAAATGTGCTAATTGAAAGTTTTCTTGCAAAGTAAATTATAATTGTTTCATATTGTAACTGTGTTTAGATAAAACTGTAACCATTTGTTAAATTAACAAATGGTTACAATAACAGCACATAACATTCGTAAGCAAATTGTTATGTTCTGTTATTCTCAAGTGGAGTTCTCTATTTGTTATTTTGTAACCCAAGTTGGGTTTACACTTGTATACATACTATGTATTGTTGAATCAAGGTGGACAAAGTGATAGAAGGATGTAGATGGTGCTATGGTGGCTGCTCACTGGGGAAAATTTCTCCGGGTGGATGTTGTGGCAAAATTGTTAATCAGTGCGCGACGGCCCTAAGGGACCTCGTTGGGGGACTCGCAGGGTTGGAGTCGCGCGATTCGTCTTCAGTTAAGCCGTAAAACCAACTGAATGATTGAAATTTACTTCATTGTACCCAATTGCCTACGATCCAATCAAAGCGGTGTAATCCTTGAATTAGCAGCCATTAAAGTGTTTTTTTTCACGTGTTGGGTTATGCCCGAGAGAGCATCACGATTTAATCTGCAATCGGTGTATCACTAGGTGACAGATGTCCGTGAACGCAGTCATTAACTGTGATAATAATTACTCTGAAAATATAGTATTTTCTCAAGATTAAGGCCTTGTTCACATTACTTACGTAGCGCAGCGTGGTGTTCCTCGATTGGCGCCGAGATGGATGGCATGGCGTGTGATTGGTTTGACGCACACATAGTCATTCCGTTGACCTCTGCGATTGATTAAAATTTTTATCGCCAACGTTTCGCTTCCCTACGGAAGCAACGTGAACAAGGCCTAACTTCAATACTTATACCTCAAGCCTCATGACGAGTGAGACTCGTCATAAGATGCGAAGGGATTACGATACAAAAAAAAATTCAATCAAAATTAGTTATTTTGATTTAATTTCTGGATTTATTTTATTTTTCAAAAATAAAACAAAGAAAGGATTTTTGTAAAACGCGCATTGCACTAAAAAATCTGTTTTCAGATGCAGAAAGCAAATTCTAAAAAATATGCATTTGCAAACGTGCAGTTAAAAAAATCTGAAGTCAATTCTATCTTACAACTAGAATCAGGGTGCATGGAATATGCAGAAAGAAACCTCTGATATACAGGGTCATCGAAAAAGATTGGACACATTTCGAAAGCTCATAATTCTAAAAGAAATTGAACAAACGCAATAATATTCCTTTCAAAGTACTTGGCAAGTGCCAAAGATTTATAAATATAACTGGTACACAACCGTGACGTGGAACGTTGCGCAGAAGCGATGCAAGGTGAAAGAGGTCTTCGTTCGGCTTTCCGTCAGTGCAATGTCGACCGTTCAGGAGAAAGCTCAATGTGTGTTATGGTTAGCGGAGTACAAATCTGGGGTTACGTCAAGAACATTGTTTACAACGTAAAGGTACGGGACTTGACACATTTACGGGAGAGAACTGTCGATGTAATTGCCACAGTGACGCCGGGCATACTCCGTAACACCTGGTTAGAGATTGATTTTCGACTTGATATGTGCAGAGCAACCAACGGTGCTTATATTGAAACTTATTCAGGTAACATTCTATTAAATTATGTACATTACAACGAAAGAATTGCTTGTATTGTAATTATTTCATTAAATATGATTACATGAAATGTGTCCAACCTTTTTCGATGACCCTGTATATCGTGCTGCTATTCTATGAAACATAAACTGCAACAATAAATGTTCTCTTTCCATGGATGGTACTTTCGACCGCATCAGTATAACCCCATCCTATCCCGACAGCCGTACTTCTGTCCAGCTTCAATAAATTATTTTCATCAAAATTCACGAGAATGTAAGGAGTGAAAAACAGCAAACAAGCTTTCCTTTCAAACAACGCAACTCCCCGAGTCACAACAACGACAGACCGAGATTTTTTATGCGACGCATTTTCGCCCCAAGGCGATTTTGTTAGAAACAACTCCGCGAAAACACGGTGCATGTTAAAAATACTGGGGGAAAATTCCTTGAAGCTTAGCATTGGGTTTTAATATTTTCGAGATCCACTGATATAACATTAACTACAAAAGAATGGACAGGTATCGCAGCAAATGAACTTGACGCAAACTTCTTTCGACTCGGAATCGAAATTTGTTGAGTCTGAACGCATAAATCAACCTACATTATTCCTTCATTTCTTCAGGTGCGAGAATGGCGTCACAGATAGAGAGGAAGTAAAACTGGACGCGATCCAGAGGATGCAAACTAAGTTACTCATTTATCTTAGAACGAGATTGCGGATCATTAAGATGCATCAAACGACGCATTGTGCTGGCTCTCAATTAGAAAACGGGTTATAAATGAAAGCGTGCACGCCACTTCATGAACACTGTGGAGCTTTCCACAACTGTTCGAATTCTCAGAGGAGAGGGTAAAGGTATCGCTTTCGCCCTTTTTACGAAGCTTGCAGTTGTGCAAAGAAGTTATCTGGTCGATCTCTGGTAAATAAGCTTTGGACATTTGCACACCGTGACACCGTACATAGAAAAATTGCAAAGAATTTTTCTAAGGAATAGAACAGTAACCTTCATCTCTGGTTTTTTTAAATTGAATAGCCAATAAGATAAACACAAGTATAATTAGGTCACTAACTCTGCAACCAAATCATTTAAAGAAATTTCTTAAATAAAAAAGGTTCGTCCTATAGAGCGTCCATTCACACACTAACTTAACAAGAAACCATTTCTGAAAAAAGTTGAAAGAGCAGATTGAGCGCTTTTCGGATTCCGTTTAATATTCCATTACTAACATTATTTTTTCTTCCTCGATTTTTTTCACTGTATGTACATATTCACATTTTTGTTTATATATGTAAATATAATTTACACTGAGTTAGAAATACCAAATTAAGAAAATTGGATTCACATTTACATGATAAAATATACAATTACGATAAAATATATAAATATATAAAAGACACCCTGTTTTGACCACAGTGTCGACATTGTTGAAGAGATGCTATCGTTCGACCCCATTTCATGAGTATTATTAAGGTTTGCCTTCGTGTCAGTTTTTCGTTTCAACTTTTGTGTACTTTTAATCTATCATCGGAAGGTACTTCCTCTCGCGCCTTACTGTGGAAGTATTTATAATGCGAATTTCTTATAGCTTTGCTGTGGAAAAACAAGAAATTGAGTGATGAAATATTTGGCCCTATTGCCCCCCCCTCATTCTCAATTTCGGAAGAAAAAATTATTAATTGCATCAGTCTGCAAATGGCTATCGTACAGGAAAAAACAATGTGCGTTTTGTGGTTCCATGAAAGCAAATCCATTGTAACTGTTCATAGACGTTTTCGTTTAGAATACTCAAATCGTCATCCTCCGAGTATGGACTCTATTAAACGCTGGCACCAACAATTTAAGGACACGGGAAATGTGGAGCATAGGAAAGGCGCTGTTAGGCCATAAACCGAACACACTTCCCGTATCCTTCCAGTTCAACATTTCCTGTGTCCTTAAATTGTTGGTACCAACGTTTAATAGAGTCCTTACTTGGAGGAGGACTATTTGAGTATTCTAAACGAAAACGTCTCTGAACAGTTACAACGCATTTGCTTTCATGGAACCACAAAACGCACACTGCTTTTTCCTCTACGGTAGCCATTTATATATATATATATATATATATATATATATATATATATGTGTGTGTGTGTGTGTGTGTGTGTGTATGTGTGTGTACGTACATGTACGAAAGTGGATGTGGATGTAGATGGTGCGTGGATGTGTGAGTAGAGAGAAAGAGAGATGTATAGATAGAGAAAAAGAATGGAGAAATAGAGATACTAACTATTCTTAAGTGTTACCTAACACTAAGAAATGTTAGACAGCTTTGGGTGCACGAATGCAGCCTGATATCTTGAGAAATACCAGTTCTTCGAACACTTGTTTTCGGTAGTTCTGCATTTTAAGAATGAAGGGAATTTCAGACATCAAAATAATAGAAAAAGCACATTCGTGCCGCCCAGATTACCTCTTTTATATTCCTCCTCACAAACAGTATTTTCCACCAAAACAAAACACCGTCCAAAAAGGTTTATGTCAAGCTACATTTACTTACGGACAAAACCCCAAGAGATCACGTTTCCACACGCGAAAAAGTGTCCGGGGGCACGAGCGGCGGTCGCCGAAAAAGGCCGTTAACGGAAGCATTAAGTGAAAAATTACCCGCGAAATAAGCACCTGCATTTCTTCACGCGTAATTACATGCCACCGCCGCATGTCATTTTCGGGAACGCTCCGAAAGAGACAGAGGTGATGTACGAAATGAGGCACGGCGGAAAGAAAAAATCTACCGGGAGGTCAAAACCGGTGTCAACCTGTTGACTGCGGTCAAACTAATTACCGTAGACGACGAAAACAGATAAAAGAAATTTAATTTCGCAGCGGAAGGTCAGCAAACGAAGACAATGTTTTTTTTTTCTAAAATTCCGAACGGCAGAATGACCCTGATTTTATTTTTATATTTTTAAGGGGAGGAAATGACAGTTTTTATTTGCAAGAAATAAAAACATCCACGTGAGGTATCTATTGTTCACAATTTTACTGCGAACATTATTCTCCGTTTTTAATTGTTGATATCGTATTATTTATCCATATCGTATTTTTTATCGATATCATATTCTTTACAGGCATTGTCGTTTCATCTGCTTGGATCATCGTTTTCGGTGATATGCAATTCGCAAAAGGGAAAAAAATGTTAGTTTTCCTGCTACGATTCTTTTTTATTAGCTGCATATACAGCTGCCATCCTACACAACGAAAACCCCATCGTCCCATATAAAATATCCGAAAAGAACATTCGTGGTACAGATATTTATTTAAGTTGCAAAAACTCCTACTACAAAAAAAAAAAAAAAAAAAAAAAGTTGTAAAATAAGCCACTATTTTTATACTATAATGAAATCAGTTATCAGTGAACTGACGTGAACAGCGAAATGTATCAATATTTTGTTCATGTCAACTCATTTCTCCTAAATGAAAAATGAGTTTATTACTAATATCCTAAAATTGATAGATAAATATTACGTGCACAAAACGTAATATAATACCTTATATACATTTCTTTAAAGGGCATGAGAAAAGATTGCCTCTATGAAACAAAAGCTGATTTCAGAAATTTAAATAGATGACATACTGTAAACATTAGTATGATAAATATATCCTTTAAATTCCTTAATTGTGTAAAAAAAAAACTCCCGTAATTCTAGACAGCACAGGCCGACCTTTTCCCCATATTTGAACACGTCAGAGCCTTATTTAGCAACGGTAATCCCGGTCGAGTCATATCAAATGCCTTTTTATCGACAAACATATTCGTTATATAGAAAACCATTCTCGTTAAATTGGGGATTTAAATGCATGTAAATGTCGTTCAAAGATTTGACAGACAATTAAATTAAATGAATGACTCTGAAATGGTAGAAAAATTCGACCCACAATTAAATTTAATGAGTGACTGTTAAAATGGTAGAGAGATTCAACAGACAATTAAATTAAATGAATGACTCTTTTAAAAATGGTAGAAAATTTTGACACGCAGTTAAATGAATGACTCTTTTAAAAATGGTAGAAAAATTTGACAGACAATTAAACTGAATGTCTCTGTTAAAAATGGTAGAAAGATTCAACAGACAATTCAATTAAATTAACGACTCTTGTAAAAGTGGTAGAAAGATTCGACAGACAATTAAGTTAAATGAATTACTCTGTTAAAAATGGTAGTTCCTTTTAAGGAGACGTATAACTTTGACATGTCTGAAAAACGATAGAAAAAAAAATGAGCTTTGAAAGATCACTTTCTTTTCTCCGAGACTAATAATTAATTTAGAGTTAAAAATAAATTACTTAAATACAAAAAAATACGTATAAAAGGGGTTCGAATGGGGGTGCTCCTTTCATTCTGTAATGATAAATCGCAGCGTTTCCGTTTAAAAATTATCTCATAATAGAGCAATTATTTCGTTTAATGACGCAATCTGTGGAAGGATTACTACTAATAGCTCGCATCTTCAATCGCCTGGCACATCTATATTCATTAGCGCGGCCGCGCAGTGTAGAGTGAAACTCTCCACTCGAGACCAAGACGCGAGTGCCCTATCCAATCATAGTTCACGTTGCGGATACAACGGAAGATGTAAAAAAAAGCTAGTGGATATTTACATAGTTAGAGGGCCATCCCTTCAAGGCAATATCTACGAAACATACGTGCGTTTGGGAGACAAATTACACTTTTATTTTTGTATACAAGTATTTTGTCACGATCCTTTTCTCTGAAATCTGTCTTCACATAAAGATCATCATACCCGCACACACGCAGAGAAATTTTGTTTATTATTTTTTTTAAATTCAGCAATTAAAGCATGTTTAAATTTTGATGTATCTGATGAAACGATATTTCTATTATAATGTGAAATATTTTCACTATTATTCATAAGCAACGTTTCAAAATAATTTGTCTTCATAATTAAAAAAAATACTTTATTTAAAGGATTTTATTCATGTAAAGTTCATATATATGCACGCACGCACGCACGCACGCACGCACGCACACACACCAACACACACACCCATATTACATAAAATCTATTTTAAGAAAATTTAGATATTTTTCAGATGTTTTCCAGATAATATGGTGGGGGAGGGGCCGCAAAATTTTATTTTTTTCCAATCTAGTTTGATTTTGCAATGATCGTGAATTTGGTTTGGTTTTCAGCACTAAACTTCAATTTTTGTTGCTCGAGGTTTAAACATGACGGGACCTGCAATGCAAATTTGGATGATTTTTTAAAGGTAGTTAATTATTTAAACCTGTTGAAAAGTATATCTTAGAAACCACAAAATGTTTTTGGAGGGACTGTGCTAACTCCTAACATGTCCATCTGAAACCATCCTTAGATATAGATTTTATGACGAAAAATTTCCATTTACGGATATAGTACACATCTGCCTTTGAATCGGGGCCTTTGAGATTCAGTGCGGGGGAGTTTGAAAAAAAAATTCTGCTCTGCCATTGTGTTAGTGAAGAGCTAACTCTCCACAAAAAGGCTTGTCTCTGCGGTCAATTGTTCCTTCACGAATGTCGAAGCGCTCCGTTTGGCAGCTAACTACCCACTGAAATTGTAGAGAAAAAAAACCTGCCTTTGGAGGCACTGCCGTTAGCAAACGCACGCAGGGTCCTTATTTTCGGATGGAGCACTGTTGGAGGGTTGGAACTGCCTCGTCTCCAGGCACTGACAGATGTCGCTGACATCCCGAAGTGTCGCGCGTGTGGGTGGCAGGGGGACTGCGAAGGATGGATGAGGTCCCTTGCCTTTTAATAATTCTCAAATGGCAGAAAGAAGACGGAAGAAAAAACCCTCGTTTTCTTTTTTTAAACTCTTAATTTCTTCTCACCGTCATTCATTATCGTTTGGCTTAACGAAAGGGCGTGGGGTGTTCGCGGAAGCGAGGCTAAGAGGTGCGATTTTCCGCCCAAGACGGGGAACATAGAGGAGGTTGTTTAATGGACTCTCGAAACGGTCGTTCACTTTTGGTTAATCTTCCGTCATTTTCTGGCGAATATTACGCATCTTTTTGTTTTGCAGATAATTACTACACTGATATGGCAAAAGTTAATTTTTCACATCGGTTTGCAATATGCAAAACAGTTATTGGATGTCACCGAGTTTAATAAACTCGTGATATTTTTGTTGCTGTAGAAATCATTTTTTTCAAAGTGAAACTTCTTTAGCCACAGTGGCAAGTTTGCTCGGACGAGGCGAAAATGTGAAAGGCTTCCCGATGCAAGAGAGAGGAAAACGTTCAAACTCTCTCTCTATCTTTTAATAGTAATTAACAAAATACATGGGGATCCCCTGTTCACGCGTCGAGTGCTATGCTTATAAAATGCATTTTGCTCTCATAATACTAGTGTTCATGAGCTGCAAATCTTATGTACGATTTCCTGGTAAATGATATAAAATTTTCGTCCCAATCTCCATTGTAAACAAAGTTGTTGAACCCATGTCTGCATTTTTACCATGCTTAAAAATTCTTTTATTGTAATTAAATTGTACTATTATACGTTAGCTGCAGAAGTCAAAGATTTTTCGTTGAATTCTTCACTTATAATTGTCTCAATCTAAAGTAATAATAAATTAAACTGATAAAAACTTGTGTTTATCTGTAACGTATGACTCATAAAATGAATTTCGACCAAAATGTCTTTATGCATTATTCGTACGGTGAATATATTATTAAACGGATTCATCCATTGTTTCTATAAAATCGGTAAGCTAAAAATAAAAAGTATTTGGCATCGGACATCAGTTTGTAGATGTATACATCACCAAGTATCCGGTGGCGAATAGAAAGCAGTTTCTCACCATCAATTATTATATTCTGTAATTATTGTGAAATAATAATGTGCATATACTAATCATAACTATATTTCATTAACATCATCACGGATCCGTGATAATGACATTACCAGATGCTACTTTTCCCCTAGTACTGTGACCACGTGTAACTGAAGCCCGTTTACCTCTGTACTTTAAGCCTGTTTAACTCATAATGAAGGTTTTTTGACGTGTCACCTTTAATACTTCAAAAGATAGTTTTTTTAAGATCTACAAAATAAATTATACAGCATAAAATTTTATTCTATGAATAAAATTTTAAATAATCCCGAAGACACATTATTTTTAAACCCCTCCTATGCACAAAAGTGAAAAAATAGGCAAATACAAGTTGCTAGTTTAGCAGGAAGTTAAAAACCAAATATACTTTGAGTTTCAAAAATTTTAATTTTTTAAACATGATTTTAAATTGTTCAAGTAATTTTTGTAGGCATGATGAATGATTTTGGTACGAAAGCAAGTTGAATGAAAAAAATCATTTTATAAAACACAAATTTTGGGCTGGAGACATTTGAGTCATTACTATTGCTTCCTCGTTTAAATTTCATTCCCGAATTGGAATAAAAATTATGAAACTATTTTCTCCGAAGCAAAACAGTTTTAAAAAATGTTTTATAACCCTTCAAAGCGATTATAAAGTTCTATAAATAAAATTTTTACAAATCCCGAAGGGAAACTAATTACTCCAAATTTATTTTTCCTACGTACAGAAGGGAAAAAAACGCAAATGTAGCTATGGATTCCGCCGATATTTAAAATATTCAAACACTCATTAAATAAATACGCTTTGAACTTAGAATTGAAAATTTTTCTCAAACAAAATTTCCAAATTATCATGTCTTTTTTTACATGCCTGGTGATATTTATAAAAAAGAGAAGTTTGTTGAAAGCAAAATCACAAAACTTGTGCTAATTTTTCTCTCTTACCCCCCCCCCCCTTGTTATAAGTATATTTTTTCACCGCAGCAAACGCGGTAAAAACAATATTCCCTAGGCTATCTCTGCCCTTCGTCAATTTTTCTGCGAGTGGAAGACGCCAGTTCTTTACCATTGTTCTGGGTCAACGCACTTCACCCCCTGTTTCTGGATGGCATGCCATAAAAATGCAGTGTTGTGCGCCGCCTCATCTGCATCACGACTTCGTGTCCGGCGTGAAAAATCTTTAGTATTCATTTCGCCCGCTCTTCCGGCAAAAAAATTTAATAAAAAAAAGTGTTAATGTTAGGGGAAGAAAAACCAACAGCGGGTGAGATAACGTATTTCCACGAGTCTCGGATAAAAAAAAAGATAGTGCATCTGTTGACATCGCAGCCCACGTTACATGCCCACGTTAAGCAATAGAGAAATTCCCAATCAGTATTTTTCTAATCGCAGATTAGTAAGTGTATATTTTTGAAAACATACGAAGGAAAACCGAAAGAAGGTCACCGGTGAAATGAACTTGTCGTGTGGTCAGTAAAGTAGCTAAACGGATCTTCCGTTCGAGGTGACTTCTTTATTTTTGGGAGGGACTGACTGTCCGGTGCCAAGACCTATTTATCTTCAGTTTCAAAAATCTTTAATAAAAAATCCATCTAATAATGATAATGTCGGCACATTTGATATAGAGACGTTGTTTGGCCCTTCGATAGCTCAATATTCTTTAAATAAATAACTCAACTCAAAATTAAACATGTGGACTGGAATGGGTTTTCTCGTGGTTTTATTGTTTCCTCTCTGAGCTACGCTCACACCGTTCTCCACTCGGAGCTCGTCTCGTCTGCTCACCAGACGTCACATAGTACATATACAGTGACAGCAGTGCTCTTTTTAAATGCGGCAGGCGTTGCACTCAACATACCGCCCGTCTTCACAAATTTTTTAAAACTTTCAACATATAAATCAAGCAAGTTACAAATACCAGATGACACTCGTTACAATACACTGGAAACCATAGTACTCAATGAATTAACAATAAAAATGTACTCAAATAATCAAATATTAAAAAATATACACGAAAATTATACAACAATACAATTAAATTGATGCACAAACACATATAAATTAAAATCATATACTTCAATTAGATTCAAAGGGTAATTTAACAACCTTATGAACAGGTCGCTTATAGATACCTTTACTTGTTTTTAATGTAACTACTCTGGTTATATTATCCTTTCCCGGATGAACCTTAACTATTTTGGCAAGATTCCAGTTCAGTAATTTTGAATCATCATCTTTAACCAAAACTACTTCGTTTTCCTTAAACTCTTTTTCTCCTTTATACTATTTAGGTCGGGCTTGAAGACGATTTAAATAGTCTGAGGTCCATTTACTCCAAAATGTTTGAGATAATTTTTGCACTAACTCCCACCTACTGAGCTTATTTATTGGAATCACCCTAAAATCTGGTTCAGGCAATGATGTTAACGATAAGCCAACTAAAAATTGAGCTGGAGTAAGAGCAAAATCATCATTGGGATCCTCAGAGAGAGGGCAAAGAGGTCGTGAGTTTAATACCGCCTCCACTTGTGTAACAAGTGTACAAAATTCTTCATGAGTAACGACCGTATTTCCCACAACCCTTTTAAGGTGGCCTTTCAAAGATTTAACCCCAGCCTCCCACAAACCTCCAAAGTGAGGTGTGGCAGGGGGATTAAAATGCCACTTAATGCTATCAGAAGCAAGAAAATCCTCAAATTTTTCTGTACTTTCCTTTTTAAACAGCCCTTTTAAAATTTTACGAAATTCATTGTTGGCTCCTACAAAGTTAGTTCCGTTATCACTAAAAATCTCACTAGGCCTACCTCTACGAGAAATAAACCTTTTCAAGGCACCAATAAAGGCTTCAGTACTTAAACCATTTACAATTTCTAAGTGTATGGCTCTAACAGCAAAACATACAAAAATACAAATGTAACACTTATATACTCTTTTCCCTCTACCTGGGATTAATTTGATACTAAAGGGACCACAGAAATCCAGTCCTACTTTAGTGAATACCCTTGAAATGTTAACTCTGGCACTAGACAAATCCGCCATCATTTGGTTTTTACCTTTAGCACTTACCTTAAGGCATTTTAAACATTTCTTAATTACTCTTTTGACTGTTGATCTGCCATTAATTATCCAAAATTGGATACGAATTTTGGCTAAAGTAGCCTGAGTTCCTGCTCTTTTTAAATGCGGCAGGCGTTGCACTCAGCAGACGTTATATTTAACCGTGATTTCACAAGTAATCTTCATTTGGCCTCCCTTCAAGTGTTAGTTTTGAGTTTTAACTTTATATATATATATATGCATACACACAAATACACATATAAATGTTTGTGTGTACCTGTGTGCATTTTTAACATATTGAATTTTGTGTGTCTTTTTTTTTGTCATAGAAGTTCATTCGTCATCACATCTGCGAGATAAATAATTTATGACGTCTCACAACTCTATTAAGAGTAATACTTTACCTTAGCCTTTTCGACATTTTTAAATGTATCAGATTACTGTTACACAAATTAATATCTATTAATTTGTATAGCGGTAATTTGCTAATTAAAATTTTTGATGGATTTTTATTAATGAGAGACTTACTTTTCTATTTACCTCTACATTATATTTAAAATCTACGCGTGACTCTTAATTAATACTCATCTGACTATTAACTGCGTACACGGAAGAAATCTATGGAATTCTTCCGAACCATCTGCGCATTTATCCTATTTCTTTTTATTCCTTAAAAAGCCGTAGAAGGGCATCAGACAGTGTAATTTCAAGGTATCATGCGTCTGTTAGACAGATAACATTCATGCGGCTTCTGTTTTTCGATCGCAGATGTCGGAAGTGTGTTCGAACTGCGCATTTTCCAAGAAAAAAATGGGAATTGTGCTGTCATAAAATCAGGTGGTCGTGCTTTGAGGATGGCACACGCCTCTTACACATCACAGTAATTAATAACGCATTCATCTATGACAGACATGGAAAACAGACGGGACGAAAATGGTTTCTAGTCAATTTTACACACATTACACACATATTTTCGTTCGGTTTATTTCAAATTCGGGCAACAAAACGAGAGCGAACTGTCAAGCCACCTGTTGCTTGGCCGTTCTTTTGAGCGAGTAGCTCTTCTTTTAACAATATTCCCAATCATTAGAAACCCTAAATATCTACGCTGGCCAATGGGACTCCATCTTGTTTCCTAATCTTGCCAACACACACGCTACACTACAGCTTTGTTGCTATTCCTACACCAGTTTACAAACCCATTGGATTCTATACGAATTTGATTATCTTTTCCTTTAAGTTAAGGCATTGCAAGCACACTCGCCAAAGCGTAATTCAAAGTAAAACGTCTTTCAAGAGATCTACTTATGCGTTAAAAGCTTTACTGGCGGTACAATTTGAACTCTCTGACGTGGAAAAGTATGAAATTTTAAATATTCCTCAAAAATAAACTTTAAAATTTCAGTGAAATGTACCAATTTCTGCAAAATCTGATCCTTTAAATAAACACTCAAGGTGAAAAAAATACATCTGAAAGTAGGATATCGAAGTAGCGAATTCGTTTGGTGACAAAAGGGAACAAAATGCCTCCGACTCCGCTCGGATATCGAGGAGCTTTATGAGAGAACCTCTAAAATTCTCAAAATGCGTGGAAAACGCGATCGCTGGAGGGATCACGACGCGGTCCTATCACGATTACTTTTTGCCATCATCGAGCACTCTTAATTTTGAATCGCAATTAGTGACAGACGATGGATCTTCTTGTTGCGGGCTCGATGACAGCACCTTGTCAGTCACATGTCAAAATTTCTCTGAATTCCGCACTTGGAATTATTTTCCCTCCAGCGTCACTATTGGCTATGCTTTGCACTAAAGCCCATAATAAGGTTGAAACCCAAGTCCAAGAAAGTATCGCATGGTGGAGTTGCATATATCTGTACTAGCTGAATACCCGTGCTTCGCTACGGAATACATTCAAATTAAATACAACGGTCAATGTATGCAATTAATGCCAAAAAAAAATATTTATAAAAAAATCGTAACGGATATTTTTATAGACAAAATAATGTAGAAGAAAATATTCAAATTAAATCTAATAAAACGTACTAAAGAATATAGTACAGTTTGAAGAACATTTCTTTTACTGTATTTTAATTTTTTTTTTGATAATGTCCAATCGTCTGCCGCATTAGAAAGAAAAAAAATATTTTTTTGGCAATTTATTTCGTTGTTATGCACGTGACGCAAAATTAGTTTAAAGTATCCGAAAAAGAAAAGAAACCACGTGATCAGCATTTAATAAATTAAATTCTAAAAATTAATCTTTAAAAACTCACCAAAAATCAGAAAATGAAGGTAAAGATTAAAAAAAGAACTCATTTTAAAGGAATTTTCCTGATCTTTCTCGTTATGTAAATTTAATAACCCTCAAATTATTATTTTAAATGCAAACTTAAAAAAAGTTACAAAAAGAGCTTTAAAATTTAATTTAAAAACCTAAGAAGAAGTTTTCAAAATTCTTTCTTAGTGCACCCCTACACTATAAGAAGAATCGCCATGCAAAATTTCAACCCTTTAGGTTCAGTGGTTTGGTCAGTGTGTTATATGTCAGTCAGTCAGTCAGTTACGGAACTGTTTTATATGTGTAGATAAAGCTCAGTCTATTTCTATGAACTAAGGGCGAGAGTGACTGATCAATATTTACGAAAAGCTACTTCTAAAGGACTAAAGAGAAATATAATAATCTGAGTAAAATAATATGAGTGAAATTATTAGATCAAGATATAAATTATGGTTTTGTACACTCATTGTTAAGTTTGCTTGAGAGTAACTTTCTACAAAAAGCATATGCTAAAAGCGAGGTATATTAAAGCAGGAGAAATATATAAGTAACACAATCATAAGCGAAAGATAGTATTACATCATTTAAAACTCAATTACATCATTTTCATCACATCATTTAAAACTCAATTACATTATTTAAAACTCAAAATTACCAAATTATTGTGTACTTTTTTATGTATTTCCACATGTTTCATGCATAATATTTAACTTTTTTTCCTCTTCAACCGTCTTTTCATCTCTATGGGGTCTCCATCAAGCCCAGAAAATTATGCATTATTTGCGCATATGAGTGTAACTTTAACAATAACATGGTTTCTACTTTTTTCCTTATCCAATACTTAAGTAATTTTAAGGACTTTAAAGAGCCTATTTTTCATCAGATCCTCTATTTTTCTCTCCTTTCTTTCCCATTAAAAAGCAATGTCTGTTAATATAGCAATAAATATAACACTTACTATTTCCATTCAACTTTATTCACTCGGTAACAACACTTATAATAAATAACTTATTTTGTATAAAAATATTAAATGATGTTAAACTGATTATATTAAAATATAGGATATTTCAAAGTCAGTTATATTTAAACTACGGTGACTCGGTAACACAAAAATCGTTCAAACGCACGAATTTCTGAAAATAAGGTGAATCAATCATTACACAGGTCTACAAAAAAATTTTTTTTTCTTGTTGCCTAGGATTTTAGAACTGATTTTAGCTATATTTGGGGCGCTGAATCTAAATATGAAATCAGTTTTTCTCTATCAGCTCTACCTTTATAGATACAAAAAAAGCTCGTTTATCCGGACGAACTGGGACCATAGGGAATCCGGGTAATATGGGTAATAAGCAATACAAAATCCTTAACTATGAAGACTTACTTTGTTTTGTAACAAAATTACATAGTATTGTTTACAAGACATTAAAAAATATAAAAATAACTTTTCACATTATTTCTTAACAAATAATTGTTAAGTCTAGTAAAGCTTTCTTAAACTAACAAAAAACATTTTATTATCATAATTTCTTGTACAATCTATGCAGGAACTGTACATTGAATCAAACTAAAAAGAGAATATTTGGCGTACTTGCAGTTACGTTCTTGCTACCATAGTTAAAATTATAATCTAATGTGAAAATTGAATAAAAATGTCTACAAATAAGACCCGGATCAACGAGAGCCGGATAAACGAGGTTTTACTGTACATCCACTTATCTATTCAATATATTCAAATATGGGTGATTTGTCCTCCTGGGAAACTGGAATCCCTGGGAAAATATGGGTCTTCCTGAATATTTTTCATATGATTGGCACCTATTTATTGAGAGCTCAAAGCGAAGTTTGAAATGTGCCCTTCTACACAATGGGAACAAATATGATTCAATACCGATTGCTCACTCAACAAAAATGAAAGAAGACCATAGCTTTGGTCTTGGAGAAGATAATGTATAATGAACATCGTCGGGGGATTTGTTTGGACTTAAAAATGGTAAACTTGCTCCTTGGACAGCAAAGTAGCTGAACCAAATATCTTTGTATCGTGTGTCTCTTGTATGACAGAGACAAAACACACCACTGGGTTAGAAAAGAGTGGCCCAAGACAGAAAACATGGACCTTAGGGAAAATAATGTCATTAACGACCCCTTAGAGAGAAAAATCATCTTTCCTCCACTGCATCAAGCTGGGTCTAATGAAACAGTTTGTAAAGGCTCTTGATAAGAACGGATCATGCTTTGCATATTTAGGATAAAAAATGCCTAAGTTGAGTACGGAAAAAATTAAAGCAGGAATATTTGACGGCCCACAAATAAGACAAATCATTAAGGATCCTGCCTTCGTAAATTCCATGAATGAGGCTGAGCGAAAAGCCTGGACTTCATTTGTTGCAGTTGTAGGAAATTTTCTGGGCAAATGCAAAGCTGAAAACTATGTTGAACAGGTAAACGACATGCTAAACAGTTTGCGATTCCTTCGGTGTAACATGAGCATTAAGGTGCACTATTTTCCACAGTCACTTAGACCATTTTCCTGAAAATTTAGGAGACACCAGTGAGGAACAAGGTGAAAGATTTCACCAGGATATTAAAACTATAGTGGACCACTACCAAGGAAGATGGTACGGACATGATGACAGATTACTGCTGGAGTTTAAAAAGGGACTGTTCCAAAATACATTCAAGAATGTCATGGAAAAGGAGGTTTTGAAGTGTTCAGTGACTAGTTGGTTTCATAGATGACTTTTCCCTCTTTCTTGATCTTTGTAATTAGATAAGTACTACTGCAATATTCTCTCTGATTTTTATGTTTCTTTAACATTAAAAAAATATGATAATGATAAAAAAAAGTCCATGTTTAGTTTTTTAATTTGATCCATGGATTTAACTTAAAATAGTGTAACGTATATTTCACTAAAATGTTATATCTTAGAAATTTAAGCTCTTTGGCAAAAACTAATGCCATATTTAAATTCAGGGCATCAAATTCATATGAAATCAGCTCCAAATACCCCGGCACCAAAAGCACTGTTGCCCTGTGATATAGGATAGTGCTCTCCATAAAATTATTTACAGTTTACCAAACTTCATCTGCATTAATTTTCCCAATCGAAACTAGCGTAGATAGAGTAAGTTCTTTCGCTGATTCGTCTTTAGATAAAAATCGCCCGCAGGAACCAGCTGTAAGATCTGAAACCGAAAACATATATGGCTTTTGTTCATCTGCGGTCGGATAAAAGCAGGGTATTTAAAGGCGATGCATCAGATGACATTGCAGATCTTCAAACCCAGTGTTAATCTACGAGAATTTTCCTCTCAGGCTTTTCTAACCACAGATCAACAAATGCTTATTTTTGAAAAAAAATTTTGCATATGAAAGCAGGCATTTAAATAAATGCACGTCATTTTTTTAATTTTAATACTTTCCGTAGTTAAATTTTGACAGGGCGTTTAATGATTCATATCTATCACTCCAAATTTAAAATTCCCCTTTGAAAAATTAAATTAAAGTAAAAGAGATTTTTGAAAAACACGCTCTTAACATTTAAAGACCTATTTAAAAAATTCAGAAAACATAATTTAAAATCCGTATTTGTAAATTTGTGTTGAGTAAACTACATAGAGGAAATTTCTCGTATCTAAGCACAGGGAATGAAAATCAGCGATGTCAAGCGATGCACTTCCGTAACGTGTGGTTCTGGGGTCAAAAATCAAAGACTTTTAAAGGTTATCTAAAATCAAAAAATGCAAAAGGATTTTTAAGGATCACAGAAAATCAGAATAAAGATTGTGTGTTACAATTTGTGCTTCATAGAGTGAGAAGAGAATGGAAAGACTTACCCATTGGTGACTGGGGCTTGCGTGAGGAAGGGAGGCAAGTCTGCGAGGTCATCCTGATGATCGTAGACCAGGGTCTCGACCATGGAGCCCTTCGAGCTGCCGAAAGACACCCTAGGGAGAACAAGACATGTAAATAATCAAAAAGCCCGGAATGTATTCAGTGTTAATTAGTAATTAAGAAAATCTTTAAAAATGTGCGATTTGAAGAAGTTTTTAGCACGATTTATTTGATAAAACAATTAAACAACACTTTAATAAAATACAGGAAAGCCTATGCAAAGTCACCATGACTACAGAGCCCGTGGTCTGTAAACATGATGGTAAATAAACACGCGTTAAATGAATCCCTCTATAACCCGGCCTCAGACACGCGTTTCAGCATCAGATAGTTCTTAAACCCCGAATAATGTAAAAATGCTTCATTTCTTTTAATTTCCAAACAAAAGGACCAAAATTATTTTCTTCTAGACGTAGATCCTTTGCTTATGATGCGCAAGAAGGAAAAGCAGAAGTTAGTGGACTAAAAGACGCACACAGAAACGATTAATAGGTTTGTTTGTGGACTAAAGTGTACAACGAGTAAGAATATCATAAGAATGAAGATGATAAGTATGATCATTAGTCGAACATACGCAAGCAAAAGAAGCTACTACTTGAATAAAGAAAGAGAGAGTATTACGAGTATTAGGATTGATAAAAGAAGGAAAGCGAGTAGCGGGACCGTAAATTGATTACGTTAACAGTGAGTAATGATACCAAGAAAAAAGGTAAGAAGTAGGATTGTTACTCGGAAAAGGGGTTAATTAATAGATGCATATGCTTGAAGACTGTAGAAAGAGAGAATAAAAGTATAAGGATTGATAAAAGAAGGAAAGTGAGTAGCGGGACCGTAATTGAGTTTAAGTGAGTAATAATAACATAAGAAAGAAGATAAGGAGTAGGATCGTTACTCGAACGGAGGATAAAGCAAAACATGCAGTTAGAATAGAGAAAGACAGGTTTGATAACAGGTTTGATAAAAGATGAAAAGTGAGTAGTGAGGTACCTGGGAAGAGAGCAAGATGTAAAACTGGAAGAAAGCAAGATGAAAAACTCTTAGAAAGAAGTTTGAAGAAAAAAAAGGGTAACAGTCTGTAAGTTGAAGACATGCATGCAATTGACTGAGTATTAGAACTGTAAGTATGTTAAAAAGAGAGGGTTATGAGTAGAACTTTTAGAAAACTAAATGGACAATGGGCTATCAACAAGCATATCTCATACAGTCTAATGCTATATATAAGCAGTATGTGCTAAAATAAATTTAAGTATATATGTACTCGTATAATGAGAAGTATTCTCATCATAGTTAAAATTTTAAGTACTTAAACTAAGTGTAACGTATAACTTCTAAGATAAACATTACGTATTTATATTTTTAAAATTTAATGTTTTTCAATTTTGAAAAAAATAAATGTTAACAAATATAATTTTAATCCAGATGTGATTGGTAATTGGTTAAAGCTTTACCCACAGATGGCTGTTGGTATTTTGAGTAGAAAAAAGTTCGATTTGAAAGAAAAAATTTCCAGAGTTTTAAGGAATATAATGCGATTAGGATATTTTGAATTGAGTTTATAATATATTTAAAATATTGAAATTTTAAATTTCTGAAAATATTTTCATTACATTGAGACCGAATTTTGAACATAGGTATTTGAGATAAAAACTAGTAACATGACCAGCTAAAAAAATCCATCAAAATTTAAAAAAAGTAAATAAATAAAATTCTGAAAGTTCATCGTTCGGAGCTAGCTATTAAGTACAACCGTTAAAAGGTGAAAGGGGGGACTGCTGGTGGATTAAAAAGTAGTATTAATAATAGCAGTGAACCAACGTAATAGACAATTTAAAAAGTTTATCAAACATAGCAAAACAAAATGACGCTTGTTGTTTGAATTTATGCGTTACCTGAATGACGGCACTACAGTTACCTATAATTTACTTAACTTATGCTCAATACACAAAAATAAGTTACCGACAAAAGTTTTTGAAAACAGTCATCATATGTCAGATCAAAAGAGAGATTAAATGAAATTTTATCTGACATTTTAAAACTATATCTGCAATTTAAATTTAGATAAAAAAACGTATTTTTGCAATTTTACGCTATAACGAGTTTTTCCTAAATGTAATTGTGAAGGAAATATTTTTATAACGCTTGTTAGAAACTCACGGCAAAACGAATGTTTAAAATATTATATTATTGAGCAATTTTCAAAGTGCATTATGTCATTATCACATTAAACCCTATACTTAGGAACGTAAAATGAATATTTAACACAGAAATAGTATTATTCTCTACAGTATAATAAACATTTAAAAATGCTTTTGAAACGATGAAAAGAGATTATAAGAGGAAATTAAAGCTATAAAAACATTATCTTCAGAGGACAATCAGTATTTTCCCACAAAAAAAATTATTATACCTAAGAATTACGCTGCAAAACTAGTTATATGTTTTATTTTATTGCATGAAACTATTTTTTACTTGCTAAGAAAACAGCAAATCTACATAACTATGAAATAAAGAATATTTATTTTAAAAAGTAAATTACACCAAAATAATTAATAGTTTTTAATTTAATGGGCTCTATAAGAATGAGTTAACTCATCCATTTTGCTTAAAAAAACAAAGCAAGCTTTTTAAAATTAACTCTCGAAGAAAACAACTTTTCTTCTCTCCAATCATTTTGTATATCTCGTCCTTTTATATCCACTTGACTAGAAAGGAAAAAAAAAATTCTCTTCGTTTCGGCATCAACATTACAAGGGATTAAAACCCGCGCGTCACGCGTTCAGGGCTAAAATCGTCAGCACGCTCACCATTTATCACGTTTATCAAACGCATAAATCGAGTCTCTTTTTTTATCACGATAAAATAAAATGTTTGTGTCGAAATAATGGGAAAAGTTTATAAAAAGTTTCGCCTGAGCGAATCGAGAAGAATCGCGGAAGTCGGCCCTCGGTTCGTCATCTGCCAGCCCGCTCTTCTTTTTACCCCATTCCAGACTGACGCAATGTGCCAAAGAAAATGTCAGCCAGGACTGCTTTACCAAGTCATAGATTCACTCGTCTGTGGAGATGTAATTTGGATATTGCTGGCATATCGCCGAAAGGCTACCGATTCAAGAGCGTCCATTTGCCGACTTTTGACTGTAGGAGAAAAACTTCGTATTACAGTCTGAGATCAGCAAAATCGTGATAAAGTATATGGCTTTCACGTTTTTTTTAATAATTAGAAACATTTAATACGAGATTTAAATCAAAGACATAAATTAGTTTTACGTTGAAATTCTTAAAAATGTGTACTTGACCAATGGTCACCTTTTTGGTCTTCCACTATTAACAGGCTACAAAAAACTACACTTAATTCTAATATGCATCGAAATGAAGGTTTATTTTGATAACCTTCACCTAACCTTAGATAATTAAATATTAACTCGATTTATTCATAACTCAAGGTTTGGAACTTATTATTTCTCACTATTATCAGGACTGTTCTTATTGAGTGTTTATGAGAAAAAAATTAAGGCTTCCTTCATATTTGATGGGGAAACTTTCGTTGTTAAATTTTTTTCAGGCAACCTGTTTGGTTAAAAAAAATGTTGTTACAACTTTTTCAGACAATATCTTCGGTTGAAAAAGTTTTTTGTTAAAACTTTCAAAGATATGTTTGGTTGAAAAACTTTTTTTAAAACAAAGACAATGTGTCAGGCTGAAAATATTTTGTTGTTAAAACTATTAAAGACAATGTGTGGTCGAAAAATTTTGTGTTTAATGATTTTAAAGACAGTATGTTTGGATGATTAAACCAAACATGTGTCTTAATGAGTGTCTATGTGTGGTCTTTCCGATGCATAAAAATATTATAACAGCTTTTTTTTCATTTTCATCGACTTAGAGCCCAATTATCAAGTTTAGCACTTGATACAAAATTCTTAAAGTTCGCTTTGGGCACGCTGTTGCCATACGGACTATGGCTCAATAAACCGGGATCTTCATAACAAAACTGATTCTGAACAGCTACAAACACCTTTTAATTCGCATAAAATATGGTTAAAACCTATAATTTGGTAACTGCTCTTCTGGAGTTGAATGCGGCGCTTTCATTGAAACCCATATCTTATGATCTCCCATACTATGTCAAGCAATGGGGAATTTTTCTCTCATTATTTTTCTAATCACGGAATAATAAAATGGTATATTTGCATTTTTAAAATATTAATGTAAACGTTCAGATAAATGACGCGTCATTTTTAAAATTTATCAGTTGGTATTTGTTAACAAGACATTAAATTATTGACGTCTACGATATAAAATTGACTTTGACAAAATTAGATTAAAATAAACAGATTTTTCAAAAACACGCGTACTACATTTGAAAATCTGTTTTTAAATACAGGAAAAAGAATTCAAAAATATTTATTTACTAAGATGTGATAAAAAAAAAAATATTGACAGGCAAACTCCCCGCAGCTCAACACGAGAATAGTAGGTCTCCGGAGTCAATTGATGCGCCTCATTTATGAACCTTGTTTAGTTTCTATCTTCTTCTATCTGGTATATGGGTTTTTCAGACCTGCAGCTATATTTTCTACAAGAAAGCTATACATCCGGGGACCTGTATCCTAAAGTCTAATCCAAATGAACGCTATGAAAGTGGATGCCTACCACGGCAACTCAAACTCAGACTCTTTTACCTCAGGCCAAATGACCCTTCGGCTATTATCTTGCTCCGAACCAACAATGACCCATAATAGAAAAGGACACCACGGAAACATCCGTGCTTTATCCGCTATTTGAAACCCGGGCTTTGGCAGTGACATTCACCTTCTTACAATATACGAGGCACACAGTAGAAAGTTAAAATTTTATTTTTCCTTAAATTAGCTTCACTTGTATAAACCTAGATCTTACTAGCTACTTAAAATTAAAGAAACTGATGCAAAAAACTGCAAAAAAAATTTTTGAGTATCAATCTTCAAGTTGCGTTGCGAGTTCCTAACGAGCAACGTCAGTGTATACCCCCACTCACTTTCCTGTGTTGCTTAGTTGTGACCCCTCATTACTCATTTCCGAATACCTCTAGGAATTCTGGTAGCAATAAAATGTCGGAGACAAAATGAGAGGGGAAAAAAAGTTTTTCCAGTCCAATGAATCCCGTTGATAGGTAAAAAGGAGTCAAAATAAGAAGCCTTCTAGAGATTCTTTCTGCAGATAAAGATTTAAGGGTCTTTCCCCTATATTTAGGACGAATGGCGTGCAGAGAGCAGCTCAGATACACGACATGTACTCGAAGCACCAGCTTCCTCACGTAACTGTCGAGAGCGGGCTCATTCCTCGATAGCACCCGGTGACGTTGTAAGGCTCTCCATCTTTGATCAGCCCATTATGTTCTCTTGGAGACCCGGAATAAATTTTCCCGATGCTGGATTATTTGTGGGCCGAGCATCTCTAAGAAAGCGAAGTCTTTGAAAAGCTGGAATCAGTGTCTCTGTCACTCGCACATGGTTCCCACTCTTTTCCCGAGTCTTAAAATAAAATATATTTTAAGGTTCACTGCTTGTGAGCGCAATAATCTTCTCATGCAACACGAGGTCACTTTTTTTGTAAACCAGACATGTGCTACTTAATAACACCGTGGGACTTTGAAATGCATCTGTAGGCCCATATAGGAGTACGTAAAAATCTTTATTTATTTAATTATTTTATAAAAATTGTCACTACTATAAAGTTTAAACTTTTATTAAAGTTAGAACTGAATTTTATATTATTTTATTTTTATTGTTAGAAGTTAGTTTTATCACCATTATAGCACTTAAATAATAATACAATGAACCATATACATGACTATTAGAGGGCCAAAGGCGGTGGGATTTGTAAAAGCCCTCGCGGGACATAAGTTGCACATACACGCTTTAAACTGACCGGGACTTACCACCTAAAACGGCGCGTCACCTGACCAAGCACATCGCCAAACCCTTTGGTGAAAGCTCCTGTTCCTATTTTTCTAGCTACATTCAAACACTCGAATATGTTTTAATAATTATTTTACAAACTAAAAGATGACAACTAAATATAGAATGAACAGAATATGTTTGAAAAAAACAGTTATTTTTTTCAAAAAAATGACTTCAGTTTTAGCGACAGATACCCATATTTCAACGTCCCATGCAAATTTAATTACCAAAAAGTGCTCAATATTATAAAAATCCACGCTCTGTGTTTGAATTTCTAAGTTGAAGATGCGAAAAACGTGATCTAATATATATGTAACTGCTAGTGTGTTACTAGGAAAATGCCAAAATTCATAAAATCCATCAAATTCACCTACAAAACTCCCTCACTATCACGGGATTTGAACCAACAGACTCTGGTTCCAGAAACTAGTAACGGCCTAAGCCATTCGGCCGGTCATCGTTGGCCTATTATGTAACTTATTTCAAGAGAACTGAAGGATTCATCCAAATGTTAGGCTTTCCAGAGAAAAAAAAAATCTCAGGTTACTTCTATCACACAGCTAGAATCGGCGTGAATGGAGAAAAGTGCATCAAACACACCCTACTGTTTTTCACGCCATTCTCCAAACATTTCAGTTGCCTTGGGACTATTTATCATCACAGGTGTCAAAAAGAAACATACGATATCTTATCTCTGATCTAACGTCTCATATATTTCATATTGTTGTTCGGTGAAACGTGGAAAAGAACAAAAAATCTCCTTAACAACAAATTATCCTATACAACTCCCCAAGCTGTGACTACGTGACAGACCGCGATTCTTTGTGTGACGCAGTTTCGTCCCGTAGCAATTTTGATGGGTAAAACTTCGCAAAAACATTTTCCATGTTAAAAAACAATATTCTATTAAATAACTAATGAATAAGACATTTATTGAGGGGGTCGTAATCCTTCCATTTATCCGTTAAAATGCACCTGATGGCATAACTAAACAAGTTGTATATAATAAAGTTTAGCATATATTGTATCGAAATTTTTATAAAAGCAAAACAAAACACGTAAGATTTGACAGATACTAAATAGTCAATCTTGTTCATGTTACGAAAATGGAGCTCTTTAACACAAAGTGTGATTAGAAACATTGCGAAACCTGGAAGGATTGACTACGATGGTGCTCTTTAAAAAAATTTAAGAAATTTTCAAGTTTAAAGTGTATAATGCTTCTTACTAAAACAAAGTAAATGAAATGACCAGCTTTCAGTACACTTAAGTGGTGATAAAGCATATTCACCCCATAGCATTACTAACAGGCAATGTCAAACACTATAATCTTCAATAAATTTAGAAAAGTTTATTGCAAATGACACGTAAGAATTTCTCAATTGACTTCACAACTCACTAACTGCTTCATAACGTATTTCTTATACTGGCGATACGGAAGACCTCATTTTTGGGAGCTCTCTCAGTTTTCAAGACCCTAAGCACGTGCTCAGAGCACAAATCATACGCACCATAAGCAATCATTCGCACACTAAATGTAGCTACAGAGGGAATGATGATTTCTTTTTAAACGTTGTCTTTAGAACAGTTATAAGCACGACGTCGACCCCAATAATGTATGGCTTCTGTGTACTTTACTTTAAAGGTGATCACGTGGTTCTGGCCGAAGTCATCATTTTTAAGTTACGGCTTCCTCTCCGAGCGCCATTTCTCTTGTTGATACCTGCACTTTAATTTTTCCTTTTTATATTTCATATCACCGCATTGTGTTTTCGAAAGTAGCGGTAGCTCTACTCCGATAATAAAAAAAATGGCTTTCGTTAGATCCTCTACATTTTGATCCATCGCACGTGTCAGTCATCTAAAAAATAGTTCCGTACATTTGTTCGCCAGAATTTCCTTATAAATAATGACTCACCGCATAAATGAAAGAATTCAGGTGCCCACCTCACCTAACAGTTTGGCATATTATAAGCCCCACATTCCCAAAGGACTCCTCGTGTGTCAACAAAACTATAGATATCGTCAAGGACCTAAATCGTCAAGGACCTTATTAATATTTTGACTCGTCTTATGAACACGAACGAACACACACACACACACACACACACACACACACACATATATATATATATATATATATATATATAATGCTAATGAATCATTGATCCTAATGCCCCACACCGTTTAAGAGCATTTATAGCCTGTTCCTCGTATTTTATTTGTAACTATCTTTTCCAACTCTTTACGACAAGTGCGACCCCCTTAAAAGAACCGGACACACAGCCTTCTATTTTAACTGGACTTTAGATATAGCGATCACGTCGTCGAAAACTTATTTCATGTAAAACCTGTCGGAAGATTTCGTAGATTTTGCATTCAAACTGTACGACCGACAAAACTGATTTCCTGCCGAGAACCATGGAATAGGCATAGATAATATATTAGATGATGAACAGGCGAGACTGTGCCCCTGGAACCATCTGTCAGAGTTCAAAAGGGTTTATTGCGCATTTGCTGTTTAATGTCTAGCTGCAAGTGGGAATCGAGCCCATGACCTCATGACTTCGAAGATAGTGTAAGGACGTTGCCTTAAATAAAAGACTGCCTGCCTTTTTGTATTTCATGCTTTAATTGCATTTCTTGACTAAATAGAGGCTATTTACAATATATATATATATATATATATATATATATATATATATATATATATATATATATATATATATATATATATATATATATGTATGTATATATATAAAAGATTAAATTCGTGGGTTCACGGCATCGACGAGGACGGTCAGACTTGAGTTTTTGCTGCGCTCATTCAAGTCTATCTAGGCCCGACAGTATCTCCTTGTCTCCGGCTCCAGTTACGTTCCCAGATGACTAGGCGCCTCCGATCGGTAACTTCCTTTTTTGTAGCTGACGAAATGTTCCGCGAGCTGTCGGTAGCACTTCCGGTCTTTATGACGCCAAGACTGTCTGTCTCCAGCCGTCTAAATCACTTACGTGCACAAACCGCGTGTTGGTTGGTCTTCCCTAAATTTCCACGCACAAAATATTCGCTTTTGTACGGGAGTCGTTACAACAGGGTTCTAACTTCTAAACCATCTTAGTGACATAAGGAAGTTAAAACTTATAGAGCTTAGGAATGATGAAGAAAAACACATTTAGGATGTTTCGGGAATAAAAAAAGCCATTGTACAGCGATTTCATTGGCTGTAATCATTACGCCATACATTTAGGGAAAATCTCCTTAACATGGAAACGTAAATTACGCTGTTAGATATGGAGATTAGGATACATATTTCTAAAGAAGTATTTTAAAGGGTTATCTTGGATGTTTCACCACCAACATACACACACACACACACGCACATATAATATTAAATTTCTACGAAGTTTCAATCTGTTTAAATACGTTTTAGAAAATGAAAAATAACAGATATGTTTCTTTCTAAGGTCACGAATTCTGCACAAAATATTAGACGCGTCTGGAAGTTTATTACGTATGCGCTCTTGTTATAAACTTGCAACGTAGTAGACACTACGAAACAACGCGGCTTCGAAGAGTATCAGTTTTATGCCTCTCTCTCTTTTCAAATTTTATCCCAAAAATTCGGGTCACGCTGAGATATTAGGTAAAATTGAATTAATACATCCCTAAATTAAGAAAAAAAAACCTATGTGGCTTTCCTCATTATATACGATGCACCTGTCCGGGCTAATGACTTTGTAATGATGCCATCAAATGCTTAATATCTTCCCTATACTCGCTTCAACAAGCTGACCAATAATGATCAATAATAAAAAAATAAACTTCTTTAATAAGAAAAGAAAATTGTCTTGGCAACAACGTGATGGAGGAGGCATAGCGAACAGAATCAGTTAGAGGCCAAGTCTAAGAGAATTAAAACAAGTCGAGGGTCGTTGAGAAAATATACCTTTTGAAAAATACCTTTTAATAAGAGATATGAAATAAAAACATTTTATGGACGATAAAACAGACTGATAGCCGCAATCTTTTTTGTCCTATCTACTCCTTACGACGTGACCTTGTTATAAGTTAAAAAGGCGACGTTTTATCAATCCTATAAATATTAACATTTCATTTACACAGCCTACAGGCAAATACTTTGCGCAGCGAAATAGGACTGTCTTATTCTTCCACTATGAAAAGCAGATTTTTACCCATCTTCAAGAGCAAGAGTTTGGAAAACATGAGGGTGAACCGTAATGTTTTTGACAGAAAACCGATGGGGTATAAGACATATATAATTGCCGATAGCCGGCGGCAAAAATTAGTTTAAGTTCTTCAAAAATGAGAAACATATCAATATCTAAGCCTAAAAATACCTATTATGGGCTGATAAAATTTTCAAGAAAGACAGTATAAATATAAGCAAAACTTATCACTCTTTTATCAAACGCCTCTACTTATACGCCTTTAACGTATTTAACTCTTTAATTTTCTTTATTCTAATATAGATTATGCTTACAGTATCTACCTACCCCTCTCTCTCTCTCTCTATATATATATATATATATATATATATATATATATATATATATATATGTGTGGTATTTCACCACATGATTTTCGATAATAACACACAATATGCACAACTGAAGAGGAACAGTTCTTTATTTCACAAGAGTTGATAGCGGATATCAGAGCGTCTTTCTAGCATGACGCGAAACATACATGTCTTTTTACATACACAGCCCACAACAGAACTGCCTGCTCTCTTAGTCAGGGGCTGTACCAAAGTCAGCGACTGTTTACATCAACACAGATGTTTGTCGTGGGTGGTATACTACTAAGAAGCACATTGGGTGCGCTTTATCTTTATGATATTGTTTGACACTTTTGATCCTTTATCTCTGGCGCCTGCAGCCATTATCTCTGAGATATTGTGAACTGCGGATTTTAGATGACTAGAGACGGGGTTTTGTTACTCTGGGGGTTTGTTACCCCTTGATAGGAATATTAGCCGGCACGGCTAATATTCCTATCAACTGAAAAGAATTTATTGTGTTGTTTTCCCCACTGGAATTTGCAGATGTTCACTTGCTTTTGGGTGGGCTATTTCTGAGAAAAGGGTCCTCTCTTAACAGATGTGGGGACCCGAATTATAGAAATAGACGAGATTCAACTTATAATGTCACACACACACACACACACATATATATATATATATATATATATATATAGTGAAACTTCTTTAGCTGGCTACCCCCACTAAACAAACCATATTTTGTTCAGAACCGATTCAAGACTCCATTGTTTTGGAAGAAACACTTTATTTTCAGCGGCCACCCCTCAAAACAGCGACTTTTTTTCGGAACCATGACTAACCGCCATAGAAAAGTTTCACTGTATGTATGTGTGCGTATGTATATATACAAACACACACACATATATATGTATATATATATATAAATCTCTGTTTATATAATATAATTGAAGATACAGAGTTTAAAATCGAAAACTTTAAATTCGGTATGTTTCTTCCAAATTCAAACACATAAGTAGAAATAAAATAAAGATTTTAAAGTATATTCCTAATACTCCGTCCTTTCTAAGGGCAGCATTACCATTAAACAAAGAACTGCGTCAGGTTGCATGCATTTTTAACTCTTCCTTTAAATGAAATTGCTCGATTATGATATTATTTCTCCTTCAAGGAAAAGGATTTCTGCATTGAGATTTAATTTTCAAATTAAACTTTAACACATTTGTATATTTTTATAATCTAGCATTTGAATAAAACAAACCATACCCTATGAGTACCATGGACGCAAAACTCACGGTGAGAACGTGAAGTAACAACCTCTCCAACTTAGAACAGGAGCATCCATCACATTTTATCGAAATTTCAACATCTGTCAATCTCTTATTTATCAAAACACGCCAATCAACAGGTCAGCCAGCATCTGCCGAAACCACGTCACATCTACTTCAACACCACACACCCCCGCAGGGCTTTATTTATACCCCCCGTGAGTTCAATAAATGTCCCCCTCCCTCCTTTTTCCGCTGCTAAAAGGGGGTTAGCGAGGAGAAGTGCGCCTTCATTAGACGCCATTGAAGGCAGCGGCCCAGATGTGGGCACACGTTCCGCGGCCTTTGTTGGGCAAGAATCAGAGAGAAGCAGAGCCTTTAACTTTTGTTTGGGCTAAAATTAAACGGGAATCGGAGAGGTGAGTCACGATATCCGAGGGGGTGGGGGATTTTTTTTTTCCTCTCGTTTCGTGTTTGCTGAAAGGTCACGCAGAAAGATCCCACTATATGTGAAAAATTAGACATGACCAGTCATCTCTCGAAGCATGTCACCGTATTTCTCACAGCTCAGTAGTGAGAATCTAGGCAATTCCTGGAATCGAAATATTCTCATATACTCTACAGAAAGTATCAGACATCATCCCACCCACCAATATATTTAAAGAGAGCGAGAAAGACAGACACACATATACGTTTATTCATATGCCTTCTCCCAAAGGAGCCCATTTGTTGGAACAAGAGAAAATAAATTATACTTGTAGTTGCGAATAATCAGTAAAGTCAATTTTCAGTTTCTAATGAGTAATAAATAGGTCGCTAAGATTTATTCAACAGGAACTCACAGTTTCTCATTATCCACAACAAAAACCAAAATGGCTGCATGTTTTTATCTGTATATAACAGGAATTCTAATTCATGTAAGTAATGATATTTCTTTAGCTTGAATATATTTCTTTACTTCCTTTATTCTTCCGAAGAGGCACAGAACGGGAAATGAGTTGGGATTGTATAATCAGAATGTTGACATTTTAATTGACTGTCGATCCTGGATTATAAAGGAATGGGGAGGAATGACCTCTAACACACCACAATATAATTTAAATTATGGTTATTAAGAAGTCATTCCTTCCCCTTTGTGTTTCCTGTGATTTATAAAAGAATGATTATGGCAGGTAGCATTGATAAAGATATATTATCAGTAAACAACTTTTCTATAGTACGTAATTTTATTTCAGTTTTCATTGCCGTGAGAATCTTTGTTTTTAACTTCTATACAAAGGTCTTACATATGATTACACACACACACACACATATATATATATATATATATATATATATATATATATAATAGAGGGAGAGAGAGAGAGAGAGAGATCTATATCTATATACATACAAACAGAGGTGCATCATTTTCTGGAGCAAGAGAAAAAATAGTATAATATTGAACAATAAACTACTTCTATTTGAACCTTACAAGCATTCTTTTACCTATCTAAAGGAAAAGGGAAACTTAACTGAAGTTGAAGATCTTGATGATTTTTTTTCAATTTGTGATGTATAATAACACAATTTTTATCCAAAATTTTTATCAATTTATATATTAATGTATTATTGTGTATAATACATATATGCTTACAAAAACGATACTAAATTAGGACATGAAACCGAGATGTCAAAATAATCAACCCATTCATTGTCAAGGCTTGTAATACTTTCGTATTGCATAGATACGTAACTATACATTTACCAGATTAAAGGCGGTAAATGACATAAAACTGCGAAGGAAAATCTCCCACTTTCAAATAAATAATTCAGATCCGTATACTAAAAAGATAAATCGGTTTAAAAAAAATATGGCTTATAAGAATGCAAGCATACTTTCTTCATTCTTTGATAAAATATCAGATATTAAAGCCATAAAGGCGAGGTTTATCTCGAGACATTCTCCGTATAATACGTCCCCTTTTTTTCCTGAAAACTATTACGAGATTTAGGAACTTCTAAAGAATGTGGGACTCGACTAAAAAGTAAAGGAATCGTAAATTGCCATATATTTACAGCAGTTTTAAGTTCGAGAGAATCAGCTTAGAGATATAAAGGTTTAAATATTTCAGAAAAAAGAAAAGAAAGATAAAAATAAAAATAGTTAAAAGAAATAGAGTCAAAAAAAGGTTATTTAATAGTTCTTAATATATATATATATATATATATATATATATATATATATATATATATATATATATATATATATATATATATATATATATATATATATATATATATATATCGTGCTATAAAAAAAACTTTTCCCAAAAAACTGTAATAAAATATATTTTCATGATTAATTACGACCGATATATGTATCTCTCATAAATTAAATGGAAACATCTACATCAAAAGGCAGTATCATAAGCTTTAATAATTGTCTACCTGTGCATTAAAAAAAGGCAATTAATATTTTTTTATCACAAATGAACAATATAGGTTGGCAGGTTATTAGCGCTACGGTCAACTTTAACTGGAGAAGATGAATAATATAGGACGAACGCTTTTCAATTAATTTTTCACCATTTTTATTAGTTAAGGCATAAAATATGAAGTGGAATTATTTGAATAATCCCGGAAAAGTGAAAGACAAATTGCACTCTACAATACGCAACAGAGGTCGAATAATACATCATTCAACAGTGAATAGCTCATTCAAGATATTTTAAGGTCAATGGGAATAATTGACACTAAACGAACCTCCATTGTACGAAACCATTTATTTGATGAAAATTTTTACAGAAGAGTGACACCTCTATGAGTCGAACATTTTCCATGTAACGAATCATTCTTTTTATATCTTTAGAATTTTGTTTTGTATTTCTAACACGCCGATAAGTCTCATACGTTTGTTTGTAACGTAATTATACTAATGCTTGGGTTTTCATGAATAAAATGTTGTTCCTAAAAATATTAAAATATATATTTTTGCAGGCATACAAGATTCAAGCATATGGTTATTTATAGAATACGGTTATTGAATATCAAAGATCATTTCATTACAAGATTCCTTTTCCTTTCTGTAATTTATTTTTGAACTAATTCTCTTCACCATTCATTAAGCACCTGGGTCATAAATTACGCTTTCAATTAATAAATACATTTTTCTTTAATTTCAATCTTTCGAACGCACGTGTGCAAGATTCTCTCAAGCGTGAGAAACTGTATTCGGCCGCGTCTTAGGGACAGCCCATTTGTTTAAATATATCGGAACCCCCCTTATGATTGCCATTGGTGTGTGATTTGGTCAGAAGGTTACAGAATCCAGTAGGGATCACACATGCGTTCAATCATGGAGCATACACGAAAATGGGGAAGTTGAAAGAACTTTAAAGGATAAGTATCTTGAACTGCATCTGTGGAATCGTATTTATTGCAACCTGTTGCGTTTCTCTCACTAACTCACCTATAATCACACACACATATTGTATGAGCAACATTAGTAGTCTGATATTTACAAATATGTATATTTATATCACGATACACGTATAAAATACTACAAAAATTATTGAAAAATTCAAAACGACGAATCGTAATGAGATAACTTGTTTTAAATATATATTTAACTCAATATACATAGCACCGTTGCTATCCATATATATATATATATATATATGGAATATATATATATATATATATATATATGTATATATATATATGGAATATATATATATATATATACATGGAATATATATATATATATATATATATATATATATATATATATATATACAGGTAACCCTCCTATAACACGGTAGATAGGTTCCTAGAAAATGCCGTGTTCTGTGAAGCCGTGTTATATGAGACCCAGAGCCAGTACAAAAAGGGGGATTACGTTCCGAAAACTTATTAAAAACAAACTTTTTTTAAATTCCATATAAGCAACTTAATTTTTATTTAAAATATAAATATGTATAACACAAAACGAATAGAAGCAAAAAATATTATTTTCATTAAATGCGACCTTAATTTAATAAATTTCTTCCTCATCACCGCTCAATACAATCAAGCGAGAACGTTTTTTCTGTTGAACGATATCACCTTCACTTTCAGAACCTTTTTCTTCATTTAGATTTTTTGCACCTTCTATCCCCTTTAAAAAAATCTGTAATTTTGGTTTGTTTGCTGGTTCTTACAGGGTCATTGTAGATATCTCAATATGGAGATGGATAATTTTGCAGCTTCTTTTTGAATTTTCGGCTTCTTTCACAGGAAGGGTCTGCATTCAAGAAAAATTATTCAAGATTTTCATCTAAGCTTAGGCCTTCTTGTAATTTTATAGATTTATAAATGAATAAATTATAATTTGATTATACATTTTCATGTAAAGCCATTATAGTTCATTATTCCTTCCCGTCATTATTTTAAGGTAATTTAGTTTTTAAATGTGTAAAACAAAAATCATGGTATCTAGTGCTGTATAAGTCCAGTGTTGTACAAAGGGTATCTCAATTTTTTTATCGTGTTGGAGCGAAACCGTGTCACAGGTTGCAGTGTTATACGAGGGTTCCCGCAATTTATCCTATCGTGTTAGAGCGAAACCGTGTTGTAAGATTCCGTGCTGTAGGAAGGCTACCTGTATATATATATATATATATATATATATATATATATATATATATATATATATATATATATATATATATATATATATATATATATATATATATATATAGGTATATATGTTGGTTATAAAATTAAAATGATAATAAATTATTTTAATCTTGTGATTATATAGATGAATTTTTTCAATAAATCAATAAATAGTAAGATAATTTTAAATACATAGGTGGATACAAACTTTAATTTTTATATAGTTTATAATAATTTTATCGCTAACATGTGTAAATACCGCCCTTCAAAATATTATTTTTCTATTTTAGAATATCAGTCTCTGCAAATCAGTTTCTAAAGGTTGTTTATCGAAGCATTGCAGCTATATTGCCTGCAATTATGCTCTATTCTTCACTGATTAAGAGAGCATTAAAAGTAACTTCACCTTATGCATGGAGTAATTTAGCGAGTAACAAGGCTGATATGGGCAGTCTTTGCCACCATTTTTAGAAGGATTGCCTGTGGAAAGGTGCGTTTGTCTCAAAGATCACACTTCTCAGAAATAACCCATTGATTTATGACAACGTCGGCACTATTGATAAAAACATAATACAGCAGAGTCCCGATAATCCGAATTGATTGGGACCAGACCCTTTTCGGATTAAGCGAAATCATTCTTAAAATATACTTAAATTGCATAATAATACGTGATTACATAAATATTACATATTATGTGTGATTTCACAGTTTATTTTACAAGGTCTGTCTAAACATTACCAAACCTCTGGACGAAATGGGTGATAAGAGAGCGGAACGTTGCCTAGTACAGTACAGTACAGTGTAAGATTTTAAACGATCAGTAGATTGTTGAAATGGTTTTGAAAGAACCTGTCAACATGTCAGACGAGAGTGAAGGACGGAACGTAAGCAGACGGTGACAACAAGCTGAGGGTATCCCACTCAGACGCCGCGGCTGCATTGGATGTAGTGCTAGGCTACATAGAGCAACAAAACGCAACCAGAGCGGACACCATTTTTCTGACGCGTTGGCGGAATTTGGCTTCAAGGGAGAGGTATTCTTCTCTTCGATAAAAAAATTTAGGAGATTTTTTCAAACCAATGTAGTTCAGTACATTGTCTAACTTTCATCTCTCTTGTGATTTTCAAAAACATACTTTATATTACTTAGTAGTATCACTGTGGTTTTATTGTAACCTTTGTTCTTTTTGACTTTTGGTGTCGGATTAAGCGGACTTTCGGATTACTGAAGTTCGGATTATCGGGACTTTACTGTATTAAACTTCACATAACTAGTACTCTCAATCTCGATTTCCTTCAGCATTTTGTTTTCATTTTCAACGTTTGTATATACAGTGAAACTTCTCTGTGACGGCCAATCAGGGTTCCGGAAAAAAGTGGCCGTTTTGCAGGGTGGCTAGCTAAGGAAGTTTATACTATGTATATATATATATATATATATATATATATATATAATGTTTTGCTATTTAGTGAATTTTACCTTCTAACTTAAACTCGTTTTCATTTACGTTAAATAGATTTAATAAGACAATTGATGCTTAGTTACACTTCGGATAGTTGTCATTTTTTTTAACACTTTTTATTTTCTTAGATTAATTTTTAATTTTTTTAACATTTTACTTTCTACGAAACCAATTTTCGTCAGTTTATGTTTTCTTTTCACAATGACACTTTATTAAATAAAGACTCAAATATACATATATTATTTTTTCTAGTAAAAATCCTTCTATTTTTAGTAATAAAATGAGTTCACGTGCACATAATAAATTCTGTTTCGTGTTTTGCTTACAGCAGTCCTCGCGCAGCAGAAGATAACACTTAACTCTTCATTCAGTCGTAACACGTAACTACTCCTTTGAGCTACAGAGAAACACTGCATCAGCATATTAAAAAGCCTTAATATTAGAAAAAAAAAGGGCAACCATTCCTTTCTGTTTGTCACCCTCACGATTCCGCTGGTCCCGGGACAGGATTTAAAGGGATTTAGCTCCGGGAGGAAGCAGTGCGACCACTGTTTACAGCCAGGATTTACGACCCGGATCGTGGGAAGCTAGAGGACAGGGTACCCGAGTCTTGAATACGAATTCCCCGGACGTGTTCGCCCAATTCCGAGCGAGTAAAACTAATGGGTAGTTTATATGGACTAACGTGGTTAGACGTGAAAATGGAGAATGAAAGTGTTTTTTTCTTCCTGCCAAAATTTATGATATTTATTCGCGTGGCAGATTTTGCGAACGTATCTTAAGGGAACGGTGGACTTTTATTTCAGCAAATCTCGTCATTGTAATACTGATTGTGTTATTGTAAATAATATATATATTTCTGTAGATTATTAGTACCAAAATAATTTTTTTCAAGTAAAAAATCATTTATGAAGCTTCTACAAAGTAATTTATAATGGGTAAGTGTAGTAATAAATTTTAAATCTGTATTTCTCAAACCAGATTTTTCAAGGTTTTTAGATTTTTTAAATGCTCCATGCTACTTAATTTTTCTTCAAAATTCATGAAATTGAAAAGGAAGAATCCTGATTCTGTTTACAAAAAAACTAGGTATGCATTTTACAATTCGACTTCATTAAGGTAATTAAATTTGATTTATAACTTTTCCAAAGGCAAAATTTTGATGAAAATCGGGATGGAATTCAGAAAAAAATCTCTCAAAAATTAACTATTCAAGGGATTAAATAATTGATACCCAGATTTGTTTGTTATACAGTTTAAAGAGATTAAAATGCAAAATCGAGGAAATATCTCAAAAATTAAGTAGCAAGGAACATTTTAAAATTTTGTTTATAAATTTCAAATTTTTTTAAAAATCTTAAAATTATAATGAGATTGGAAATTTCTTTTAAGGTATTCTATTTATTTATAGTGAAATGTGTATATGTACAAAATTTCGTATCTCTATGATGAAAAGTAAAAAAAGTCAATTTTAATGTCCACCGTTCCCTTAACTTGTTATTTACATTCCACAAAGAGACTGTAAATAGAGAATAAATAATGCAATACGCTATCAAGGAAAAACAAGGTAACTATTTTATCAATAAATAATACACATATTTTATCAAGCATAAACAATATTTTGTTAATGTAGTTTGTCAAATATTCTGTCAAGAGTAATCAACATAAATATTCTATCAAGAACAAATAAAGTAAATATTTAATCAAGAAAAAAATATTTAAATATTCTATCAATAATCCAAATATTGCAAATAAGCTATCAAGAAAAAACAAATATTTTATAAAAAATAAACAACGCTCATATTCTATCAATGATAAACACGGCAAATATTCTACCAAGAACAAACAGTGAATATATGCTATCAAGAATAAACAATATTATGTTAATAGTTTATCAAATATTCTGTCAAGAGTAATCAACGTAAATATTCTCTCAAGAATAAATAATGTTAATATTCAATCGCAAAAGTACCCAATGTCAATAATCTATCAATAATTTTCTCAAGAGAAAATATCAATATTCGTCATGCTATTTCATGATAAAGGGAACAGTATTATTAAGTCCCTTTTTGTTATAATCTCTAAATTCTTTGGCACGCCACATCCAGGCAGGAAGATCAAATCTGTCACTTCCAAGATACGATTCCTTAAAGCCGATCCAAGCTAAACAGAGCTGCGATAAAAAGGCTACGTCGCACGCAGCCTTATCGCTTAGTACGTTAAGGGTAAATACGAGTCGTTAATCTTGACCGAGAGGTTTTATTTGGCTCCCAAACACGAAGCTGTCAACAGCTGAAATTATTGACATCAGATGAAAAGATAAGGCACTTCTCCAATGTCAGTGACAGATGCCACAAGTCTGTGACCGAAACATTTTGGCGAAACTTCGAGGCATTATTTACCCTCTGAGAGTTTGAGGCCTTTTTTCTGCGTCTTTCTTTAAGCTGGAAAATGCGTTCCAATGAATCATTCCATCCTCTAGTTTGGTATTCAATATCGCCAAAATTGTGCCATCTGACACACTTCTGAACACGAAAGTAATGATGCAATAATCTGTCACAAACATTTTTCAAGTTGAAAGTATGAGACAGAAAAATACGTCTCAAACGCTTACAGGGTTAAAATATGTGCACGCTTAGAAGATGTTGAAAGAAATACAATGTACATGTTATGTGTAATGAATACCATCCTGGGGTAGAACACGTCTCAGCTGTGGATAGCTTATAATTCTATTACAACCACTAAGGGTTTTAACTGCTCTGGAATCTGAATTAAGAAAACGACGAATATTTATATGAACCCAAAAGATTTTCATATAATTCTACAGTTATGGTTATGGGTACGCTTCATTGTGGTGGGGAAATCGATGATAAACCCATTAAACAGGGGTGGGTGGGGGATCTTGGTCCATTTTCAGAATAGGTTTTTAAGGCGGTTGTTCAAACGCTACACATTTTTAAGGATACTGTGTAAAACAAGTTCCCTGCACTTTCTACGATGCCATTCTCAAAGATATTTAGTAATAATACGTTATTTTCAATATTTTTTACTTATTCAGCAACATTAAAAAGTTCGTTCATTTTAAGTTAATAAGTAACAAAATATTTTATGTAATTAAATTATATATATTTTTATAAACACAAGTTTAAAATCTTTGTTAAAAATGTGAAACTGCACGATTATTCTAAACCTATTGCAGTTTATCTATCTCAGCTTTGAAATTGATGAAAATTTAGAACATAATTGATGAAAATTTAGAAAATTTCATAAAAAAAAAACAAAAAATTAAGACAAATTCAGAATGGTGTGGCAAAGATTACAGAAAATCCTAAAACGTGTTTTAAAGCACGGAAAAAGACCACCGAGTGTTTACAACGTTGAGTTTTCTTTTTAATTCCTTTACAAATTAACACATTAAAAAAACTGCTAAACCAATCAGCACATTAAACACAAAATGAAATGTGTGTGTGTATGTATTAGGGGTTTTGTTTAACAAAAACCTAAAATGACTCTAAATATTTTTTTTACATTTATTAGTATTGTTTCTGTAAAAGTTTTAAGTTTAGTGATTATAAAAATTTTACAAATAAGTTTTTATAAATCCTGGAATCATATTATTTTAAAAAACGAAAAAATAGAGCAGTTGATTCAGCATATTTTTAAGAGAATTGACGTTTGAATTTTTAATTCAAAAATTTTTTAAAACAAAATTTCGTAACTTTGAAGCGATTTTTGCATGTTTAATATAGATTTTTATATAGGAGGACATTCGATAGGAAAACTCATTTTGAAATGCGCGTAAATTACAACATCAAATCTTGGGCCTCCTTAAATTAACAAAGTCAAAATTTGAAAGTTCTCAAAGACGCAGTCAAGCCAAAAAATAATCCACAATCTACAAAGGGGACCAAAATACCTTATCTTTGAAAAAGATAAGATGATCAAATCTTATATTTTTCAAGGAAATCAGAATTTTCGAATATTTCGAATTAAAATATCCAAAACTAAAATTAATGGTATATCGAATAACCACCAATTTTGGTACAACTTTGGTACAAGCTGTGAATCCCTGTATTCTGCATTTAAGTTAATAAAGAACAAACAACGATCAATGTCGACAAATCAACATTTAACTGAACGGCTACGAACTGCGAAAACTCAGTGTATGGCAGATTTGAATCATTTGAAGAAACAATTATAAGAAAAGAAATTATTAAAGCCATTAAAAGTATTTAAGAACTAAGAAATATTAATTATTCTAATAGTTGGAAAATAATATATTTGATAAAAACATTAGAAAAAACAACGTTTGAAACTTCTTTCATATGAAATATAACATTTTCTGTTTTTGACTTTCCTAAGTATGTAGACATCCCCAAATATCTCTAACCACTGTTATTTTACCTGCCCTTGAACTATAATCTGCGTCTAAACAACTGGACTACGACTCCGAGACCAATCAGTCGCAGTATGGTGATGGATTTTAAAAGAGACCTCAGTCATATGTTTAGATATTAAAGGGTTATTTATCCCCTTTTTTTGGCTAAGTATCCAAAACGAGTCGCCACTCGTAGGTGTTTACTTTCACACCCGTCCGCAGCAGATTTGTCTGTTTCGCAAATGTATTAAAAGCCGCATTTTCGCTGATGACGCCTTTGATCCGCTGCCAGTTGAACGGCGCTTCCCCCGCGGGCAAGCTACCGAGCGTCACATTTGGCACCGATAGTTGCCAGGCGACGCATCTGTTCATCCGATACTCAAAACTTCATGTTTTGAGCCGAATAAGCGTTTCGGATCCTCTACCAATATCACGGAAATAGAAACATCTCTTGAAAAAGTCAATTATGAGGCCGGATAGGCGGTTGTGACAAGCGTGGAAGATCGCCATTGATCAGTGGCCAGTTGTTTTCTAGTAGGCTCTTCAGAAATGAAGATAGTAATATGCTCACACCTTTCACAAACGAGATTAGAAGTTCTTTATGATAAAATTTACAGTCTTTTTCAGCACACGCAATCGAAAAACTAGCAAGTTTAAAATAACAAAAAACCTACCCTTTTAATACAGGTTAAAGGCGCTGAATAGTCGCCATACTGCATTCCCAAAGCTCAAGGCGGTGAGAAGTTTCTCACTGATTGTCACCTTGCAATTTGTAGCGCTACGCGTAATATAGAAAGAAATTCTCTACACCTTTATAGTTTTCATTTTTTCAAAACACACCCGAAAAATATTTTAAAATTCAAATTATTTGGGGGAAAATATAGTATACTGTGTTTGTTCTAATCACAAATAATTTCCTCTGATAGACGAAACGTGCAGACGAATCCAGGTTATATAAATATTCCTTTTTTATCTCAATATAAATATTTCTCTGTAAAATCTGAGGGAAAAAATTGATTTTAAAAACCAAAGTTTGCCAAAATTTTTGCCGTTTTTAATGTGTTTGAAAAGGGAGGAACGACTGATGACTATGTCGGAACCGCCCATCGCAGTAGTCGGCGTTGGACACTCGGGTCCTCATTTGGAAACCCTAAATCTCCAGCCCCTTTCTCAACCTGTACTCTTACAACACTCTTCAAGGAGTGCATCAAAGGACCTCGAAAACCTTTAATCTCCTTAGAATTTTTGGGGAATTTCCTACTTAATATTTTTCTAATAACAGATTTACATATGTAGAATTATGAAATCAGTTTTCAGCATAAAAAATATGCAGTTATTTTTGTACGCTAAATGCAATGAGCACGTTTTAAAAAAATTCTATGTTAATTTAATGTATTTAAAATACGATTTTAATTTCGTAGTGACTGACATCAGTATCCAGTGGCCCATAAAAAATTAACAACTAGGAAATATAAATATTAAAATCAACGTGTCTTTTATTCGAACGCCTACCTACCTATGAAAAAAGAAATTAAAAAAGGGTTCAAAAATAAGCATTTGCTAATCTGAGATTAGAAAAACACAGAAGTGTAATTCCCCTCTGTTTTTCATAGCTTAACATAAGAATTTAACATCAGAGAGTTATTGTGTTAACGATTCTAAAATCACTATAGTATAGTATAAGCCCAAAATGTAAAATACGCTCATGAGAAATTTGTGAGGCGAATCTCTAGTAATTCCGATACAGATGCCACGTTAGATTTCCATTCTAGCTAAATGTTGTTTACCTTTCAGCAAAACAGGCGCCACCATGAAAACCGTTTTACAGGGAAGTAGAAAAGACGGGAAAGAAGATAGCAAGTCGCAATTTATTACGCAAAATATAAAACGAAATATTTGTTGTAATTACTCGAGGTTTCAGCATGGGTTAGTACAGGTCCTGTTGGTACAATAAATAAAAAATATTAAAATTTTAATTACAAAAACTTTCATGATAAATGAGTGAATAAAAATAAGAATTTTCTTCAATAACTAATATAATGGATAGATTTTTGACTGAATTTTTACAAAATTGAAATGAAAGTTTTTTCCACAAATTTCACATAAAGAAATGCACTACATTTTTCTTACATTATATTAAACACATTTCCTTATATTTTTAGAATGGGGTACAGGCATTATGGATCACGTGAAAAATCCCCCAGTTCATAAAACTGTGCAATATATATTATCATGCCATCATCTAATTTTATATTATTTATACTTTTAATCAACTATAGACATTGGGGACTCAAATTTACGAACTTTTATTGAACAAAGAATTTCCCAATTAAATTCTTTGGTAGAACTTTGTTTTAGAACGGCTCTTACATTTAGAATATTCTTTACCCTCACAAAATAATAAATATATATAAATAACGAATTTCATTTTAGTATAAAGGCCTTCGATAAAATATGACGGGGATTTCCTTTTGAAGAAAGTGTTCATGCAAAATCTTTACGCCAAAGGGGAATTTTTAGGAATAACATTCTCTATTTAAGAAACCCTCTCTACAGCAATATTAGGAAGATATTATTTAAGAATGCTTTTGGAATGTAAAATATGCGAATAATTACAATTTCATATATGAAATAGACTCAATCACCGCCAGTTTTGGACTTCTAAATGAAATGTACTCTCCAACTGTTTTTTCTTTATTATAAACTAGCTGAAAACCCGTACTTCGCTACGGAGTACAATCAAATTAAATACAACGGTCAATGTATGCAATTAATGCCAAAAATATGTTTAAATATATTTATAAGAAATACAACGATCAATGTATACAATTGATGTAAAAAAAACGAAAAAATATATTTATAAAAAAATCGGAAGGGATATTTTTATAGAAAAAATAATGTAGAAGAAAATATTCAAATTAAATCTAATAGAACATACTAAAGAATATAGTACAGTTAATATAGTACAGTTTGAGGAACATGTCTTTTACTATATTTTAATATTTTTTTGGATAGTTTCCAATCGTCTGCCGTATTAGCAAGAAAAAAATATTTTTTGTCTATTTCGTTGCTATGAACGTGACGATAAATTAATTTAAAGTACCAGAAAAGGAAATCACGTGATCAGCATTTAATAAATTAAATTCTAAAAATTAATCTTTAAAAATTCACCAAAAATTAGAAAATGGAGGTAAAGATTCAAAAAAGATTTCATTTTAAAGGAATTTTTATGATCTTTCTCGTGATATAAATTTTATAACCCTCAAATTATTATTTTAAATGCCAACTTAAAAAAAGTTACAAAAACAGCTTAAAAATTTAATTTAAAAAAATCTAAGAAGAATTTTTAAAGAATCTTTCTTAGTGCACCCCTACACTATAAGAAGAATCGCCATGGAAAATTTTAACCCTTTAGGTAGAGCGGTTTGGTCTGTGCGTTGTATGTCAGTCAGTCAGTGAGTCAGTCAGTTACGGAACTGTTTTATATACAGTGGCTCCTATAAGTGTTCGTATACTTACGAATTTCAATGAAATACGGGTCTATCCATTAATTAAAATGAATATTTCAGAATGGGTATTTAATAATAAGATCTATAATCTATTCTTAACAGAACTACATGAAATATTTTGAAAACATAGTAAAAGTTTATTTTTAAGAAACCAGTAATCAAAAAGTAACAAAAAATTTATCTCACAAAAGTCATCGTACACTGAAATATTTTCAGATAATTTCATAATTAAAATTATCGTCTGGCGCTTTATTTTTATTTTTGAATTGTGGTGGCATTTAAAATATCGTTTGGCTTTAACTTTTGCTTGCCTACTCCGTACTATTCTATTTATTATTAAAAAATGACTCGTAGTCGTAAAGAAACAACAAACAGCATTCGAAAATTGATTATTTTTCATCATAGTAGTGGTAAATCAGTTCGGAATATTGCTAAGTTACTTAATTTATCCCATTCTACTGCGCAGTATGTGAAAAAACGCTTTAAAGAAGAAAATTGGATCGAAAACAAGGTAAGAAAAGGCCGTCCGGCAAAGTTAACAAAACGTGATCAGAGATTTATAATTAGAAAATTTGTGAAAAATTCACGTTTGAGTGCTGTAAAAGTTTCTGCAGAATTCAATGAAACATTTTCTACTTCAATTTCACCTGAAATTCTTTGACGAGTTCTCGGAACAGCTGGATTACATGGGCGTTCTGCCCATAGAAAATTTTTTGTGAGTGAGAAAAACAGAAAGTTTAGGCTTCCCTTCGCACTAACATTGATAAATAAGCCCCAAACCTATTGGAATAATGTCTTATTTGCCGATGAACATTTTTGATGCTGATGGGCGTATAATTGTATGGAGAAGAAAAAATGAGGAACGTAATCCCAAGAACTTAGTAGGAACAGTTAAGCATGCCGGTGGAGGTATCCTTGTGTGGGGGTGCATGTCAGCATCAGGACTAGGAAATTTGGTATTTATTGATGGCATAATGAATCATGCTGTTTTTATAAATATTTTAAGAGACAATTTAAAATTATCAGCTCAAAATTTGGGTATTGGAAACAACTTTGTTTTTTTATCAAGATAACGATCCTAAGCACACGGCTCTCAATATTCGCATCTGGTGTCTCTATAATTGTCCACAACTTTTGAAAACACCCCCTCAATCGCCAGATTTAAACCCAATAGAACATATTTGGAGAGAACTGTAGGTTCGAGTACGAAAATACGACATTCACACGAAAAGCGACCTAAAAACAATTATGACGGAAGAATGGATGAACATTGATGCAAAAATTACAAAAGAACTAAAGCAATCTATTATCAGACGTTTAAAAGCCGTTGTGGATGCTAAAGGATATCGTACTAAATATTAATTTAACGAAAAATTAGAATATTTACTAATATGTAGAGATTTTTTACAAGTGTACGATGACTTTTGTGAGATAAAGTTTTTGTTACTTTTGGATTATTGGTTTCTTAAAAATAAAGTTTTACTATGTTTTCAAAATATTTCATGTAGTTTTGTTAAGAATAGATTATAGATCTTATTATTAAATACCCATTCTGAAATATTCATTTTAATCAATGGATAGACCCCTATTTCATTGAAAATCGTAAGTGTCCAAACACTTTCGGGAACCCACTGTATATAGATTAAAACTTTTTTTTTAAATTTAAACTCCGCAAGACAGAAAGATATGTTTTATTCTGGTATCTTTTCCATTATATAAAATAAATGCCAATAATATTATAAAATTTGTATTATTCTGGTCATAAAAATTTCCTTCAGTATTAAGGAATACAGTTTTGAAAAAAAAAATCCTTCAATCCAAGTCGACAATCGTTGGAAATCTATTCTCTAAACGATAGTGCTGAGTTGAGCGAATCCAATTCGGCTACTACCCAGCAGCCTTTAACATTCACGATAAAAACAAACGGATGCCACGCGTTTCGTTATTTATGACTCCCTCATGTGATGATTTTTCACAAGCAGCCGGCTTTCAGAAATGTTCTTGTGCATCGGCACAAAAGATGGCAAGGAAGAACGCGAGTAGTAGAATGAGATTTTCAGGAGGGTATAGTGACTGGGACGCTGTCTTCGAAGTTTCGAGATAAACGGTTTGATTCTCGCTGTCGTCCAGCGATCGTTACAACATTTCATCCCCTCTCATACCTTTTCCCTTTGATATAACATTACTAGCTGAATACCCGTGCTTCGCTACGGAGTACATTCAAATTAAATACAACGGTCAATGTATGTAATTAATGCCAAAAAAAGAGTAAAAAAAAATTATAAAAAAAATCGCAACGGATATTTTTATAGACAAAATAATGTAGAAGAAAATATTGAAATTAAATCGAATAGAACATACTAAAGAATATAGTACAGTTAATATAGTACAGTTTGAGGAGCATTACTTTTACTGTACTTTAATATATTTTTGTATAATGTCCAATCGTCTGCCGCATTAGCAAGAAAAAAATTTTTTTTTCTATTTCGTTGTTATGTACATGACGCAAAATTAGTTTAAAGCATCACAAAAAGAAAAGAAACCACGTGATCAGCATTTAATAAATTAAATTCTAAAAATGAATCTTCAAAAATTCCCAAAAAATCAGAAAATGGAGGTAAAGATTCGAAAAAGATTTCATTTGAAAGGAATTTCTATTATCTTTCTCGTGATATAAATTTTATAACCCTCAGATTATTATTTTAAATGCAAACTTAAAAAAATATAGAAGAACAACTTAAAAATTTAATTTTAAAAAATGTAATAAGAATTTTTCAGAAATCTTTCTTAGTGCATCCCTACACTACAGTATATGAAGAATAGCCATGCAAAATTTCAGGCCTATAGGTCCAGCGGTTTGGTCTGTATGTTATCTGTCAGTCAGTCAATTACAGAACTGTTATATATATATATATATATATATATATATATATATATATATATATATATATATATATATATATATATATATATATATATATATATATATGTATATGTATATATATATATATATATATATATATATATATATATATATATATATATATATATATATATACATATATATATATATATATATCAACTCAAGCATTTTTATCGTTCAAAGCATTCTTTGGTCCCATGAACAGCAACAGAAGATCTTCATAAAACTAGTTTTATTTCTCGCAAACGTTTCGGTCGTCATCGACCGCTACGACCCCTCGGGTTATTAATAAGGTCCACCGAGTCAAAATAGCCCAGCTGCCTGTCATAATGGTGGTTAAGAGAGAATTCGTGCATAAAAATGAATGCCCCCCGAAACGAAGAAGTTATTCGTGCTGCCACGTATTCCTCCGTCAGTTATACGGTCTCCACAACATTTCCGTAAACACAAGACCTGAATAAATATTAGAGACGGATGTGGGTTACGGGGGAGAAGTGAATTATGTTACGGTGCTCTTTTTTTTCTTCTTCTCCCCATGTGAATTATGTTACGCTGCCTTTTTTCTTCCTCTTTTCTTCAGGCGTAGAAAGGCAAAATCGTTATTTTAGAGACCTCAAATAAACTAGGGACTTGCATCCTCTCCTTGGCGCAGTGCCAGAACACAGGACTTCCAGGAGGAATCAATACACGTCATGATTGACCACGCCTACTCCAGGATTCCGTTACTGGCAAATTGTGAATGAAAAGCAAATTCTTTTTTTTTCGCCCGCAGGACTTTAGAATGGTGGTCACATGGTGATTTCATTTTTCATTATGTTCTCGAGGAATGTATTTCGGCCTCAAAGTTCTAACTATCATGCATCGGTTCAATCAAGGCAAATGCATAAACATTTCATTTACCTGGTGTTATTTTATAAAAATATAAGAAAAGTATTATTGAGAAGTAATTTTAACTTTTTTTTTAAAGATGGATTTTTTTAAAAGATGGAAGTGCTTCACAAAGGATAAAGTCAATAAGAGCTTTAGAGAAAATTAACAGCCAAACTACTTGAAAATTAGAAGATATTGAATAAGCTTTAGAAATTCGATCAAGCCCTTTTCTACTGTTAATTATAATGAAGTATGAATGTTTTCATTCTTTCCCACTTTAATATATTTGTAAGGAAATTTAATAAAAATATTAAACCCGCATGAATGAGGGTAAATATACTGAAATTCTGAGCAAATTATTATTTATATAAAAAAGGAAGAAATAAAAAATATTGTCCATAATAATGTCAACATATCCCATTAGTAGTATTTTTTTCCAGATGAAACACTAAATCTATTTATGTTTTATTATTATTTCAGTATGAGATCACATACGGTACTTAATTTAAAATCACTCTATACTTAACTTTTTTAAGGCATATTGGCCCTTTTTATGATGATCGTGTATTCAGGGCACTCCCGGCCATTAGTTAACACGGATAATCGAGAGCTTAGAGCAATAAAAATAAAACAATATTAAAAAAAATTGTTGGGCTGTTAGCAAATGGGCTGTTAACAAATTTAGAGTGACTCAAAAATCAAAGCAAAATTAAATATCCTCAGATGGTATATTTTCCCTTTTCACGCAGACAGAACGACTATTACTGTCAATTTTAACGATTCTATTTAATAAATACATTTTTTAGAAATTTAAATAACTAAAATCTTATAAATGAAATAATAAAAATATCTTAAATCCATCATAAGTTTAGAAGCTTTTATATATTCAACTTATTCACTCCCCACACCCATTTGGTGGATGTCAACTGCAATCAGAATCGGAAATCGAATGAGAGAGCTAATTCTTCTCAATGCAGTGGCATAAATTTATTTGTGATTAAGCACTGCCAAATCAAATGAAGCTCACTGAGCTTCGCCATATTAAAAAAAAAATGAAAAAATGTGTGGAAACTGTAATAAGAAAAAATGTGAGTTTAAAATAATTAACATTGTAACTGCTAGACAAATAAGTCAAGTTTCTCAAATTCAACGGATACGGCGTGGCGTATTCATCCTCAGTGACATGTGAACATTCCAGTAAAGAATCGAGTGCATATTATTCGAGGCGGTGCACAGATCATCGATATTCGTGTTGGAACGTATGGTAAATTTACCTTCCTAAATTTTTCTGATCCCAGATTAGAAAATGGATATTTCTGTATTCCGTTATTTTTAATATATGAGGACTTTTAAATAAAGAGCATATAGCTTTTAAAATTTTTTAGAATTAAAATTTTTACCTGGCTCTCGGTTAACATCTATCACTACAAAATTAAACGTTGTTTGCTGTCGTGTCTGCGGATAGAAGCACTATCTGCAGAAAAGGGTGTGCTTTTGCCTCAAGAGAGGTTGGACTTCTACACGTCACACCCCAGTCCGGTGTACATATGAATACAAGGAAATAGATACATAAATCACACACAGAAGAATTTTTTTCAACAAACGATGATACCGGCGATGGACGATGAGTTGCAGCTCCCCTTTCTAGACGGGACTCCACTGCAAGTGGAAGACTGATGAGTTCCCCAGACAGCCGAGTCTTATGCGGGAATCGAACTCGCGCCCCCGGCGTGACAGGTTGATGCCTTAACCACTTAGCCACTGGGTGACTATTAAATGTAGTGATAATTTTAAAAATAAATTCTAAAAATCGTAAAGTTTAATTGTTTTATAAAACGATATTGTTAAATTGTATTTTTGACTATCGTATATTGTTTTATTGTATGATTATTGTATATGGTATATTTAATTGTATATTGACTCATTGTTTAATAAAATTGTAAAAATTGTATTGTTTCATTATGTTATCAGACAATATAGTGTTAAATTGTATTGTATTGTATAGTTATGTTGTTTAAATACAATTAAATTGTTTTATAAATAAAATAAGTTTAAATATTAAAAAAAATCAATTTAATAAACAATATTGTTTAATCTATTGTATGGTTTTTGTACATTGTATATATAATTGCATATTGTTTAATTAAATTGTAAAAATTGTATAGCTATTATTAAACAATATTGTTTGATTATATTGTATAATTTTATCATATTCTTTAAATACAATTAAATTGTTTTATGAATAAAATAAGTTTAAATAATTTTTAAAAACACGAATTACATTAAAAATGTATTTTCAAAAAGATGAAAAATTATGCGTTTGCTAACCTGTCGTTAGAAAAAAATGTGCTGACAGTAAAATTCCCAATAGAGTATCCTGCAGTATTGCAGATCCGCGATGACTACTACCTCAATGTGCAGCCAAAAGGGTGACCTATTCCTTGGGGTCGCATATACTGGCAGCAGTATAGTTTATATTCACGGTGAGTGTGGAAGTAAAACGTAGGAAACAGATCTACTTTTAAGCGGTGAAAGAGCAAAAAAGCAGAGGGTGCGGGAAGTTGCCATCCATTTCTCATTCATTCCCCAACGGAAATCTTACGTTACCCCAGCTTTGATCCAGCAGTTGCATTAATGAAGAGGGGAAGAGAGGAAAAGTGAATTTTAAATCATCTGAACGGAACTTAATATACAGTTGGAAATCAATATGAATGCATCATTTCTGAAGAGGGTAAAAGTCACAACTTACCGGAAAGGGAAAAAATGAGTTTTCATCTACTAAGAAAAAAAAAGTTAACCTACTGGTAGGAACAAAACTTACAGGCAGAGAAAAAAATCTTTACATATTGCTAGGAAAAAAAATAGTCAATCTAACGCGGGGAAATAAAAAGGGTTTAAGCCGAAAGGTAAGGAAAAAATGTCTTAACCTACTGCTAGGAGTAAAAGAGTTTATATTAGTAGGAAAAAAATATTTAAAAAAATACTATCGGGAAAAATAAGAGAACTTACTGATAGGAAAAAAAAAGAGTCAAATTTGGAGGGGGGGGGAGACCAAGAAAACTAGTTGGTACCAAAGTAGGAAACCTAGGTAGGAAAAATAAATTGTAATCTATATTTGTTAATTCAGTAACAATGCATTCAACTTCTGGCGAAAAAAAAAAAAAAGACACGAGGTAATTGGATAACACGTAAGGAAGTCCTTAATTTAGATGAGAAAAAGCCGGTATGTAGAAATAATACTGTTCTGTATGTAGTATAAAAATAAGAACACGCATCTTTATAATATTGAACGGAGCCATGAGCCAATAAAAAGATTGAAAAAAATCACAGTCTATACTTATAATAAGCGCGGAAAAAATAATAAAAACACGAAAGCGGCACACAAAATATAGACCGAGCATTAATGACTAAAGAATATTATGCTACACTCGATGAAATACATAATTCTCATGGAATGAATATGTATGTCAATGAAAAATAAACAAATGAAAAAATAACTATCCGTTGCGACCAAAATTTGTCGTAACGAAGCCCGAATCGAAGAGAGTTGGCTGTGCACGAATGACTTTCTAAGCACTCGCATGAGTATCGCCAATCCAGTATCGCTAATCTCATTTACCTCTCCATAAAGACCTTAATTAGCATTCATAAGATGAGAAAGACAATGAAAGACTAAGTACAAACAGAATTATCGGGGAAGGAAAATTTTCTCCGAGAGAAAGCGCTTTGTTTTTCTGCAGAAAAAGAATAGTGTTACGAAAGTGCCTGCTTTTATTTTTTTGTTTTCAATTGCCTTTTTATCAATATTGATTGGAGCTTATTTTAGTTTGCATTGTTTTTGACTCTCTTTGCTCATTTTAGTTTCCTTTTCGATCGTCTAATCATCCCATCTTCATCTATGCTTTGCTTCCTGTTTAAATGATCTTATTTCGACTCTTACTAGTTTCAGTTTTTATGTTTTATTATTCCTGTCTAATGAGTTTTAATTTATAGTTACATTTAAATATCTTAGTGTTCAATTAATGAATGTTTTTATTAATGACTTGTCAATTTTATTTAGTTATCCTAATTTTTATTAGTTCGCTCTTCATTTTATTATGTTTCACTTTTTTTATAATCCTCTGGATCTCTTCGAAAAGTCTCTGGTGTTAATATTATTTCTCTGTTACATTTTTCGTTTCTTTTATTCTTCTACCTTCCAAAACTTTTACAAAAATCATCTCACGTTTATATAACGTTTATCTAGTTACTATTTTGTTTACAGCCTTATACGAAAAGTGACTCCCAAATTTAATTACTTTGTTGAGAAAGTTTCAGTTAGGTAGCGCTACTGTGCTTACATGATTATACACGACGTTTCGGGATGCTGCTTGACCGAGATAAGCTTGACCGATATCTCGTACCCTCTCTACCTCAAATATATTAGGTTTAGATTATGATTCGAACTAAATAGAATAAGATTTTGATACGGGACTAGAGGTCCCATTTCGAACGAGCTATACTCGTATTCTTGATTGGGTTTTCAAGCCTTATGTTCGCCATTGATTTTATGTGCTCTTAAAATTATTTGTAATGTTTAACGGTGCCTCTGATTATTTGATTGTTCTTTGAATTTACCCCTGAACCACTTTTCGATTTTGCCCTAACTTATTTCTGTTAAATATTAATATGAAACATTAAATCAGGTTATCAGCAAGTTTTCTACTTTAATTACTTCAGTCTTCCACTTTGCAGTTAACTTATCCTCTCATATCTATTTTTTTACTTTTCTTTACATTTCTACGCTTTCTTCATCTTACTCATCCTTTTTATCTTTCGATTTTGGAGATACCTTTTCTCTTGCTTTTACTTTTCTTTTCGCCCTTACTCTTATTTCATTCTCCAATGCACTTCCACTGTCAAAATCGTTACTTCCGTAACAACGTTTACCAAAATTTTTGTTTTTGACTATGCCATTCACTTTAGCTCTGCAGGCATTTTCAAGGTTCCTTCTATGGTTGTTGCATTAGATTGAAATTTTCCCTCGCACAATATAGGGCAATGTTTTTAACATACCTCTTCAAAAGCAAATTACTTTTGATTCATTTACTCGTGTACCGGCTATTGAAGACTATGTAAAAGTAAATGAATTTTTCCTGCTCTAATCTACTCACGTGTTATATTTAATCTAAACAATCTTATAAACAGTAATATATTTAAACAAAAATAAGGTTTTTTTAGCTGACTCATTTTATCTTTGATCTGTAACTGTTTTTAATTGGTTTTCTTTTCTCATAGTGAACGGATCCCGTCAAAACCATTAAAATTTGATATCCGATTACTAGCTTTCTAAGTAGTTAAGCATCGGCTAAAATTGTGACTAAGATTTAACAAAAACTAATATTTAAGAATAAAAGCGACTGTTTCTATTGAATTACATCGCATTTCCTTATGAGCCTTGAAAAGGGAATTAAACAATATTGCTTAAATTTCGTCATGTCAATCAAGAAAAATAATTATAAGTAAGTAACAAAGACAACAATGAAAAGTCAGTGCTATTAAATGGTATTGCAATACGTCATAAAATTCAATTTCAATCTTCAAGAGAGGGTTAAACTATTTCATATGTTTCCTAACATTAATAAATCGTCATTTCGAAAATTGTTTTTGAACAATTTCGATAATGAAGAACCCTGGCAGCGAACACAATTAAACGCTTTTTGATTAGAAACGTCTAAAAGTCTTTTTTTTCAATAGCATTATGAGTTTTCTTTCCAGAAATAAATAATGCAAATTAGAGTTTAATTTCCTCAGTGGCTGTTCACGAATGCTTGCAATTACTATAATGAATTTGCAATCATGTCTTGAATGATTAATTACCAAAGTTAATCTTCCATAACGTTTCAGTCTTTAGAGACTCCCTATTAACAATTAATTCCTTTTTTTCTTTTTTTTTTTTTGCTTTTTAAAATACTATATTTTAAAGGGATATAAATAAGTAAACACGGCTTTGCATTTCTAAATATTAAGATCACGTATGCTTCAAATTTAAGTAGCGCCCTAAATTAAACGTAGCATGTAGACAAAGCAATAAGAAAAGAGATTTATGACGCATTTGGAAAAGACGCAAAATTTTCTCGAAATAAATAATAAATTTTGACACTCCCCCCCAAAAAAAAAACACTCGAAGAAAGGAACTCAGAGAAAATGATGAATTTGTGCTAATTAAGAGACAGAGAAAATATAGTTTGCAATAATTCTGAATTTAATAAAACTGTGAATACAAAAGAGAGACAACTTAGCGCAACTTAGAGCGGAGGAAATCTCTTTATGATACGACTAAAAAAATAAACAAAACAGACACTTTAACAGCCGCCCGCATAAATTTAATCAATTTTTCGAGGTACAATGCACAGTGGAAATTAAACTTACCCTTTCTAGGCTCTTTGACGGTACAGCAAACGATCTGAAACGAAATTAAGCACCTAAATCTTTTTATGCTTAAATTTGTGACAACTAATTTTCCGAGCGGGAATTCAAAGCCTACTATTATCCTAACATCGAGACAGTATTCTACCAACTGAACAATCCACTTATGTAAAACTCGCTGAATACCCGTGCTTCGCTACGGAGTACATTCAAATTAAATACAACGGTCAATGTATGCAATTAATGCAAAAAATATACATTTATAATAAATACAACGGTCAATGTATGTAATTACTGCAAAAAAAAAAGATTTATAAAAATCGTAACGGATATTTTTTATAGACAAAATATTGTAGAAGAAAATATTCAAATTAAATACAACGGTCAATGTATGCAATTAATTTGTATGTTTAATATCCATAAAACATACTAATTTGAATTAAATTCTTAAAAAACTTCCATTTCAATTTCTCTAGTGGTTACATTTTATCTTTTACCGTATTTTAATATTTTTTTGGCAATTTATTTCGTTTTTGTGCACGTGACGCAAAATTAATTTAAAGTATCACAAAAAGAAAAGAAACCACGTAATCAGCATTTAATAAATTAAACTCTAAAAATTAATCTTTAAAAATTCACCAAAAATCAGAAAATGGAGGTAAAGATTCGAAAAAGATTTCTTTTAAAGGAATTTTTATGATCTTTCTCGTGATATAAATTTTATAACCCTCAGATTATTATTTTAAATGCAAACTTTAAAAAAGTTACAAAAACAGCTAAAAAATTTCATTTTAAAAAATCTAAGAAGAATTTTTCAAAAATCTTTTTTAGTACACCCCTACACTATTAGAAGAATCGCCATGTAAAATTTCAGCCCTTTAGGACCACCGTTCAGGTCTGTGCGTTATCTGTCAGTCAGTCAGTCAGTCACGTAACTGTTATATATATATATATATATATATATATATATAGAGAGAGAGAGAGAGAGAGATTACATTTTCGAATGAAAGAAACTTTTCGCATGAAAGGAAGATTCTGGGATATGCAAATGATTAGTATTTAAGCGCAATCGAACGACGCAGGAGGGTGAAACGGCATCTCAAACTCTGTATAAAAGGAAAGTTAGCAGCGGGTTTCTGATTCGGAAATCGTATTTGAATGTTGATTGTTTGTGAGAAGATCGTGTTATGCCTCGTATAAGAAGGAGAAACGGCTACCAGCACGTGTCGTAATTCGATAGCGGCAGGATCGTGGCCTACTGAGAGTGCGGTTTATCGTTCCGTGATATTGTTACTCGCATTGGTCGGAATCCAACGTCAGTCATGCGATTTTGAAATCCATGAGTTCAGGATGGTCATACTGAACGCCATGCAGGATCTCAACGGCCTCCCTCCACTAACGCCCAAGATCACAGACATGTTGTCAGGTCGGCCTTACAAGATTGTACAGCCTCATTACGGACATTGAGTCAGGAAATAGGCTTGCTTGGAGGACGACAAATATCCGCACGAACAGTGCTACGACGCCTGGAGCAGCACAGACTGTCTGCACGGCGACCATTATTGCGGCTTCCCTTGACACTACAGTATAGAGACGCGTGGCGACAGTGGTACGCCCAACTACTAAACTGGATACAGGAGTGGCACCATGTCGTCTTTACAGACGAGTCCCGGTTCTGCGTGCTGCATCACGATGGACGTATTCGTGTCTGGAGGCACCGAGTAGAACGCATGGGGCCTGTTTGCATTCGATATCATCATACGGGGCCTGCACCTGGTGTGATGATATAGGCAGCCATTGGGTACACTACACGAACACCTCTTGTTCGCGTCGTCAGTAATCTGAACAACCAGCGTTACATTTCTCAGATCTTAAGGCCGGTGGCTGTGCCCTATCTTCGAGGCCTCAGAAAAGTCATTTTTCAACAAGATAACGCAAGGCTGCTTGTTGCCCGTCGTGTCCTGACCTACCTTGACCAGATGGTGTTCGACTGTTGCCCTGGCCGCCACATTCTCCAAATTTCTCACCCATTGAAAACATCTGGTCATGGGTTGCTGAGAGACTGGGCCACCACTGCTCTCCAGCTACTACGATTGATGAAGTGTGGCATAGACTTGGAGCAGCATGGAATGACTTGCCAATATTTGTCATCCAACCCCAGTTTGACTCGATGCCTAATCGGGTTAAAGCCGTTTTAGCTGCCAGAGGCGGCAGCTGTGTGTACCAATTTCGGACCCTGTATACCTCCAAATTGCCTACAAATTTAATCATGTTTTTTTTCAAACTATGCTGTATACGTACAATAAGTAAAGTTTTGTTATTTGCTTTCCTTCCTGTCGTTGCAATTTTAGTGGCCAACAGTGTATTTCATTGGATACCCCTGACTAGTTCATTTATTACTATATGCAGAACAGATTTAGTGTTATTCGCGTATTCTCGCACTCTTTAGTATAGATCAATGTTTCCCAACCATTTTCGAGTCGCAACCCCCTTCAATGGTTTCCGTGAAATATGCCCCCCTAGATATATTCTTTAAAAGGTCGTTTAAGACGTAAAGAAAACGATTGAAAGGCATTTTCCATAATTTAAATTGCAACTAAATGTTTAATTTAAGCAAAATCGAAATTTGTAAGAAAAGGATAACATGGAGAAACATTCATCCCTCAATCAAAGGAGTATAAAAGTAAGAACAGAACAGAACCTCAATAATAATAATAATAATAATAATAATACACCTCCGTATTGATTAAGAAATATTTAAAAATAAATATAAAGAAAACTCTTATCTAAATAATATTGCCTTATTCCGTTGGGGAAACTACAATAGTAGCACCGATTGGAGACAAACTTTGAGTACCGTATTAGTAAGTAACGGCTCTTTTCTTTTACTACCCATTAAAGGCGGTAGATTTTTAACGAACTAGGTTTGCACTTTTAATGAGACTTTTGACTTTAAAAAAATAACAATGCCCTAGAGTTTCATGGTAAATAAATACCGTTAAAACTTTATTTTAATTGAATAAAAAACCCAGGAAACACTTCGCTATCCACAGATTGGGAACCACTGGTTTAGATAATACATACAATATACCTATGTTCTTTAATACCACGTAAAAACGATGTAATAAGTGTAATAAACAAACAACGATTCCATACGTTTCGGAAATTATGTAAGCAATAGCAAAATAGATCACATTTATATCTCCTGGGCCGAACACAAAAGAGGGAAATGACTAGGACGTAAAGAACTGATAACAGTACCCTCTGTTCCAATAACATAACAGCGTGGCAGGAAATACGTACAAACAAGAAAATTATTCCAAACACCAGCGATTCGGCATACAAAAACTGTCACCTTAGACAACGTCTCCTGGGAAAGAAGTAGTATAGAGGAAACCTTCCCCCCCCCCCAGTTCCCCTATCCTCTGTAAGAGGAGAGGGGAAGCAGTGACAAAGGGGTGTGGGTGGGGTGCCTATCGATCTGCACCCGGGAGGAGGAAGATGAGAGATGGAAAGAAGATTGTGAGAGGCAGTGATGCGGAATTTCGGACTTTGGGGGCCAAGAGGACAAAAATCGCATTTCGCGAGGGAGAAACGGTGATTGGATGACGGGACCTCCCCCATTTCGAATGAATAGGGCGGCGGGTCGAGGGTGGGGTAGGAAATTTATGTGCTAGGAAATGATGATTATTTCGAGTTTTTGCCACACGACGCAAACGTTTTCTGCGTATCGCTGTTTCAAATGGTTTGCTTGGTAGGAATTACTGCGAGTCGGGGATAACGTGTAATTGATAAGTTCGGAGTAAGGGTTCGGAAGGGGATCTCGTAGAAATGCATCATTATTTCCTTTCTCCTTTTTTTTCTCATTTTATCCCCTCCCTAATACAGAATTTCCTTTTTTATGTACAGCAGACATTGATCGTTCAGTATTTTGTCAACGCGAAGGGTTGAGTTTTGAAGAGATCGACCATTTTCGTGAACTACTAAGGCCTCTTTAAAGGTCACTTGACTTTTATACAATTTTCCATGTGACTGACACCTGTATTCCAGCAAAGGTGCCATACTAAATATGTTAAATGAAGTCACACGGCATTATTCAGAATATTTTGAGTCCGTAAATCTCATGTGAATGCAAAGAAATTATTTAGAGAACCAAAGAGTAATTCGCACAAAAAATACTGCATGTACGCACGTTGACCTATATTCATTTATTTATTACAAATGCCCGGAAGATTGGCTATGAAGCTATTTAAGCGCGTTGACCTTCAGTTTGTTAAACTGGACGCAAAAAAAAAAAAAAAAAAAAAATTGTCAAAGATGGTTTAGAATGTATAGAGATCAGACAAACAGAGTTTCTGTTTTGTATGTGTAGAATTCCTAATTTATATAACCTCGATGATTCTTGGTTCAAAATCCCTTTCGTATGTCTTTTTAACGTAAGATTACGTTCCTCCATAAAGATACTCCGGAAAGCAAAATTTCAGACACTAAAACCGTCTGCCGTCGAGAGTCATAATTTTGGCAGCACGCCAAACCCAGTCTGTATCACTTGGGCAAGCAGTAAACAGTTAAACAGAAAAGTACCAAAATGCATCAAAATTTTTACATACATATATATAATTATATACATACATGCATATATACAGAAAAATATATACATAACACATACATACATATATACATACAAGAGGTAAGCAACGATAAGTAATCCTACGTTAATAACCCGCCGTAGTTTCGTTAGAAGAGACTACCTGAATTTTTTTTTGGCACTATATTTTAACCAGTTTAAATTTAATGACTGATGACAAAAAATATGTAGACTTTGCGCTTCGAGAAGGCATATTTTGATATTCAACAGTTTAAGTCACTTTTGTGAAAAGTTGTCAATAAATATTCCTTCAAATAAGTTATATAAAATTTTAATATATACTTGAGCAACATTTACATTTTCTCATATATTAATTCATTTCACAAACAATCACCGGTCACTTAGATCTTACATCTAGAATCAGTTTGCGTGGTACATGTTTTTAGAAGTGTTTTCAGTTATGTTTCAAGTGGGTTTCCGATGACTGAAAAACACTGATGTAGTCTATCATAACTGTCTTCTCAATATTTCCATCGAAAACAGTATCGATAGACGAACCACTATGAGTAGTTGATAGAAATGGGTCAGTTTTGAGCTCCAGTCCAAATCTGTACTTAAAGTCTATAAACTCTTAGTTTTCTTTCTTTTTTGATTCCAAATTAAAATCGCCGAGTAAAATTTTCGTAATATTCCCTTAATTGTTCAATATTGAAACATTTCAGATGCCTCGGGTGTAAACATAAGGTACTGAGTCTCCCAGAAACATCTGGTATCTTTCATGTTGTTATTCGGTGAAGCCTAAACTGTAACAATAAAATTCTTCTTTCCATCGATGGTACTTTCGACCGCACCCATATCATCCCATTCTTTTCGTCGGCAGCCTTACTTCCCTTCAGTTTCATTAAATTATTTTCATCAAATTTCATAAGGATGTGGGAAATGGAAAACAAAAAACAATTCTCTTTTTCATAGAACGTAACTTCCCTAGTTGTAGCACATTCTCTTTTGAATTGCGTGACCCATCTCGTAACGATTTCGACGGAAATACTTCGGTAAAAACATGTTCCATGTTAAAACTTTCCTTTTGATTTAACTCTTATGTCACTAACATTTATCCTATTTATTGATTTTTTCTAACTATCTTCGTAAACATTCAGGATGTATTTACATTAGTTCATAGCCTCACAGCTACTAATAGGGTATGTTAGAACGAGGCGAAGTCAGTGCCTTCGTCTCGTCATTTCATGTGCATCGGAGCTGAGCTGTATCTTACGAGTTTTGATGCCTCCGCATCCTTTTGTCAATAATAATATTTTTAGGGGGATTTACAGCGTCATAGCATATATGTTTATCCATGAAAACCAGAATATTCGAAAACACATCTTTCCGTTTTCATTTAATGTCGGAGTACAATGCATTTTCATTTCTGTGAGAAACTTTTTTTCAAGAATCCCTACTCCCCATTTTAAAATGGAAAAAAAATCTCCCTGACTGTTTCATTTCAAGTGATCCCATGTAGAGCGCATTAAAAGTGCTTCCATTTTGCTCCGTACCGATGAAAAAAGAAGCCCTTCCAGTGCAATCATTTTTCTTTACCTTCTGTATACTTCGGCAGAGTCCGTCCAAAAAGTTCCATTTCGCTTTGTTTACCTCTGCGGAGAACGTAACTAATTGTAACACATCTTTCCCTTTCTATCTTTAGAAACTATCGATTCACCACGTGGGTGTTTCGTACGGGTTCTTATCGATTGTTTCCGTCCACTCCACCCTCTGGCTTCTCTCTACCTGCGAAAAGAACTGCGCAATACATATGCCTAAAAAAATCAGAGCCGTCGGCGCAGGAAAGCAATAGAACAATAATTCAGCCAATAAAAGAAAAAAAGAGCAGCTTTCATGTTTTCTCAGGCTCACAGACAAAAGACAAATTTTTGTCGTGTAGAAAAGCATAGTCCTCTGACGTCATGGAGAAGTATATATATAGAATCGGCTACATTTTGGGGTTCAGCAAAAACAACATACATTCTATTGGGTAGATCCATTAATCCGATAATATTTTTGTCGTTTTCATCCTTTTCGGATTTCTAACACTGAATATTTACAGTTTAGGGAAAACACATTAAGTTTGTACTTTAGTGCTTGTTAATTTAAAAATGATTTAATTTGATGTTTTCAGCTTTACAAAGTTAGTGAAGAAGGTAATCATTTTGCTCCACTGCTTTGACGTCATTTTGTAAAACGGTGAGAGAGAGGTAGAGTTCCATACCAAAAGCATTTTTTCACCAGACATCTAATTAGAAGCTTTCAAGGATGCAAGGTCAATCTGCACAGGTTATTTGTTTACGTTTCTGCCCATACCTTACTGTACCTAGGTCTTCCCATATATTCCCTGTCATTTATTCGTACAGAAGGTCGTTCGGACTTTATGGAAACGATTTTGATAATTAAGTTTTATGAAAAAATTCGTATTTTTTGCGGCGATTTGCTTCTATCTGATAGCCATGGTTCTTGACAATAGCTCTAGCTCGAATTTTCCATGAAAGTAAACGTTTTCTTAGTACTGTCAAGTCAATTTTACCCCATTCCTCTTGGACCGTTTTCCAAAGTCCGTTAAGTGTTCTTGGATGCCATTTTCCTAAGGATCGTTTTAATAAAACGAAAGCGCAAAAGCCCATTAGAGAAGCATCAGGTGATTTCACAGATATTTCATTAAATGTTATACACTTTATTCCTGTTTCTGATTCCTCCTTTGCTAAATAAGTGGTTTGATTTAGACGTGTGACTAGAGACTTTGTCCATATGAAGCTCAATTTTATCAATGTCCTTTCCATATAAGGCTAGAATTTCTTCTTCAAAAATTAGTTCTAAAATATTTCGTTGACAGTAGAATGAATAAATTTTGGCTTTTTTTGAGATTTTTAAAGATTTTTATTTTTAATTTGCCGTTGTAACAAAATCCTGCAACTATCATTTATCACTTTGGGGACTTTTCTGTACACTGACGAAGCCATTTTGTACAGCCATTCCCGTTAGTTGAGCAATAGAAAATTGAACTTTTTTTCACAGTCACTTAAATGCACCCATCCCTCATCAAGTGTTATCACAAATTTCCATTTTTTAGCAGCTAGGTGTTTTTCATATAATTTTCTGCAATTTGTTTTTCTTTCAGCAATAAGCTTTGGCAAAAGCAGATGAACTTTAGGTTTAATATCTTTAATTTCAAATCTTTATGAATGATTTTACTTAAGTGCAAGAAGAAAGAATTCCTAGTTTAGATGCAATGAATCAATGAGTCGGCGGATTTTCTTTTAGGATCAGAAACTTCACTTTCTTGATATTTATCTGCGTTCTAACAGTCTTAGGATGAGGTTTCGCGGTCAAGTTTTCGTTTTTACTTCCAGTTATACGTATTCTTTTCAAATTTAATATAATTACCTTCTTTTGAAATGCCCTAAGCGCAATTTTTAAACCTCTTTATAATTTGTAGATCGAGCATTTCTCCTCGGAAAGCGCAGTTACGTAACCTTCGAGCCATCTATCAATTTTAGGAGCCATTTTCCAAATAAATCTTTTATTTTACATTCCAATCAAAGCAAAATAGTAGCAGACGATTATTCTGAAGTTGCCAAATTTTTATCTCAAAATGCAAACGATAAAAATAAATTATAAATCATTTCCATAAAGTGCGAACGAACTTCTGTACAGAAACAACACACTTTTTTAAGTTATTTTAATATCTGTGAGGTGGAATCTTTTAAATATTAGATGACTAGCTTTAAAAATTCGCTACTGTGCCCTTTTCTTATATACTGAGCATACGCCTCCCCAATAACGTGAAAATCGAACAATCATGCTTGGCAAGGAAAGACCATTTGTAGATTGATGGTATCAACTTGAATCTGTAAAACTTGAGATTTGTGATTTTTGAACCACCGTGGCTCACCAAAAGTACACTAATGTAAGTTTACGACTGAAAGTAGTTTTACATTTGCCCCTGCTTGACCAAATATATGTTAAAATTATAAACATAAATTTACATATAAATCTCCCATCATTACATGCCCTTTTTGTAGCCATTTTTAATATCGAAACTTTTTGCTGTATAGTATGAAAATTTAATATCGTTATCCCGACTAAACAGTTTTAATGAGTTCATCATTTTAGTTCAAAATTTGTTTTGAAAGTAAAGAGTTATACTCTATGAGCTTTTTAAAAATCCTCAAACAACTCTATCCGCAAACGTAGAGTTAGCTATTTTAACCGTTGTAGTTCAGTAAAACGCATTTACGTAGTTAAAATATTCGAAAGTGACCCAATTCGGATTCAAAATATTTTCAAACCAAACCAAAAATTATTAAGAATTTTGTTATAGACAGAATGTAGAACGTAAATGAATATTAAAAAGCCAAACGTGAGGGCAATCTTTCAAAAAATCTTTCACGTTCCATCATATGTAAACAGTATGTTTCAAAACGTCCAAGTAACGTCACTACGATGTTGCTCAGATGCTTCACACTTTGATTCAAAGATAGTTTAAATGAGTATTTGTACTCTTATCACCATTACGTTGGGATGTTAGCGACGAGTTGAGACATTCAAGGACTGTTTTTGTCAGCATGCTGACTGTACGCGATCCAGTCATAATGTTACCATTTCGTCTTTATTTTCCATGCGGGATGACAGTTACCGCATAGTGGCCCCTGGTTGCGGGAAATTTTCAGCTTCACCAATGTTATATCTCAGAATTTCCCCACAACCTAAAGCCTTCTGATTCCTTCTACCTACCACAATAAATCAATTGGGTTGAACGTGCGCAAGGCATGGAAATTGGCATCAGATTTAACCGTACAATTCCTATAACTATATATTTTACTTTCAAATAATATTCACAAGAAAAAATTTCTGCAAAGTATATACCCAGGAGTCTTATAATCGAAAATTTTCCCCTTCAATCCTGCCTAAATCCATTTCTTTATGTCTTCTGAAAGCAAATCTAGGAAAGAGGATTTGGAAAAATCGGGGATTTCCAAGGAAAGATGCAGAAGATTCACTAAATATATAAATATAAAGTTAAGACGTGGCTCTGAAGCAATTTTCCTCTCTGTCAATGCACAGATGTATAGGGTCGAAAGCCTCCAAAATGCGAGGGCCAGTTGCTATGCAACCATCCCGCTTTCTCAATCAGTTACTAGATTTTCCTTCGCCGTCAGATGGTATCGAATGCCAGAAAAGTAAAGAATGAGAAAACGCTCGTAAAGAAAATAAAAGTTTTACTTTTCTATATCTGACATAAATATTTTACGACAGTATAAATTTTCGACGTCGCGAGCTTAATGGTTGTTCTTAATACGGCAATTTCGAGTAAGGCGAAAGAGGGAAATAAAAGCTAGCGGGAAACTTTTAAAAGGTACGAGTATTGAGAAATACCTGCTCGAGTTGTAAGTGCTGTCGCATTAAAAGTGTAGTGACGATGTTCCTTGGAGATAATATATTTATTTCGACCTTTACAGGAAAAAGTCCGTTCGATGCTATCTGACTAAAGTTTGAGTGCAGCTTTATGTCGAAATGGAAGTAACAAAAGTTCGATATGCTTTCACTAGTACCGTTTAGAAAGCTAGTTATAAGTAGGAAGGAATGCACAAAGCGAGATTTCCTCACATGGCCGGGCTGATCTGTTAGTCAGACGTTGGCTTCGAAGTTTATTTGGATTCGCATTCTAGGCAAACAGTCACTGTTCATGTAAAGAAAAATGGATGAACCACTAAGAAGCTTTGAAATATCTACAAAGAAAACAACATCGTAGGAAAAAATATACAGTTAGAATCCCTGATTTATGAACACTCACAGTCGTTCAATGAAGAACCGCGAATTTGCGGACCGTTCTAGTGGTAAATTCCGTTGAATTTCTGGTGCGAGAAATATGACCGTAAGAGAATAATGGACGTAAAAGAGAAGTTTCAGTAAAATAGTTATTCATCGATATTTTTTTGAATAGATAAATCTGAGTGTTACTATATGAACTGCAATGAGCATGTTTACACTGAGGGAGGTAAACAACTACATGCCATCATTCGAAAATTGAATTTAATTGAAATATAAGCAGTTTAACTTGTCAAAACCTTTCGATTGCCTTTTGTGTTCATATAGCCATCATCTTTGATCTTTGAAATTTATTTTTTAATTGCGATTTTAATCATAATGCTTTAGCATCATTACGCTAAAATGAAAACCCTTTCAACTTCTAACAATGTCAAGGCTTTTGCATCAAGGGGCACGGACAATTTCATTATTTCCCACCATTTATTATTTTCTCCCCTCGTTGTGAATTCCCCCAACACTGTCAATTTTCTGTTAAGAAAATTTCAGAGCTGACGCCTAATATTTTCTGCTTTTTCTTTTAGAAACTGCACTTTAGGAGAGTGCAGTCTCTTCTTCGGCCACATTTTTAAACCAGGTCCTTTGTATCAAAGACTACAAAATCATCGAATGATTACCTTCGTTTGAATTGGTTTTAGTTGCTTAAATTTTCATAAAACTAACTTTCGAGAGGCAGCCATTTTGTTTCTACCTTGACGTTGGCTCAATCACATTTCATCCTTTTCCCTCTAAATGTGAATACGCGTGACTATAATGGCAGCCACTGACTCTCCATTCAGAAAAAGCTAATGTTCCGCCAAAGGCTGGCTTTTTTCTGTTAATGACAAGATAATATTTTTTCTATCCTAATTGTGTGTTTGAAACTCCATTAGTATCTTGCATGTTTAGACAGTGTCCGCACAGGGGTTCCTTGTTACAAAATTACGTCCGCAAAAAAAATAAGAAAAATCGGATTCGAAATACAAATAAAATAACGAATTCGAAATACAATAAAAATAATTTTACGTGTCCATAACCCTGCGCCGTTGGTGTCAAAAGTGAGGGTTTTGTGCGTTGGTCGTAAAAGAAGGTGGGACAAAATGCGATAATGGAATTCCCAGCATCAGAATTCTTCAGACCCCAACCGCACGTAAGCAGAGGGAATGTCCCTCTCCCTCTTTCATATATATCACTATAATTGTATTATTCAAAAGACGTATTCCCCCTTTCTTCCAATTTTTTTTTCTGTGTACATGAATATATCGGATATAGTCACTGAATCATTGGCGAAGACGCTGACTGCAGTTTACAGGGATGCGAAATTTGATTCTCCGTATTTGCAGACGGTCGTGACAGTAGTGTCAACAAAAGTAAACTTAATGGAAAAGTTGAGCTCAAATCCACCAATGTCAAAATAAAGTTAAACAATAAGACGCTTTCAAGCTCTGTATATCAACGTTATAAATACAGTTCTATAAAATGAGCGGCTACGGGTGATAGCCCCAAACTTCATGAACTCAAATATTTTAGCTTCAAAGGTAAAGAAGTCATTTTCTTCCAGATAAACATCTTCATGAATAATATTTTTTAAATGCCTACATTTTGGTCAGGCTGTATTTGTTAATTCAATTCTTCATGCCCATTGTTTAGAACGTCGAACAACGGAACACCAACCCTATTCTTACAAATGTTTAGCAACATGAGATTCTGCAAATAAAAGTCGTAGAGGTTGGTTGGTTGAGAGCTCCACAGTCTTTTTTTTTATTTTTTTGGCTGCACAAGGGCTGGCTAGACCAGGTCTTACTGCTTAAAGCCGATTGCGGACAGCTACAAACTTCCAAGCCAGCGCCCTAGAAATTCTGTCATCGACCGGACTGTCGTATCCTAAAAGCAACTAATAGTGTACTAAAATGTACTTTCAATAGTATATCCAGCAATCACTTTATCATTATACTTATGATACATAATACAATGAATTCTTTGTTGTCGTATGTTAACCTTATTAAATATACAGTATCAGAGTACTTTGAGAACTCTAATTTATTTTGCAACAAGTAAAAGTCCGAA